>VZTE01001811.1:2327160-2348759 GCA_013397775.1 Eulacestoma nigropectus
TGAAATTTATAGAAGACGATCTGGGGTAATTTTTTTAAAAAAAAAAAAAAAAAAAAAAGGCTTGAAGAGTGCTGAACAGGATAGAATGATGACAGAATGAAGGGAAACTGAGAGACTTGTGGGGAAGAAATGTGCATAGGAATTGTATAAGAACTGTGGGTGGAGGAAAAAGAGAAGAGTATTTTCAGCTAACTGGCTCTTACATGCTGTTCCTCTCTTCACTTCATCCCCAGATAGTCACTTAATCAAAAACTTAAAATACCACATTCTCATTCTTTCTATGATATGATGTCATTACTGTCATTGGGAAAATAAGACCTAAACATTTTAATTTTTGAGTATTTTTTTAAATCTTAAAATTAATTAATAGATAGCTGGGCCTAAGAACAAATTTTATGAAATGTAAGCAATGCCTTTGGAATTTTACTGGAATTTTACTTGCTCATCAATTGTTTTCAGAAGGCTCTTTGTCAGATATATCTCTTTGAATTAAGATGAACTACCCAATAAAGTGACTTTTAAAAGTTGCAGAAAGATGGAAATGGATATTACCTTATGAGCTTATTCTAGATGTTTTAGACCATTAAATAAGCCATGTATCACTTTCTAGCAAAAAATTTAAAACCTGCAGATTTCCAAGTGAAAAATAGATATCACTGATCATGGATTTGTTTAACAAAAGAAAGGCCAACAAAAGAAAGTTAGAGTCAAGGTTCTGCAAAAAGAGGAATTCAGAAATTGCTGCACTGTGTCAGGCCTGTTGAGTGACCTTTATATATAACTTCTCCTTTCACTTTTTAAAAGTAATGTCATTGCTAGAAACAGAAAAGCTTATACTGCTATTGTTTCTAATCCTCTAATACGCAGAAATCTTCGTACCTATAGGTACCTAAACCATAAAACCCACAAAGACTTGTGAAATTCAGTGTTGCAATTTGTTTGTTCAACAACTAATTTTTTGTCTGCTTAATAGTACATTTTCTCTGTGTATCCTCTTACAGGTGTTTTTTGAGAGCGAATTGGATTTTATTATATTGTAATAGCAAAGGGGTGATGTTTGTTACAACACTGTCAAACTGCTTTTTTTTGTGTATGCCTCAGTGCTGTGGTGTCTTGCATTGAGGGAGATTTGCAGGCCAAATGTTGTATTTTATTTATGTGAAATCTCCCCTCTGCCTACACGGTTCTTTACTCTGAGCTCTCATGTTTTTGGAGTATTGTGGAGAGGGTTTGAGTATTCATTGTCTCTACTCATAGACAGTATTTTAAAAGAGGGCATGCTATAGACCTGCTGCAGACCTTTCAGTATTTCTTTCTTCAGCATGACTTAGTTTTTCTTGGTGGTTGTTTTATTTTTTGGGGTTTCGTCGATTATTCAACTTTCTAAGGTATTTTTCTTAGACTTTTCTAGACTGAGGTGCAGGTTCTTTTGGGTTGGGAATTCAGTAGGGTTTTTTGTCAAGTGTGTGATCTCTCAATATTAAACTGAATCTATTCTTCTGTTCATAGGATTGTTGGGAAATTCATGTTCGAAGGGACCTTCCAAGGTCTTTAGTCTGACCTCCTGCTCAAAGCAGGGTCACCTATGAGGTCAGACCTGGCTGTAAGGGATTTTACCTAGTCAGGCCATGAAAAACTTGAAGCAAGGAGACTGCAAAACTATACTAGGTTGTCTGTTCCAGTCCTTGACTGTCCTCATGGTGAAAATAAGTTACCTTGTATCCATTCTGGACTTCTCTTGTTTGAACATAGTCTCATTGCTTCTTGTCTTGTCACAGGGTACCCCTGTGGGGAGCCTGACTGCTTGCTGACCTCCTTGTACATACAGGCACTTGCTGTTAAGGTCTCTCCAAAGCCATCTCTTCTCCAGGCCAAATCAGCCCAGCTCCCTCTGCCTTTACTCACAGGACAAGTGCTCTGGCTCCTTGAGCATCTTGGTGGCTACTATGCCTGCATTCAGAGTGTAGTTGTATTGTGAGGGCCCAAGACAAGGTGCATTAGACCATGTCTGGAATAATAAGCACTGAGTAGAGGTGGCAATCAGTTCCCTCATCTGCTGGCAAGGCTCTTCTTAATAAAGCCTGGGATGCTGTTGACCTTTCCTGACAAGGCAGACTGCTGGCTCACAATCAGCTTGCTTTATGCCAAGACCTTTTCCACAGAACTGCTCCCCAGCCAGTCATCAGCCTGTATTGTTGTCAGGGCCTCTCAGGTGCAAGTGTTTTGTGTTTTTAGTGTCTGAATTCTTACAAATCCTGTGAGGGCCATTCCTCCAGCCTGTCTAGGTCCGTCTGAATGGCAGCCCTGTCTTTAGACTTGTTGATTGATCCTCTTCACCCCAGTTAATAAAATTCTGACCAGAATATACCTTACTGGCCCTGCAGGTCATTGGTAAAGATATTTAATGGACTTGTCCTAGGGCAGGGTCCTGCAGCACTTCACTTGATACCGTCCTCCAGGCAGCATACAACGCTTTATCCTCTGAGCCTGACCAGCCAAATGTTTCCTACAAGTCTAGTTATTTATCCATTCTAAAAAGATGTTTTCCTAGTTAACTAATAGTTAATTCCTTGACCTTCTTGTGACTTTTTTTAGTGTCGTGATGCATTTTACTATTGGCTTTATTTATCAGTGAAACCCTACCAGTTAATCTTTATTCTGTGTTGAATAGTTTCTGTGTCCCTGAGTACTTCCTCGCTCAGTGATTAATTTTTTTGGTGAACTTTTTATGAGTGCCTGTGCCATTGTACCATATCTTCTGCGGTTTTTTGTAATCCAGATTTTAGTAATTTCAGATACTTCTGTCTACTGTCTGAAGTACAGCAAACTAACATTTCTTAAAGCCGATGGGGTTCTCTAGTTGTTCTAAAAGAGATTGTGCCTGGACCTTCAATCTTGCTCTTAGCTCAGGTGCTTTGTTATTTGTCATTATTTACCCACTTCTCTTTGAAATGGAACTTTGGTAGATAAGCATGCTGGAACAGGGATGTCACTAGTGTTCTTCATATAAAATTCGTAATAAAGCAACAGTTTTATCAGCAGTACTTCAGTGATTGCCTTGTTCTGGTGGTGGTTTACGAGATGTTCCAGTTCTCATTCAGATCTTGATTATCATCTAATAAAGTAATTTCCCATTCCTACATTTTTGTTGGTTTTTAAATCATTGCCTTTTACACTTCCTTTTTTTTAATGATACCTCCTTTTCTACAGCTTCATTACATCAAATTTCTGTTTTATGTGGGAATCTTGTTAGTTTAGCACTATATATCCTGTGTGTAGTGCTTCTTTACTCCCAAAGGCTGCATTTCATCTTCCCAGTACTGGCCACAAACTGTTCCCTTGCTAACCATTCCTGTGAATTGTACTTGTCTCATACCAGCAACAGGCTAAAATTCCTCCTGTGTGAGAGTAATTCTTAAACATTTACTCTCACTCTCAGAACCATGCTGTTTTGCAATGTGGCCGCAAATCTGTTTTACCCATTGACACACCAATGTTTTAGCATTTTCAACAACAGAATTAGTGGAATGGCTATCTTCAGCTAGACAAGTGTGAGTCTAGCTGTTAGAGCTCTTGTGAATCAGGTATGGGCTGAAGTACAGATGGATTTCAGTGTGTCTGATATGGTGTGAATACATGGATAAAAGTCCAAGTTATTTAATAACTGTAAATAGAAATTTTCTTGTTTTCAAACATTGCTTTTACACGAAAACACTGTTTGGACTGGGAGCCACGTGGGTTCAAGTTTACAAATGTGAATTTACGCGTTTGATTGACTGTCTGTCTTATGGATGTCATTAGCACCTTACAGTTCACCACTTTGTTGGTTCGTTCATGGTTTTGCTTAGGGCTGTGCCTGTGCAGTCAAATAACATAATTTCTTATATCCTTGTTAGATGTCAATATGCAGATTTTGGGGTTTTGAAAGTATTTTTGACCTGACAACAGTATTAATGTACAAATGAGTAAACTTGACTCTTTTGAGGGGAGGGTAGGGGCACAAGGGGAAGTGGCTGATGGATTTTGGTTTGGTTTGGGGTTTTTTTGCCCCTTCAAAGACTGACTAAGCTGTGTTATCTTAA
The DNA here is from genome assembly GCA_013397775.1 of Eulacestoma nigropectus. Taxonomy (NCBI): domain Eukaryota; kingdom Metazoa; phylum Chordata; class Aves; order Passeriformes; genus Eulacestoma; species Eulacestoma nigropectus. The sequence goes on from VZTE01001811.1 coordinate 2,331,243, forward strand.
CTGACTGAATAGTGCTTCTCTCCTCTTTCCAGTTTAATGTAGTGGATCATGGATTTGTCTGAGATTATGATTCAGTTCTTTGTTGTATGGCTTATTGAGTATTGCAGTGTGACCTGTTTGCTTACTTCATATGAAGTCAAGCATTGCTAACTGTATCTGGGTGTTTATATGAAATACTAATTGCATGTGTTGAATTTTGTTATAAAGAGAAGAATATTTTGCTACCTGTGCCAGAACTTCTGGCTGAATTAAGTGATTAAATGAAAAGCACATAATGAATGAATGAGCAAATATAATGTAATTCTTCTTTCTCTCCAAAAGAATTACTGAAAATGTATGCTAAAACTGATATTTTAAAAGCAAACAATTAAACATAAAACTTCCTTACTGCCCTTGGAATCTTCTAACAAGAGAGCCAAAGGAAATGCCTACCTTATGTTGTCATTGGAACAGCATCTATTTGAGGTTTCCTTAGGCCTCTTTTTTACCCTGCTAACTAAGCTGTGTGCGTGGTGAAAGTCTTTTTTCAAAGAAAAGTTATTTTTCACAAGAAATACTCTGCTTTTGCAGCAATTTCTTTCTGTGCTTAATAAGTTTCTTCTAAAATTTTAATTTTTTTTCCAGAGATACCGATAAACCTTTTTTTAAATTCCTGCTTTATACGTGAGGAAGAAGTGGTAGAAATAATACTTAGAATGACAAGGGAAGTCCTTAACAGAGCAGAACTTAGAACCTATGTACCTTGACTGATAGTATTCTGCTATAGCCATTAAACTGTTCTTTTTCCCTTGCAAGATTTTTCTGAAATTTGTGCTATGAAATGATACCATAGCGATGGGGTTGGAGATGTACGTATGTTGCTAAGAAACTACATGATCTGTTCTGGACCAGCCACTGTGATAAAGTGGCTGATTTGAGTTGTTGCATATGAAAAGGGCCACTTTAGGTGATGTGCGTTTTGCTTCACCGATTTCTGACCTGCAATGCTTGCCTTTGCAGATGGAACATGAGGATTTTGTAATGGAGGGGCATGGCAAGACTCCACCTCCTGGTGAAGAAAACAAACAGTGAGTCACGCGTTTATTTAAAAAGGGCCTTACCATAGTAAATGGTGTGAAGCACTCTGGTTTAAACGTGCTGGGAGCACTGGTTGGTTGCTTGGTGCTCACCCTTTTGGTTCCTTAAATATCTGTATATATATATAATAGTGGATGGTGGCTGAAAAAAAAAAAGAGGCAGGATGTTGATTTGCCTTAAATGTAAAAACATAGAAATATGCATTGCAATTTCAAACCATTAATCAGAAATTGTTGTAAAAGGGATAATCATTCTGGAAGCTTGGCACTGACGTCGTGAGTTTGTACATGAAGTTTTTATACAGCTGCTCTTCACTGAATAATGTGAAATATGAAAGAACCAGGGCCTTCCTTTTGGTGTGCATATGGCAGACTGGTCCTCTTTGAACTATGAGCCTTATTTCTTTAGAATGCATTTTAATAAAGGATCAGAAATTATAAACAAAACTCCTTTGAGGATGAACAATATAAGATACTTGTACACAGAGCTTTAGGGAAAGCAGCTTAATTGGAGAAGAAAATGATAGATTTCCATTAGGAAAAGGTTTTTTCATATGATTTCAAACTGAAATCCACTACTGGTTGGATTTTTTCCCTGGGTTTTTGTTCAGGTAGGAAGAACAGAGCCTTGTCCTAGAAGTATTTCAGTGGTGGTTGTATTCCATATTCTTCTCATTAGTTAATGCAATGGTAATTCAATTTTGATATCGTAATTAATTTTTTTATTTTCCTGCCATTTGGAGCAAGCAAGAAAGTGGTCTTTGGAAAATATAGATCACAGACTTCTTTTTTCCTAAGCCTAATTAGATGTCTCCTCATGAGAAGTTCTCGTTGATCTGCACTGTACTTGTTGCAAAGGGCTTGGGTTAAAGGTCTACTTTGCCTCCTAGATTAGCTGACAACTCTTAAGTCCACTGCATCTGTGACAGTGAGAAACCATTTCTGAGGTAGGCAAGTTGAGGTCAGGGAAGTTCTACTGCTGAACATGCGCATTCTTTCCACGATGGATATAAGCCAAACTTCTCAAAGTAATTGTTATTTCTATCTATTCAGACTGCGCAACTTACTGTGGTACCAAGAGATACAAAGGTTGTTGACGTAGAAACTTCCAGAAAGTTCCAGAAGAAAAATCAGTGCAGAAGTAAAAAGTAGGAATTAGATTTCTGCTTTCCTGAACTGTTTCTTTATATATATATATATAGTAATTTAATGAAATACATTATTGTAGTGAGTAATATGAGGGATGTTGTATTGGATTTGTCATAGCCATGTGTTTGTTAGGTGTCTTATTTTAGGTGCAAGTGGAAACTAGGATTACTTTATAGTTGATCTGATTTTTAATTAGAGCTTTTCAAGCGGCGTACAACATTATCTCTCTTCTTGAAAACTCTGGTTATTAAAGAATATGAGATTAGTGATAGGCAGCATTTTTATTTTTTAACCAATAGATTTGTGTTCAGGTGGCATCTGGAACCTTGTCATTCAGATCCAGCTGTAGGAGTATCATTCTTAATAATATTTTGATTGAAGTCTAAAGGTGCAATTTTAGTAATGCAACAAAGAGTTGAAGGTAGTTGTTTTATGCAACTTGTAGCATAATGCCAGCAAAATCCAATTGTGAGTATTGCTCTTAAATTTAAATCAATCCCTTGAATCTTATTCTACCCACAGTACCAAATTTTCAGCTAACTGAAAAAAATCATCTGCCTTGACAGAGTTTACCTCCTGTCGTCAGAGAAGGAAAAAAAAAATCTGAAATTACCTCTTTGTATTATTAGTTACTTGCAGAGGGGATTAGCTGGGCATGAACGTACTGGACTGGGCTTTTTGAAGGAGCACAGAGATGAACTGTGGAGCATCTGACAGAGGAGAAGCAGAGAAAGTTGTGACTGTTTAGCCTTGAAATGAGAAAACTTGGAGGAGGATGTTCTTATCCATGTGTATAGATACCTGATGAGGCAACTAAAGAAGACCGACCCGAATTCTTCACAGTGGTGCCTGGTGAAAAAGCAAGAAGCCATTGGCATAAACTGAAATACAGGAAACTCCACTCAAAGACAAGGGAAAAAATTTTCTTTTTTTACTGTTAAGCATGGTCAGAGCTTTGGAAGAGGTTACCCAGAAAAGTTGTGCCTTCATAGCCCTTTAAGATACTCAAAACTTAGCTGGTCACAGCCCCAAATCTGCTTCAGCCTGCTCTAGTTAACCATGCTTTGAGCAGAGGGGTGGGATTGATGATCTCAGAGATCCCATCCATCTGCAGTGATTCTGTTATTTGGTGTACCCATGTCTACCGTTGTTCTCCTAGTTGGTGTGAAATAAAATCGGAGCTTGTTAGCAAAAGGTAGATTCTAAGTTTGAGTGTAGAGTCAGAGTGTAGAGTCAGAAGTTCTCTACAGAAATGGCTGCACCGCTGAAGATGCTTCCTTCCCTTTCCAGCTGTCATTAGACTTCATAGAATTTACTGCCTCTACAGCTGTGCAGATGGGATGTTTTTCTTTGACTGCTTCTAATTTACTTTTCAGGAAAGTTGGCCGTTGTAATTTAATTGCCTTTCGTTAGGCAGCCTGATCTGGGTAACTGCACTGAGGTTGTTGAGGAAGTGTTCAGAAGACAGGGTTTCAGCAAGGGAGCTAACTTGCGCCAGGGTTCCAGAGCAGTCTGCCAGTGTTAACCTCCTAGGAAAGCCCTGCAAATTTCTTTCTGCATTTGAATGGACTCAAAGCTTTAGTGAACAGTGAAGGGACAGAAATAAAAAGATACCCCTGAGAGACTTTCAATGAATGCAATAGTTCTTACCTAGCCCCAGTTACATGTGAAATTTCCTTTGCTAAAGTATAGCTTCAAAATTGAATATAAGAAGCCAGCATCCACAGATGATTTCTGGCACTTCATGAAACAGATTATTTCCGCAGTTTGACTCGGGGATAAAAACTTAGCATTTTAAGAGTGCCTTCTAATATTAAACAAACACACACACGCAAAACCCAAACAAACCCAGCAACAACAAATAACCCTGCTGCATTGTTGTGAGCCTTTCTTCTGCTATACTGAACAGTTCTTTCGGACAGACTTACTGTACTAAAGTACAGCATTTTAAGATTTTTAATTGAACTGTACGTGATACCTGAGAACTGCTGTCTTCTGATACCTGTCAGCTTTATGGGGAGGAATTACGTGGTTAAACTGTATACAAGGTCTTCAGAAATCTTGAACTGATCATTTACAACATGGACATAATGTATTTCAATTTAAGCTAATTATGAGGAAGTTACCCATTCAAAATCCTTAGTACGAGTGAGATGTGGAACGGGCATAGTCATCTCACGTCCTGTGAAAGATTTGCAGTTTGTGTGCAGTGCATGTGTCACAAAGCTGTCATGGTTGTGCAGCAGCAAAGTGACTTATGATAAAAACTGTACTTCAGAAGAAGTGAGCCTGCATGGACTACTGGAGCTGATAATGGCCATCTCAGACCATGCTTCTACTCTGGCTGAGGGCCAGTGGACTCCTTGATAAATTGTTACTTCTCAGTGTTTGTGTACTCTGTAACCTTGTCCCTTCTCAGCTCTCTGGCATGGGATTTAACTGTGTGTTACACTTGGTAACGTTATTTTGTTATGTGGCTAATATGTTTGGTAAGAAACCACTTTCCTTCCTTCCCAATGGAGAAAGATTTGTGTCATTATGCTTAATTACAGGTGAACATTTTGCTAGAGGTGTTCTCTCATATTTTCATCCATTACGAAGAGGTTGACCTGAACTGGCATGCTTAAGGAGTAAATATTATCTCCCCCTACAAAATACTTATGTTTTACATGGCAGCAGCTTATTGTGCCCTTATCAGTTGTAATAAGGCTTTTACTTTGTTACTGCTGGAGCAAAGATTAAGAGGCAAATGTGATCCAGAAACATCTTTCCAAAACAGTCAAACTTCTGTTGATGAGCACAGAGCAGGCACAGGGGCAGGAAAAAGAATTCTGCTGAAGTCCTTAAATTGAGGTTCTGCTCCTAGCTCTAGCAGCATTAATTAGCAACTCTGCCTGTGCTAATAAATTGCCACCTGCTGTCACAACCAGAAATAAATACACCCTAATCTGTGAGTGAAAGGGCTTGGGTAATGAAACACTACTCCTTTTTATAAGATAAATGTAAATGTTTTACTCTTCCTGACTGACACATGGAGAGGTCTGTTTGACAGTAGCTATTCAGACAAAAAGTGAGCCAAGTTCATACTCACATTTAGTAGCAAGGTAAGCCAAGCTGCTACTGCTGTTTGAAGTAACTCAGCTGGCTATTCCCCACCTACTGTTTGTAGTAATAGAAAAGTTGTCAACTGTCTTGACAATTTGTACATCTGGAAGTGATTCATATTGTAAGAAAGATATCAAAACAGGATAATTTCTATAATTTAGAAAGTGTCATTGATTAGACCTGCTGAACAGGCTTTTCCCTGGCTTGATAGTTTAATGTACAGATTCTGAGGCAAGTGTTTTTAATGAGACCCTCCAAAATTGCAGTAATGCCTGGATGAGATTGGAACCACTGAGCATCACAAAATGGTTTAAAATTTGGTAATAGTGTCTTATTTTTCTTTGACATTTCAGCAGGAATGTTCAATATCTTCCTGGATTTGTGTGATACTACAGTTAAAAGAAAGTAGTAGCTAAATCGGCCTAACAGGAAATACAGACTCTGAAAGTCATCTTGTCCAATACCATGCTCAAAGAGGGGCCAGATTTGAAGGTTAGATTTAACCTCTAAGTTGTATCAGGCTTCTCGTGTTTATTCTAGAGCTTTTCTGGACAGTCTGTGGCAATATTAATCACCTTCACAGTGAAGAAAATCTCTTAGAATTCAGTAAGAATTTATGATCATTGTCTTTCATCTTTGAATGTATGTGTCTGAATGTGGCCCAGTCTTCATTAAAATTTACCACTGTGTCCGCTTATACAGCAGAATACGTCTCCCCTCCCCCAGCTTAGTTTTGCCATGTGAAAACTAAGTGAAATCAAGCAGCTGGTTTACAGGCCAGTCTTTGTTTTCAGCAGCCTGCTAATGTCAGGGCCACGTGTAAACATCACCGCTATAATGACACAGAAGAACCAATCTTATTCTTTCATGGTGTTGCTGAAAACTATAAAAAGGCTGCAGTGGTATATCCTGAAGTTGTCTGGTTTGGTTGGTGAGAATGATAGATGTTGTTATGAACTACTGCAGTGTTCTTTTGAAAGGTTGAAATTCCATGAAGGTCCCTAGCCATAGCTTCTGTCCCTGTAGGATAAAATATTGTTCTTACTAAATTTAAAGTAAACAGTTAGCTAAAAGCTTGTGTAATGGGGTGATGTTTTAAGGACATTTGATATTACAGAAGGTATTGAGACTTGCCTTGAGTGCCATTATGATTTTTTGATTTACTGGCAGTACTGACCTAAGCAGAAGTTGGGTTTTTTTCAGAAGATCCATGCGGCAATTTTCAAAGTCGTCTCCAAATCTTAGTTCGGATTAACAACTCAGATTTGAGGTACCTAACTTTGCATATCAACCCCAATTTTGTGAAGTTAATGGCAAGTTATTTCTTTAATTACGTTCAAGAATTATGTAAAGGCATAGCTGTCTTTATATTGCTGATTGTTCTCTTTGTGTGTAGAATAAGTAGCCCATTAAAGAAATGTCCCCAGACATTTAAGTCCTCTGCCCAGCATCCTAACAAGTCACCACAGAGAGATGTGGGATGTCTGTGGTGGCCATACCAGACACTTCTGTCACAGGATGTTGCGGTTCTGTTAGTGTGTCAGACTGTGCTTCAGATCCAGTGATAACTCAGGCTTGCTCTGATACTGGCATATGACTAGGAGAATTCTAACTTCTTTCTTTTATATCCGTAGAGATTTGATAGGATATCTGAGGGTGTGAGACCATTAGACTAAAACAAAATGAAAACTGGTCCAGCTAATGATTAAGGAATATTTTCATCACCTCCATACAGTGTAGTGAGTGGCAAGACAAGTTTGCATTTGAAGGCAAGTCTACCTGTGTATTTAAGGGGGCCCTGAGGCATAGAGAAAAGAATTGCCCTTTGTTGTGCAATTGAGTGGGTAGAAATGGATGAGGCAGGAGCGAAATCTGTATCTGTAGAGGCAGCTGTGTTTTAGCCATGACTCTTAAGTCAATAAAGTTGCAAAAACTGACTTGCACCTTTACAATGCAATACTTCTGAACAATATGCAGAATTTATACGCAAGCACTTTAGAATGGCAAAAGTTTCATTGTCTTCCATATTTCACCCGTTCAGTGTTATACTTAAATATTTTGAATTTTTTTTACTTAGAGTTATAAGTATTACCCACAGGAAGACTCTTGTCTGAGTATTCTAACCAAAAACATTTTAAAATTAGGCATTCAGTTCTGCAAATTAGACTTGAAAATGTTTTCAGTTCTCATTTTATGATTTTTAAGACTCCCCATTTCATGTCCTGCGTGATTTTATCTTTTCTTTCCTTTCAAACCATGAACAAATACAGGCTTTCCATATACCTCAGCTAACCTACATCTTAGTGTACTGCTGTTTTGCAAGTATTTTCTTAATATGTGGAAAAAAACGGAAGCCAGATGACCGACCGTTAAGGAGAAAAAAAAAAGAGGTCACACAGAAAAAAGTCAACTTTGGAAGTGAAGTTCCCACTTATTTTCACAATGTGTTTAGTCTGCACCGCTGCTGAATATTGAGGGAGGAGAATATTTTGGACAGTGTACATTCTAAGTGTGAATGCTTTGGCACTTCTTTTCTTAGGATTTTATAGTGCTCTCTTCCCGATGTCCCGTGGTAAGAACAGGCTAGTTTGTTTGGGCTCTCCCCACCCCCCAAGATCTGCATTTGTCCTGCGTAGGAAGAACACAGAGCCTGCTTCTGAATTTGCAGTCTCATCTGATCAAGAAACTACTTCACACTTGTCTTTGCAAAACAAGAGAAAATATATTTTCCATTCCAGATTGCTTGATTTACAAATATGATACTGCAAAATAGCCAGAGTAGTGTCACATATCTTTGGTACCTTGATTGTTTTCTCTAGTTATTCCAGTTAGTAGTAATTCCAATTGCTAGTGGAATGGAGGATATCCTGATTTGCTGCTGTCTTACAGAGCTTACTGTATTTTGAAGTGGAGAGCATTTTCATACTGATCAAATTCCTAAAATCCCAGGGCCTCTGTATTCCAGACACCACCACCCACTCCTGTCCTCTAGTCCCTTTCCAGGAATTAAACTATCTACTGGATACTGTATTGATATCTGGAGTTCATTGTCCAGTAAGTTGGAGGCTATTAGGTCTGTTTGATTAGTGGCTGTTCCTTTTATCTCTCTCCCAAAGTTGCCAACTTCCTCAGGAGCTGCCTGAGGTAACTGCTCTCCGAGGTATCATTTATATGGATGGCTGAACATTGCTCTCCTTTCAGCATTTCTTTGCTATTTAGATGGCAACTGTTGGACGACATCTACCATGGAAGTGAGATGACAGACTTAAAGAACAGCAAGCAAAATCATTTAAGGTAGTGGTAGACTTGGCAATGCTAGGCTGATTGTTGGACTTGATGGTCTTGAAAGTCTTTTCCAACTTAATACAATTCTATAAGAACTGTTAATAATTTTGAGTCCTGTCTAAATTAGCTTTCTGTCTATATTCTTAATGTAAAAATACACTTTAGATGATTTTTCTGTGGTACCTACACCAAGTTAGTGCCACTAATTTTGATTTGCTAAGAATTTAGTTCTTGGACTGCTAGTTCAGGTCAGTGACATCATAGATGTGTATGAATTACAGTCCTAAAACTTTTTTTTCCGCTTTTTACATCCAATTTAAGATGCTCACTGCTCTTTTCTCTGCTTCAGTCTCTCAAACAAAAAAATATCATCAATTTTTTGGTATTTTTTGTGTGTACACCCAGATGAATGGTTGAATATTCCTTTCAAGGAGATGAAGGAGAGAAAGGGGAAAAAAGCCACTACTGTTTTTATGTTATATTAATGAGTTTGTGCTCTCTTCTTGTTTGTGTGCAGAAAATAGAAATTTTGATGACCATGTGCTGTGGCTTATATATACCAGAAGTTAAAGGAGAGAAAGGTCTTGGTTCTAAGATGCAGATCCTACCCTTGATGAAGTGACCATTATTGGTTAAAGAAAGGGAGGGAAGGAAAAAAAGCAAGCTCTTAATTGCCATGCAGAAGATATGACTTACTTTGTATGACTAAAAATATTGTACTATGTGGTAAATGAATTCAAATGTGGTAAATGAATTCATGGTATGAATTCAAAACTTCTTTACAGAGATACCTTGGAGGTCTTAAGCTGCATTGCTCCTCTGGCATGCTGTGATCTGGAGAGCTGAAATGATTTCTTTTACTCCTACCTAAATGGATTGAATTTGCTGAACTCTTTGCTCTAAGTCAAAGTTGTTCATATTTGAGAGTCATACTGTTTTTAGGTTACTGCATGCATTTGAATATTTGTTGCAGCTACAGCTTGTAGAATTTTCTGCCTGGATAGCCAGCTGTTCCTTTCCTGACATTTCAAACTGGAGGACTGTACATGAAGGCAAAATACTCAGGGAAGATGTTCAAGTCCCTTGGAAAGATCAGTTTACTGATTTTTGCAGCAATAAATAGTGTTTTTATTAGAAAAATTAGTCAAATTAGGGAAATCCTCTCTTACAGTAATCCACTGAAAATACATTCCTTTCATATTCTGCTTTTACTTTGGGTTTTTTGTTTTGTTTTGGGCTGGCTTGCTTTTGTTATTATTATTTAACTTAGCATATTATGGTTCCTTTAATGAGAACAAAGAAAAATGGGTTGGTGCCAGCTTCAACCAAGATGCCAGAAATTCCTGTGCTCAAGAGGTTTCCGGCCCAGTGATTGAACTTGCCACGCTAAAACTAAAGACAAGTTAGAAAAATTTGTAAAGAGACTGGGCTGTTTCACCAAAAATAAATTTAAAAAAACCAAAAAAAAACCCAAAAAAACCCAACTACAACAAACCAAAAAAACCACCAAAGCGCAGCATAGCTTCCTTTCAGGTAGGGGGGAAAAAAGATTGCACTAGAATAAGACTTTCAGTCCAGAAATCTTCCTTGTCTTTTGTGAGATGTCCTAAAAGTATTTGTAAGAAATCTGCTTTGAGTAGAGTTCAGGAGCATGTCTACAAGCACCATGTAAAAAGGTCTTGTTGTGGTAAAGTGTTTGTAGGCATAAAGGTAAGTTTGTTCTTAAACATTCTGACCTGGTCAGATGAAAAATCTTGCTGCTATTTTAAAATGTTTAAAGCTCCAAGGCTTAAACAGAGTGAAGGAAGGATTTAATGAATGAAATTATTATTCCTTTTGAAATTCATAGTACCAGCTATGGTTGATGGAAAGTCACTTGAATCAGTCATGGAACTGGCATAGTAATTCACATGCTATAGGTAACAATTAGAAAGCAACGCTTGCTGTATGTATGGGTGGGATGACATACCATTTCCCTGAATGTCTGCTTATTTGAAAGATGCATGTAAGTGTTTGAGGCCAGGTTTGATGGGGCTTCGAGCAGTCTTGTCTAGTGGAAAGTGTCCCTGGCCACAGCAGAGGGGTTGGAACGAAATGGTCTTTAAAGGGCCCTTCCAAACAAAACCATTCTACGATTCTCTTTTCACTGTCATTTACAGAATTGCATAAAACAGATAACTGTCTCCCATTTTACTGATATTTTCGCAGTTTGTAGGATTTTATGAACTCAAGAGGAAGATCTGTTAGGATAGGATTATAACCTTCATGCTATAAGATGCTTCTAAGATGATAATAAAGAGCAGGTTAAAGAAATTCTAAGAATATTAATTTACACAAGTTTAATTGCTTGTTATGCTACTGGAAAGTATTTATTTAATGTCCAAGGATAAAGACTCAATCAACGTTTAGATGTGGGCTTCATTGGTGGGAGATGGTATCTGGGGTCAATTCTTTCAGTTCCTAGAGCAGTTAAGTCTCATGCAATGGCTTTTCATGTCTGTATCTTTCCCGAGTAAGTTTGGAGTCTCTTGTCCAGTTCTGGTCAAGTGAGGCAGAAAAGTAAGAAACTATAATATAGTTATAATTACCAATATATTAAACTTCAGTAATTTCCTAGAGAAGAGACCAAAGTTAATTTCCCCACTAACAGAAGGGTTTCAGGACAAGACAAATTATTATCTGTTATGGTTATGTCTTTTAATAGCTAATCATTGTGTGTGTTTTGGGATTAGCTGCAGTATATGCTAGTTTTTGCCCAGGCACTGAAAGAGGTGAAAACAAGTTATGGGAAGAGGTCTGCATAGAGCTCAATATACTGTTAGAACCTTGGCATCAAAGGAGAACTGGCTGTGCAGGAAGCTGGGATTAGTGTGGAAAGTAGAGGTTCAGTGATGTGTGACAGAGATTAGTAGGAAATGAGCTTTCAGTTCTGTTGTTCACCCAACAACCTTGTTAAAAGGCAGATTGAAAGCTTTCTCTTTCTCCAGTCTGGAAAGGGCATTTGGGGAATTGAAGAAGTGAAGGCATAGTGGTAGATTATTTATAGGCTGAACACTGAGGGAAAGTATTGCAACAGATTGAGGAAAAATTAAGTGGAAAAATGAGTGTTTGGAGTTTGGCGAATAAAGTTTTCCTTCTGACTCATTATCTTTTCCTGAGCACTTCATTAATGTATAGGGTCAGAACTCGGTTTGAGCTTGAAGTTGTGTATCATTCTTAAACTGAAGTTTTCAGGCCTTGTATTCTTTTTTTTGTCTCTGGCAAAATATGAACGAGGTCTGAGCTTTAGTATGGCTCCAAAGCAGAGTTGCAATATAAGTTTTGAATAATAATAATAATTCCTAAAATGTGTTTATGGGTGCCTTTGTGTAAGGGATGCAAAAGCTGCTGTAACTTTTTCAGAAACCAAGCAAGCTTTTCCGTTGTTGGATGCTTTTCGTCGTGGTATTTTTCTCTGAAGAAAAAATTTACATTATACTTTTGATTACTATCATTAGAAACCCCTGCCAGCTCTGTTTTCACAATTCTGCAGCATAAAATGTCTCGCTATTTACTAAGTGTAAAAGGGGAGGACCCCAAAACAAAACCATAGTTTTCCTTAGGAGTGAGTGTTTTGTCCTTGAAAAATGTTTGAACACTTAAAAGTTTTGCACTCCTGCAGGGAGAGAGGTCATCATTTGCACAATGGCTTAGGTGAAATTGCTGTGAATACTTTAAATAAAGTATGTTGGTACAGCCAGAATTAGCTATCATCTTCAATTTTCAGAAGTCTTGGGCTTCAGCATCTCTGTCTGTTCAGAGAAAATAATTTAAGAGTGATCTGAACTATCTGTTATCCAAGACTGAGACTGTTTTTAATTGTTTCCTTGAAATAAACCATATGGTAGTTTTTAGAGCACACAAGGAATAGTCAAGACTTTTAATTCTGTTCCTTAATTTAAGGGGTTCTGTTCTTGCTCTTTATTATTAGAAAATGTGCAGCTATGAAACGTAGTCCTTGCATACATGTCCCTACCCTGAGTTATGCTTTTAGCCTGATCTCAGGAAGGACAGGCACTTTTCTGATCCCTCTTAACTTGAAGAGGGATGCTTGGTGGGTTTGTAATCCAGATCAGTTGGACTGGGGGACTGCTGGGGACTGTTGAGGAACTGGTAAGTAATCTGCCTCCAATTATCTTGCATCTCTTACTGCACCACACTTCTGGGGTTGGGAGAGGGAGATCTGGGGAAATCTAACTGATGAGCTGCAGTAGGGTAGAGGGCATGTAGGCTTCAGTTCACTCGGCCAATAAAATTTGCCTTTTTTCCTCTAATATTTCAGGAGACAAACTCTTCACCAGCAGGAGAAAGGACAGTTGGTGACAAGGCATTCATACTGTGAGAAACTTGTTAGTATTTGAGGTTTCTGGTGAGGAGTTGTGTTAGTAGATTGACTTTTTCACTTTCATACTATCAGCTATGAAGAACTTTCTGGGAAAAAAAATGTGTCTTAAATTTATTGCCATGGGTGTATAGGCAGTATAGAAAGCCCAGTGGGTGGGGTCCAGTGTTGGGACGATGAGAGTGCAGCCTTTGAAGTAAGATATGACATCAAACTCTAGGACTTTGAGCCCAAACAAAATGCCAGCTCATGAAAGAGGGAGTTTTGCATATGGACTGGATGAACTCAAATCGTTTTGAAACTGAGTAAAGATCTACAGGTCAGACAGACCAGGTCTTTTTGAGATGACAGCTGGGGGGTGTGGATACCTCAGTTCCAGTGGACACTGGAGCATGCCTGTGTACATAATATTAAAGCCTAATTGCTTGATTCTTATTGATAGGTCATCAAAAATGATGAGCTGTTACTCAAACCACAATACAGCTTAATACAAATTAAAACCTCTTTAAAAACCTATTCCTCTCCTGTCTCAGTTGAGACACGAGCGCAGGGAATCCACAATTGTAAGCATCTCTCTTAATGTGCATGTATATGTCTGCTCATACTGAATACTGTCCTCATAGGAGCACTGTGAAGCTTCATTAAAGATTTTAAAGTGCTTTATGATCCTCAGATGGAAGACGCTTAGAAATGAAGTGTTGGTAATCAGATAAGTTGGTAGCACATAACAGGGATATAACCTATTAACACTGGCTATTAACAGCCTGTTGGCGTCAGAATGCTTAATGGTTAGGTTTTTGAAATGCAATTGCCCTCTGAAAAGGAGTGTGCAGATTTTGTATAAGATATGTATTTTTATGCTCTACTCCCTTGTTTTCTGATCTACTGTGCTCATTACAAACAAACAAAACTCAACGAACCTCCCAAATAAAAACAAAAAACCAAAAACTTTTTGTTAGCTATCTTAATCAATATGCCAACAAGAATAGGTAAAGAACTGGTATCTTTCAAATGGTAGTTTAATGGTAAATGCTCCATTAAAGCTACAGTTATTTAAGAATTACCCATACTGGCCTCTCTGTATATTTCTGGTTCACTGATAATTTGCTTACTTTCTGATTAAAAAATCTTTGTCGATAGAACATTGGTAAGGTGAAATTTTATAGCAGTTATTTACACTTGGATACACAGCAACTCAAGTTTCTGAAAGTCATCACAATATTATCAGCTCCTTGAAGTAAAGGCTTCCAGGACTTCAGAATGGAGAGTTGGCAAACCCTAGTGAAGTTGAGAGGATTTATAGGTCTCAGTAAAACAATTTGGTTTTTGAGAGGGAATAAAATTGTCTGTAGCTTAATGCATACTGTCATACTCAGTGTGAACATGTATAGCACATGTAGCTGCAGTACTTAATGTATTTTTTCAGGAGGGGGATAGCTGTTTCATAGATATGCATATATATTTGCCTTTATGAAATTCTGTGAATCGGATGCCTAGCAGTTGGTTTGGATTTTGTCATTAGGGATTTAGAGCAATTGTGGTGTTCTCTTTGGGTCTTGCCACAAATAAGATGTTCCCTGAGTTTTCACCACGTTTCCTAAATTGCTGTGTTTGGATTAGCCCAGCCACAAAACACTCCAATCTGCTACATCCGGCAGGGCAATTCTCTGCTTTGGTTTGGACAGAACAACCTGAGCAGTAGCATCCAGCTGCTTCTGTTTCATTGAGTACCCATAAATGAAGCTCACGTTAGCTATTGCCAGAGTTTCTTGAGCCTGCAGAGATAGATGGTTACAGTGCAGGCTGTAGTCCTGTTGAAGAAATCCCATCAGTGGCAGAATCGCCATTTGAGTTTCTGTGCCTTTACCATGAGGGTGGGAGCAAAACCAGAACCAGAGCCATACCAGTCTTTTATGGCCTTCTGATGAGGCCAGTGGCTTACATTCTATGATAATACATACTAATGATTTTTATTCTTGTTCGTAAGATGTGCAGCTTCTGCTCCCCTCAAATTAATTCCTTTAGAGTGCCCTCCTATGGATCTCCAAGTTAGTTCCATTCCACAGTGTTGTCATGAATGAATGGTTTAGATTGCTTAAAGAATTCCTGTCAAAGGTATTGGCAAAAGCACCATGCCTGTGACAGAGTTCAAGATGCATTTGGGTAACACTCTCAGGCACATGGTGTGATTCTTGGGGTGGCTTGTGCAGGGACAGGAGTTGACTCTGGTGATCCTTGAGGGTCCCTTCCAAACCAGAATATTCTGTGGTTCTGTAATTATTGGCAAAAGCAGGTTTTCATATAAATTTGTGAAGGCACAACTTAAGAGGGCAAGATTCCCTCTGTTGCTCACTACACAGATGAAGCATACCAAGGAAAATCAGATCATAACCAGTTTGAAGAGTTTTGTACAGAGACTGGGAATACAAAAAGATAAAGAGTGCAAAGGGTAAGGGAGACCCTCCCGTTGAATCGCGAGGTTCAGAGTGGATCCTCTTGCCAAACTTAGCCTCACACTTTATCAGTGGTTTTATGTTTAAAGGATTTAGCAGCACTTTATCCTTGGCTAACTTTGCACAGAATGGTTAAGTAGAAGTTAGTATAAGCACAGCAGCAATGTAACTGTGGATCTGAGATGGCAGTATTCATACTACACTTGCTATAGCTTATTTAAAGCAATTTGCACATGCCCAGACACAAAGTCTATACAAAGGTGTACAAGTTAAAAATTCCCCTCGTGTTCAGGTGGGCTTTGGCTTTTTTACTTTCTACATAGTTACACTGCATAACTGTACAGAATTAAAAACTTATATATTTTTAGGATTCGATCGTGAGGGTGATCCCGAGAGCTTCCCGAGCCTAGCTGTCAGTTCCCTCACCAGGCATGGTTCCATTACACAGTCAGCTCCAGCATTTCCTACCTGTGTTGGGCTGAGTCAGGAGCAAATCTCCTCACAGCAGGATCGCACACGCGTCACCATATCCTTTTGCTGAACTGTATTCTTTACTGTTTCTGCACAGTCAGGGTAACATCTGGAAACATCCTGCAGATTTTTTTATGTTACAAGATGCTGGGATTCTCTGTTTCAACTGTTAGAGCAGTTATCTATTAAAATTGTGGGAAGAGGTTGTGGAGGGTCTGCCTAATGGCTGAGTTGCAGCCTGAGACTTAAAGCGGGCAAGGCAACAGGAGAGACCGAGTTTGCTTTGCTGTCCTGCGGGTGTTCCGGTGTCTGGACCTGGAGCTCGGGTTTATGCGTGCGTGTGGTGTAGGCAGGCTGGTTACAGCCCGGATTAACTTTGGTCTGAGCATGAACCTCTTGTCCTTGAGTCAGGAGGGCGTTGTGCTTACGATGGGGGTTCCTCTCCAAGCGAGCGCTGGGGTCGGTGTTCCCGGTGCACCGCAGAACAGCGCGTATGGCTGGAGGGACTTAGCATTCACCCTTCGCCGCTTGTCGGCTCTGCAGCCCTAATGTGGAATTAGCATAATTGGCTGCTGGCTTTTTAGCCGGTTTTAAAGAGAGAAGCTCCGTCTGGGCCGCCCTCCGTACTCTCAGGGCTCCCCCACTGTACCCTCCCTGTGCCTCGCCTCTGCCCGGCGAGGGCGGGGAGCAGAATGCCGGCGGGGCGCGGGGCTTGGCGGGGGAGGCCGTCCCGCTGCGGGCAGGGCGCTGTCCCTTTAAGGCGGGGGGTGGGCGGGCCCGGGCGGTGAGTGACAGCGCGCGCGGGGTCACGTGAGCCGCCCGTATTTGAAGGTCACAAAAAAGCTGCTTCCTTTAGAGAGAGCAAGAGGGAGCGAGAGGAGGGAGCGAGAGGAGAGAGCGAGGGAGCGCAGCCAAAATGGCCGACGGAGTCTCTGCTGGGTTCTGAACGTTTGAAATAAAAAAAGAGAGCAAAAAAGAAAAAAATCAACAAAAACGGGAAAAAAAAAACCTAAACAAAAAAGCAAAAACACAAAACCATTTTTGGATTTTTTTTTTTCATTTCCATTTCTACCTTGTATGCCTCAACTCGCTGGATTTAAGCACTGCTGCACTTTATGAGGTTAGTGGTACGTTTATGTTTTATTGTTTTTACCTATCAGTAGATTTTTTTAAGAGCCTGAGCTGACCGTTTCCATCCGTGGTTTTGCAGAGGTGTCTTTTCTAGCACAAAGACTTGCTTCAGATGTTGTCTGCTTCTACGTGTACGGCACTTTTTAGTGAATTTTTGGGGCTTTTTAGAAGCAGCTCTCCGTACAAGTGTGGTGTGGATTTGGAAGATATTTGTAATTTAAAACACCTAGGCGAATTACAGAAGATCGTTGGTATTTTCCGAGCTGGTGAAGTACAGGATAGTGCTGAAAATCTTGTTTTATTTAAATAGAGGCTTTTTAAAGAGTGGTTTCTTCCCCACAGCACCCGGAGCTCTCAAATCTGCTGCAAAAATTTGCATGTGTAAAACCGGGCTTGCATTCTTTCTGCTGCTGGGTCGGACCGAGGCCGGCTGGGGCCGTGCCTTCCGCGGGAGCAGGGACGGAGC
>VZTE01001811.1:2349032-2429194 GCA_013397775.1 Eulacestoma nigropectus
CCCCCGCCTTCTGTGTTGCTAAAAATTTAAATCCGAGTTATTTTTGCAACTACCTCCAGAAGCAAGCAGAAAATCAAAGGGAAATAGCAGGAGCTTGCTTTCTGAAAACAGGCCCCTCCTCCTGCATTGTAAGAGTGTGATGTAATGCTCCTTTCTGTGAGGTTAAATGAAAAAATTTCTGTGGTGGTATACATTATTCTTCACTCCTTCCTCACAGGCGTTGCATTGTGGTATTTTTTGTAGCTGAACATGTAAGCAGCAGATAATTTTGCAAATAATCGTGTGAATGTACTCCACATTGCAGTGTATTAGTGCAATTATTGTGGTTAGCAGGTCAACTTTGTAAACCTACAAGATGGCTCATATTTTATATTTCTTTGTGGTCTTATGTGCATACAGTTAAACGCAAATGGAGGAGACAGATTTCAATAAGCTTATTGAAGATGTATCTGGCTGTTGTCATTATAGTCTTGTATATATTAGGAGGCTTTTTTTCTGCACTGGCTAGCAAATATTCAAAATAATTCTGCAGTATATTAAGTGTTTCATGGAAATTAAGAGATGGTGTCTGGAGGTTTTTAAAAAAAAATTATTTTAGGGGAAGCCAATAAAAAAGAACTCTGCTCAAATTTTATGTAGTGTATTTTGCTGGTAATTTTGGTCATTGAGCATTTAATAGTAATGGATAGTAGTTAATATATGAAGTAACATATGTTCCTTGTTTAGGGTTAATGAACTTACTAGATTCCACCCTCATGTTGCTTGCAGGTTTCTGATGAAATGCTGTAAAAACAGTCTGTGTCTTTGACATGATGTACCCTGATGGCTTTTGTTATTTAAAACCTTCTTGAGCTCAGTGGAGATCTGGATACAGCCAGAATATGTTGAATCTACCTGTTGATTGACAAACAATAATTAGACATTAGAACTGTTTTCAAGTGTAGTCTAAAGTAGGACTATTCTGAGATTTGGTGCTTACTGGACCGAAACATCAATTACTGTAGTTTATGTGGTAATTGCTGTAGAACGGGATGGCTGAACTGAGACAGTAAAGAAAACCCAAACTGTGTCCTGAGCTGGCAGTATTGTAGGATGTAGTCTTCCCAGAATCTGCACTTCAGAAAAGTACTCTCTTTTTCTGTGTATTTTTTGCCTTCATGCCTTACTGCCTACGTTACACACTTCCAGAATGTGTAAATGTTAGTACATATAGCTTGATTGTTAAGGTGATGTGATACAGGGTGGTTTCCAACAACAGCAACTGCTCCTAGCTACGGAAGCTGTCGTGGGTCAGACAAAAGGCAGCTATTGAGAATAATATAAATCATTCTAATAAGGAGTCTGTCAAACATTTAACCAGCTTTGTGAGACTGTAACTGTGAATAGGAAAGGCCAATTAAAATAATTCCTCTTATAAATATGCTTTTGACCCCTCAAATCTTACTGCAGAATGTGTTGAGGACTGTGCAGTCTGCGCAACCATAGGATTTTAAGTGTGAACCTGGGCAATTCTTAATGCTGTTTGTGTTCAGTATGTTCCTGCAGTACAAAGGGAACAAAACACTTAATTTTGAGAGACCTGACTTGAGTTGCAATTTCTAGATCAGTTTGAAGCTTACAGAGGCATTGGGGTAGGAGAAGCTTTTTTGCTTTATTCAGTTTGCAGTGATGATGCTGAGTTCAGAAGCTTTATTTAATTTTTCTGTTTGCATTTGCATGTCAGTTGTTATTTGTATCTACAGGAATCAATCCCTTTCCAAAGCAGACTGTTTTGGTAGGTTGAAAGCTACAGTGAAGTCTGTAGTCAGCAGAGCTCCTGGAGATTTTTGCACTACATCTAAGAGATTCTTGAGAAATAATTGACAAGAAAAGCCTTATTACCACTGAGCTTCAATATACAGGAGCCTGCAATTCTAATGGGAAGAAAATTCAGGGAAAACAAGTGACTGAAAGATCAGCATGCTTAGTTTCAGTTGCTTTTCTTTTAGCCTCTTTCTCTCCTGCTGAGAAGGAAGAAAAAGAAACTTTGTAAGATCATACAGTCTTTGCCAGCTGATTTCAGCTGAACTTAACCTTTTTAAGATTTTTGTTTCTTACTTACTAATAAGTGGCTTAGTAGAGGAGAAAGCATCCAAATCTATGAGGAAAAGATCCATAGAAATAAGAGTATTTCTGGAAGAGAATTTTTATGCATAACTTTCCTAGTACCCTTCTAGAAACTTGTCTTGCATCTTGAAGCAGAGTTCCTTAATTCTGATCATTATGAATCTACATTCCTTTTGGACCAGGGTGGAAGGTGAGAAGTTTAATTTACAGTTTATTTTTAACAGTATTTGTTGGAATCTGCATCCTTGGTACTCTCTTCAGCTGGTAGTTGTTTATAACTGAAAAGTTTTGGGATTTTTTTTCTTTAATTGATTAAGAAACCACCAACTGCCTTTCTAAGAGCTGTTTCACCTTTTAAAGTATTTGTTTCCTGTTTAAACAGCTTAAGATTTGAGGCAAAAAAATAAGATACATAGAATGTTTAGCTCCAAGGACCTATGTTTCATGTCCTATCAAAGGGATCAGGTGTGAGTATCAGAGTTCTAGTGTTGTTACCTTAGATTTCAGGTAGCAAAACTTTAAATGTTGGACTAACATTATTGCTCTAGAATTAATTTGTTAAACAGATGTAAAATTCGGGTTAGATTAATACAAAGATGTATTTCTTCTGAGAGCTTTAGTTGCTAATGTAATGCTAGCATTAGCAGTCTTACATGATACGATTACGTGTGCCATGTTTCAAATATTGGTCAAACAAGTTGCTTAAAGTTGAGTGTCAGGATAACAGTTTTTGGCCATTTCAGCACTGAAGGCAAATGTGGAGTTATTGTGGAGATAAATACTATATATTGAGAATATTTCTGTTTTGTTTTTATGATGGTGCCATAATTGTTCTTCAGAACACAGGGGGAATGGTACCTTTCTGTATTTGTGGTGAATTCTAACTCCAGAGTTGTACATTTAGCACTTGTCACTGCTTAAGTTCTCCTTTACACATTAGGCTTCCTACTAAAGAACGCAACAGGGGTTTTTTGTGTTTTGGTTTTTGTTTGGTTGGATTTTGGTTTTGGTGGGTTTGTTGTTGAGGTAGAGCATATATTCTGGGAGCAGCATGAATATATGCAAACCTGGATTTTTTTTTTTTTTGTGCCATCAATACGCTTCTGAAAGGAGTTCCTAAGGTTTTATTGGTATTGTAATTTTAAAGGCTGTTTTCCCGTCTATATACAGTATGCTGGCATTATAGTTTAGGGATGAAATGCACTGGGGCTACTACAGTTGTATATTTTATAATAATTTCTGAAAAGTTGTGTAGAACTGGTTGATGTGATATTAGGGTGTTATAGCATGGGTAAATTGAGACTTTCCATTCAAAATATTGTACTTTCAGGACTACTTTTAATTAGCCTGTTTAGTCATGTGGGAAAATATAACACAAGATACAACCCTTGGAATTTTTTCAGATATCTAACAGAAGGTCGATTAATAAAACACGAGATGAACTTTAAAGGCAGAACAAACCAAACCAGGGCTTAAACACTGTGGAAAAATGTGTGCTAATACAGCTGGAGAGGAACTAGTGAGGGCAGTTTTGTTAAAAACCACAAGTAGTAAGTATGAATATTGACTACTGCTCCTTACAGTGCTACAATTTGTCTGACCTCAGTTAAATGGATATTTGTATATGTTAGGCAGAGAAAATAATCTAAAAGTACCTCAGTAGTGATAGGTGGAAATATGCTTAAAAGTATAAAGCACGTATATTAATAAAAATGTGTGTTAGATTGAGACTTCTAGAAGTGAAATGTAGCCTTGGAATTTACTACAACAAAACCAAAACAAGGCATCAAGATACAACTGTGTTTGATTTCATGCCAGTGGGGGAGTTCTTCTCTTCTTAGGATGGGATGTGTGAGGCCACATTTTAACAGTGGGGGGGGGGGGCCATCAACAAATTTTGAGGTAGCTCCAATAAGAGCAGCAAAAAATATTACAGGGAGGTAGTCTAGCAAAAAAAACACTTCAGCTTTTTTGTATTTATTTTTATAGATACATTTTCTGCAAACAAATAAGTAGTTGTCTAATTTGTGTGGAAGAGCATCGTTTTGACATCGAGCTCCATCATAGTTGGGTGTGCTTTGAACAGCGTAGTTGCTTCAGTAGCTGAAAAGCAGAAGGGTGTGAATTTTTTTTTAAATCAAGGTGACCATTCTTTTTTAGTTCCTTAAAAGTACATGAAACCCCACTGTGCATGCTTAAATTATAAGGGAAGCATGCTCACCTTTCCCAGTGTGCTTAGCAGATGTAGAGTTAAGGTTTCCTGAAATGCAGGTGTGAGTATAACAACTGAACCAATTTGAGCTAAAGCAGAACATTGTCTTAATTTCTGAATCAGAGAAGAAGTATTTCTTTAAAAAATAAAACAATGGGGAAATTACTTCTGGTATTCTCAGTGGGGATTTTTTTCCCTCTTTTAAGTACAGCATTTGCTCAATAGCACAATCATAAATCTGCTGTCCACTTGTAATCTCAATGGCTGTTGGGCGCAGCCTCTGTGTACACAGGAAAATGGCAAAACTTAAACTGCAGTGACACTGCTGGAATTGGGGTTTTTAAAACATGTACACACCACAGCTTCTGTAGATTCTGAGTTTTTTGAGCTAGTTGACCTATATGAATATAGGAAAGGTTAAATATATAATCTGTTAATGCCACTTAATCATTAATTAGAGTTGAGCTTAATTGTCCCATTTTACACGTGCTCTGTGGCAAATATATACAAATGTGTTGTCATGGTGGTTCATTGTATGTTTGTGAACTTGGTTGTACCTGAGCCATCCAGTTTTCCAGGATGCAGTGTCCTGTGTCGCTTAAACCTTGCTTAAAATAAGTCTTCAGTGCTATCATCCACTTTTTTCCCCCCGGTTTAAATTTTAGTTTTGGTAGTAGAAGACATTGCAACTTTAATTAGAGTGCTAATGTAGCAGCGTTCGTGCTCTTGTTGCAGCTTCTGTATTAGCATTTATATTTTTAATTGTATGTAATTTTGCTTAAGCAATCATGCCACATTCAGGGTCTGATTTAAAACACATGGTTCTAATTCTGTATTGGTACTCTAGATATACTTGACTACAAAACAGCTTTCTTTGGCAAGCAGTTGGCTACTACTGAGAACTTTGTCAACTAAAGTGAAACTGATATATTCTGATATGTCACTTTGCCAGCTAAATATACAGCATGTTTGTACTCAGCCTTTTGCTGAACAATTCATAGGGAGGATGATTTAATCACAACATACAAGTGAATTTTGGTATTATAATGCTTGGAAATTCTAATCTGGTAGCTCTTGCTGGATTTTTTCCAGGCTGTTCTGCCTCTTACTTGGAGAGAGTTTGAGGACAATAAAAGTGAAAATGGATACCTTCTATATGCAGGGGAAGACAGGGCAGAAGGTACCAAAACTTAGCAAATGTTTTTTCCTAGTTCATTCCTATGTGCACTGAAAACCAGTTGCTCTGTAAAACAGAAAATAGTAATTAGATTGTTTAATTCCCATGTGAATTTTAAAAAATGAATTCTTCTATATCCTACTTAAGGCTATATAAATAAACCTTTCCTATTTTGTTAGATTTTACTTGGGTACTGTTAGTGGTATATCAGTGGTACTATCAGTGGTATATCAGTGATTTATTCAAGGGATCTTCTATGATAAATATTAGAAAAAAATATACTTAAAACTGGTTAAAAATATAGCACATGGAAATAGAGGATGTCCTATTGAGCTTAAATATATGCCATTTTATATCTAACTCTGTTTTTCTCTGTGGATGTCATTACAAGTTCATATGCACTGGTTGGAATCTAAATGTGGGCTAGGTTCAAATTACCTCTAAAAATGCTTGGTTAACCTGAAGTAAAACCCCAAAAGCTTTTTTCAGCCTAGTATAAAGGGGATGTTCCAGCTGGTGCTACAGAAGTTAGTTGTAGCAGTATTAATGGGAGTTCTAAATTAAATAGCCTTGTGTTACAGAGTCAAGTTTTCTGTTCTTTTGCAGGTAATGTTCACATTATCTGCTTGATACATATCAACCAGACCAAGCAATGCTGAGAGAAAGACTACAAGGCATTAGGGTTATTTCTGTTTTATTTTGTCTTTGCCTGTGTCCTGTAATTCTGTTCAGAGCAGATCTCGATCACCTTGGCAGGAATACTTGCTAACCAGTACGCTGGCCTTGCTGTAGCATTTGTGGCTGCTTCATCGGATGGAAACACACTGATGGTGTGATGTGGGAAACTATAAACGAAATCCCATCTGGGTGGAGATTTAATCTTTCTAATAAGTTACATGTACTTCTTCAATAAGGTATTTCTCATAACTTTTTTTAATTGGCAAATATGTTTTGAAAGCCTCTGAATTACAGTAGGAAGATTCAGTAAGTGATCTGGGATGGGAGAATCGTAAGCCTTACATGCAGGTAATTTTTCAGCTGTTTGAACCAGTTTAGTCTTCTTGTGCAAAAGCTATCTGAATTTGCATTTAACCACCTCATCTTGCATGATAGCTGTTCTGGAATGGCGACTTCTGATTAAGTCCTTGAGTGACTGTTTTTATCACAAAATAACACATTGTTCTGCATCAAATTAACTCTGCTGTGTTGTTAATTAGGAGACAGTTTTGGTCTACATTTGCCAGTTGCTATAAATAAAATATATATCCTGACACAGAAAAACTGTAGGAAGTGTGTTTTTACCAGGTTTTAGGCATAACAAGATGAAAAAGGCAAAAGCAGACAGAAGCTAAACTTTGAGAGTCTCAAAATTGCCTTGGCAGCTTAATGTACCCTAAAGCCACAGTTGCAGAGTTCTTTAGGCTAGCTTGCTGTAGTTAGGCCATTAAAAACCAAACAGGTTAATTTTTGGAAAGTCAGTCTGTCTTGATAAAGTTTGGGGGACAAGATTGTTTTTCAGATGTGGATTTAAAGGTGGCTGTTTTAAAAATGATGAGCTGTATTTGGGTGATTTGTGTTCAGAAAAAGCTGAGGCTGGCTTTGTTAGTCCCTAGGTTCTGCTTCAGTCTAGGTGAGGTGAAGTGAAACTCTCCTACCATAGACTTGCAAGTATAGGGTCAGCGTAAATTTATGTAATTTCCCTTGATCTTCTTCTTAAAAGAACTTATCTTTTAAATGATGCTTCAGTTAGTGTTAGATAACTTGGTCAAGTTTAAATCCTTCTTCCCTTTGCATTCTTAGGCCATTTTTCTATTGTTTAAGTACTATTCTAAATATTAGTCGTTGTGATCATTTTAGATTGAGCATTGCTTGCTCTGTGTGTTTAATGTTAAGCTGTTAAAAACAGGCTTCATCACTGGCTCAGTGCATTAAAAAGAACAAGGTTGCAGATTGTTCTTCATTGTAAGTTTAATTATAGCAAGTAACTCAATTTCATTTTTTTGTGTTTGTTAATGAACTTTGAAACAATTGTCTATTTTCTAGCTTGCTACTTATTATATTTGCATGTGTCTGATATGGGTATGTGTATGCATATATGTAATAAGTGCATATTGGCAGTAACTACAGTTAAAAACTACCAGGTTATCAACTGACAGGTAGAGACTTCTTGGTAGGGCATAGGTGTTTAATACATAATAAAATAAAAATGGCTCTCAGAGTCAGTTCAAGTTTTGTGTTTGGGAGAAGCCCGCACAAACGAAGCAAGTGCCTTTCTGTAAGGTAAGTATACAGATATAAGAGGAGCAGCAGAGAAATTCAGAGGCTCTCTGAAGGCCACACAGAAAGTCAAAGGCAGAGCCAGACTTGAACTCAGAAGTTCCTGGCTTGTGGCCTGGGGCTGAAGCCAGTCATACACAGCTGTACTGAATTGTGAATAGAATGATGCTTTCTTTTTCCTTAATGGATTTATGGGAACAAAGCTGATTTAACCAAAATCATAATGTGGGTAAAAAGATGGAATTGTGTAACTTGCCTTTCTCAAAATTTCAAGTGCTAAAACTTTGGTGTTAAAAGTTGGTTCAGCATTTGTGGGTTTCCATTTGCCGAGGAGCATGGTTAATGTAGCTGGATCATAAATCGTGACAAATTCTAGTGAGGTGCCTTGAGGTCAGACTAAGGGCTTTTTCTGAGTGTAGAGGAATTCAGGCTTAAAAGCTGCTGCTCTGCATGCTAACTTGAGAAATACTAATGACATAAAGAAATTCCCTGAAATTTGATTTTCTTTGATGTTTTAAAATAGAAGTGAAAACCTAGTTCAGAGACAGTCTACCTGAAGTTGACTGTTTATTACACTGAAATTCCCATTCTGTATTTAACACTTGTGGAGTTTTTAATGAGGCTTTAAACATTGTTATCCTTCAGTGTAGTATGAAAGAAGCAAGAACCTGCTGTAGGTTTGCTGCCTGGTATTTTCTTGCTTCCTGAAGTAAAAGCTTGGAATAGCTTGTATTGAATGTATGGAGAGTTCTGGTTATTTCAGGAGTTCCCTTTAGGAAGAAGGTTTTGATCTAAAAAATTATTATAAAATGAACATCACCATTATGAAATACTTTTCTGTGCTGTTAAAAGTCTTGACAGGGATTTTTAAGTCCATTTCACAGTAAAAGGGACTTCTTTTCCAGGTAAAACGTCATTAATACCCAGCTCTAGCAGCAAAGTAGAGTTTTTCTTTTTTTCCCTGGAGTACCTTGATCTGTGTGCTATTTCTTGCTAACTGAGGCCTTATGCAAATGTAGAGTAAGGTTATTTTCCTAAATTATGAATGTGGAACTTAGCCAGAGAATACAAACTAAAAAACCTAGAACCAAACAAAACACTGAGGTGGTTTTTGTTTGCTTACCAGGAACTAATTTTCATTTTGTCTGTTGAAAGTAATAAAAACGCTAAATAGTTTTAAAAAGAAGTCCAAGTATCAAAAGCGTAACAATAAAATATCTCACTCCTGAGGAGTTGAAGCGCTGGTGTCTCCTGGTGTGTGCAGTGTGACTATACCTCATTCTTTGGAAAGAAGTGCCTCTTGGGTGGTGTGCACTGTGAGGATGCATCTAAAAATTTCAATGGTAGTTAATGAAAATCAGAATAATTAACGTGAGCATTACAGTGGTCTGCTTTTTTACTCACCCTCCTTTTTTGTGCCCTGTCGTGGTTTAACCCCAGCCAGCAGCCAAGCACCACACAACTGCTTGCTCCAAACCAAGCCCCATGGAAAATCCTTTGAGTTTCCCTTTCGGTTTCAGCTGTTGGAGTGTTTACACATCCCAATTGCCTTCGGCTGTGGCTTCAGAAGACATTTAAACTGGGTTTGTCAGGTTTGTTGCATAAGCCCGAACCATTTCAGAGATGGACGTTGTTGTGGCAGTTTTTGCTTTATTCACCTATTACAGCTGGTAATATCTTGTAATTAAACTGTATAGTTCTTTCCAGCAGGTCTTCCAGAAATACTCTAACCATCTAGTGATGAGTTGCTGAGTTTGGAGTTGCTACCCAGTCACCACCAGTAACAGTGTTATGGGCTAGATTCTTGCAGTGATGAGGGGGAGACCCAGCTGAGCTTGTTTCATTGTGAGCTGTGTTGCCCCCTAATTTAAGTTGGTAGCATAGCTTCAGTGGCTGAATAAAATTTATCCCACTTTCTTGTTAAAACAAGGTGTTTTTTAAGAGTAAGCTTATCAAGGGCTGGTTTAAGTCAGAATGATGTTTCCAGTGAAGCCCAATGTATTCTTTTTTTCTTTTATACTCTTTAGAAAGAGCATAAGAAAAAGTTGGTGACTCTTACTTGGTGCACTTCCCCATTTAAGTCAGTCAAGTGTAAGTCACATTTACTGATAACCGTAAGTCCAATTGGCACTTCCAGCTTAGCAGATAGACTTGATTAAAGCTAAAGGTCTGGTCTTTCACCTAAAATTTGGAATTTTAAATGCTTATGTGAGTGACTGAATTCTGTATTGCTTCTACTATAAGGTTATGCTAACTTTTTTGTCTAGGTAGCATTAACCATTTTTCCAAGACAGTGGCTTCATGGAAAGATAGATGCTTTGCACTGGCAGTATGCATGGAAGCATCAATAAGCTGACAAATTAGATTTGAGGTTCTAGTGTTTAAAGGGCTTTTCTTTCAGCAGGAAATAGTCTCCCACATGAGCTTACGTGTTTTAACCTTCAACTTTATATAGCAGCAAAGAGTTGACCTGTCGTTATGCAGAGCTACCTTTCTCAAAGAGGATCGAGAGAAGGTTTAACTGAATAGATTAGAAGTACAGTGTTTTGTGGAACAGTGAATATCTTATACTCCTGTCATGATCATACACTGGTTTTGCCTAGTATCTTAAAAAAATGAAACTGCTGTGTTCCATACTTGTGACATTTGTTGTTGGTAGATAGGAAGAGGTATTTGTTAACTAAAGATAGGAGTCTTCAGATCTAATGTCAGCAGAGGTCAGAATTATATTCGTCACTGGAAAGATGCAGAACTTAGGTGGATCTATGTGCAAATGCTTTTCTGATTTAGCTGTTTGTATTAGAACTGATGTTGAAAAAGAGTGCACCCTTCTAACCGCTCAGAAGTGAAAAATGTCTGTTACTCTTGGAATATTATGATCTCTGAGCTTTGTGCATTTCTTTGTGTCTCATGACATCACTGAGCATGAGAAATATGTGGTTTTGATTAAAAATAATCTTGCATAATGCAACAAGGCAAAAAGTAACCTAAAAGTAGTGAACACTACTTGGATAGAGAATTTAACAAGACAAATCAGCTTAATCTTGGTGCCTTAGAAATACGTTAAATGGTAAATTTCATTTATATCACTATCCTTTTCACCTCACTTTTTCTCTTGTAACTTTACATTTTTATTTTCTGTGTACCATTGTGGTGGTGCTCTTTTGTAATCTCTGAGGTGGCAGTTCAGTGGTTTCCTCATTCTGGATTCTTTTCTGGATTACGTTTTGCTTTGTAATTTCCCTCTTCTGTAACAGAAAAAGCGAGTGTGCGTGCCTGGAAGATTAACCATAGCCATTTTGTATGTGGTTTGCAAGTTCTTGTCATCTTAGAATTTTTGTATGTTGAAGCAGCTTTTGGATGTGAATTTCCATGTTGTGAAGGAATGCAAGTTTTCTGGAATATAGGTATT
Source organism: Eulacestoma nigropectus (assembly GCA_013397775.1). Taxonomy (NCBI): domain Eukaryota; kingdom Metazoa; phylum Chordata; class Aves; order Passeriformes; genus Eulacestoma; species Eulacestoma nigropectus. The sequence continues at coordinate 2,360,217 of VZTE01001811.1, forward strand.
CTAGAGCTGACTTGGTTTACAAGAGAAATTTCTTCTTTGATAGTAATGTGTAGCTAGTTTTAAAATGTTTGCATCTTCTTGAGTATGAATGGACACTAGATTTTTTAAGCAAGATACATATTCAGGCCTCAAATTGATTATTTACTGTTTTAAAAATTTTCTTAAGTTATCTTAAAACTACTGCGTTCAAAAGCAGGAGATATTTACATAGGATTGAAGTTAGAAATTGATCTGGTACTCTTATCTGTGAATGACATAAGCAGCAAGTAAAATTCATCACTTAAGCTGTAAATTATAATTCCTAGGAAGAGACAAGGAATGAGAACCCTCCATCAAGATTTCAGAAATCTTGTCTACTGCACTCAATGCGAATAGGAAAAGCTGTCAGATAACTAACTGCTGAGATTGGGCAGACACCAATTCCATAGGAATTACAGCATAGTTAAAAGAAATTCTTTCCCTGGTGGGAGACTATCCTTAGTTTGGACAAATGCCTGAGGATACAGTGAACACTTTTCACTTAAACTTTTTAATGTCTTTGCTTAAGAAATAAGGAAATGATTGTTTATTTAGCAATTAGTAAGAGTTGCATGTCTAGACTAGGTGGTTTAATCTATGCTTTATTTCCAGAAGGCATGAAATAAAGGTAACTTCAAAAAAAAAAATGCAGCTAGAGAATGGTGCACAGTATCAGGACTATAAAAATGGGTGAATCAGAAATAGCTTACCAGATTAGTGACCATGAGAGGTGGCAATCATCTCTACCTATTAATGGACTATTTTCTAGACCTTCTTTTGTTTCTACCTCATAACTATTGTGGCTAGTTAATTTAAAATAAACTGTTAAACAGATATGATTATGTGGCCTGCAGAATGCTGGTTTCCACTCTCTCACAGTCTTTTCGAAAGGAAGAGACATTTCTACAGTTTTCTAAGTTACCGTATATGAGTGTCTCAGGCCATCTGCACAGATAATGGGTAATGTGGCATTACTGTGTTGAGTAAAGGCCTGAGATGTTTTCCCATCTAAGTCAGGAAGGTGTGTGATGTTTAGAGTGACAGGACTTGATTGTAATGCAGTGGCTGCTACTTTTGATGGCGTTGTTCCACCAATTCCAATAACTTTCTACTTTAATTCTTACTTTTAGAAAAAAAAAATTAAATAGTGGTATTTCTAGTGTTAACTGTGGTGTTAACCTGATTTATCCTTGGAGTGGTCTCTTTTTAAAAATGTATCATCAGATAGTTGCAGTTTTCTGTGACCTTACAAAGCTCATGAGTGAACTTGTAATATATTTCCTGATAATGCTCCCTATGGAGTACTGACAGCTGTCTTACCTTTCCATAGCTTAGAAAAATGTGAGGAAAAATTACAGATTCAAAACCTTCAAGGAGTGAGGCATTTCTACATTTCTGTACATTATGTGCAGATCAAGTGCGCTTGTATACATGAGAAAAAGAGATGGGGTTTTTTCTTTACTAAATGTGGAAACTGATATTTGCTTTCTGAATTACACTGCGAAAGTTTTCCTAGGAGATTGCTGAAACAGAAGGAATTTTCCTTGATACATACTCAGTCATATCATAAAATGTAGATGTATGATACAATATGCTTAGAAATTTAATGTTGGCCTTTAGAATTATTGTTAAAGAATTTGTTCATCACAAGGAAAGAAGGGTGCATAGCTAATGTCAAATCTAGTGTTCTCCAGAAGCACAGCAGCAATTTCAAATCTTTGAAATTTAGGAAAGTGTATAGTAATGCCACTTACACTCAGGATTATATTTTGGTTGTCTGTGTCTTTTCCACTGTTTTGTACAGTATCTTGTGCAAATAGCAAACCAGTAGATTACGGAGAGCTTTGGTATGATACTGTTAACTGGGAATAGTGATCAGCATTCCATATGAATGATGAATTTGCTATTGTGGATAGAAAAAAATAAGGTTAGAGGTATTGAGAGTGCAAGTGGTGTTTATAGATGCTACATGCCTTGGTGAGGGTGTTTGGTTCTTTATGCTGTTCTGAGACATCAGGTAATCATTTTCTTATAATGCCAGATCAAAATGATCACATCTTTGTCTGTAAAACTCATGTGATTATATGAGGAGACGAGTTGCAAGAGGCTTTGAATTTTTTGGCTGCTTAAGTAGCTTCAGAAGGAAGGATTTTTATTTTCTTATAGTTCAAAACAAGTCATGTCTTGCACTTCTTCTGTGTTGTTTTCGTTTTTCCTGTTTCCCACACACACTTTCTTTACAATTCTCTAGTTTTCATTCTGCCTGCCAATGAATAATTTCAGATTGCATCTTAATTAGGCACGAGTCATGACATGAAGTATTGAGTTGTGATGTTTTGAATAATTTATTGATCTCATTTTTGAATTAAAAATGACTGATGAAAAGGATGGGCCAGCTGGTTGCAGTGAGAAGGGTGAGAAGCAGCATCTGGGGATGAAACACTTCCACATCAGGCTCTGCGAAGAATCTCTGTGCTTACCATATAACCTAAGAGTCAAACACAGGTCATTTTTCAGTGCCCCTGAGGTCTTGATGCTTTAGAAGAAGATACCACATCTAGCATGGTTCTTTATTTTGAGCTAACTCGCCAGAATAAAGTTCAGTTTTCTTTAGTGACTCAGAGTGTATCAAATTTCTTAGTAAGACCCACACCTTTCATTTATTCACTTACATTTTAGGAAAGTCTCACACTTTGGCCTTCAGAAAGGCTGTAGCAATGCAGCAAGGAGACGACTTTAATTCCCTTGTGATTTACCTAGTTTCTTGAGCAGTCTGCAGTCTGTCATCCTCATTGCGGGTCTAATGAAGTCTGATCCCTGCCTGTCTGCCTTTTAACAGCAGGTGCAAGCCCCAGAACAAGAGGGAATGGTCTGTTAGCAAAATGGCTCACTTTGGTGTCACATGTACATTTACAAACGTTGCTCCATTGTATGAATGGTGCGGTGCATCTGATTCCAAAAGCCATTTGAAGGACAGGGTTTATGTGATTTAATTTATCAAGATAACTTCTATCAATGTTTAAATCTTCATACAAAAGTGGGGAAGGAGGAAGTTTATATCAGTTTTCATATTGTAAAGAGACCTTGATATGCATGCTGGAGTTGATGTGTGTCAGAATAGTATTTTAATTACACACCTAGAGTGGTAAATGTATTTAAGCTTTTTTTTTTTTTTTGCTGGGAAACATCTGGCTTACAATTTAGCATTGCTGTTTCACCAGATTCTAGTTTATCATCTGTAGTTACCTATAGACAACAAATATTGAATAGTAGCTTTATAAAACAGAGTGATTTATTGATACTGTAAATACTGTATCTCTTTACTACTAGCACGGGGAATCCTGGCGTTATTTAATCTACAGTGGAATCTTGATGACCTTAGTACAACCATGGTCTGTAACAGTATAGTTTTTAACTCCTTTCTTTGTTTACAGGCAGTCCTCCATGACTTACGGAGTGGCTCATAAAAGTGTGAGAATATGCTGCAATACAATTAGACATTTTGCTCGGGATATCCATTACTAGATAAAAGCTAGGGATCAGCAGCTTTGTGAAGGTAATGAAACTCTGTTGAGCCTGGCTAAGATCACATATCTGCGCTTTTCCAGACACGGAGAGTTATGTGTGTAATGGTTGTGTCTGTAGTTGGTCTATTTGTCTGGAGGCCACATGATACTTCCACTGTTCAGTAAAGCTTCCGTAGCTGCAGGCTGAGAGGTTGCTCCCTCCTTGTTTCCAGGTATGTTTGGATACATCGCAGCAGTATGTGATCTTGAACTTGGTCCTACTTCTAAGTGGCAATGAGTTGATTAGACTCTTCAAGACTTTTTTGTTGAAGGTTGGGTGATTAGTTTAACCCAGGAAAACTCGGCAACTTTGGGCTGTTGATTTCTGGAGAATTAGTGGCGATGGAACACCATTTATTAAAGCTTAGCTGTTAACTCTCGTCAGTCCTCTGTTGAAGGCATAATTCTTGAATGATAACATAAACTGTGTTAAGTAGCTGTTGTCTCATGTAAGAAGGAGGAAAAATTGTTTCACGTGATGAAAGCTGTGGACCAAATATAATACTGAATTGTTCTCTGGTTTTGTGCTATAGGAGAACTTGAGATAAAACTATAATGGTGATACACACCTTTATTGCTCAGAGACTTAAGTTTCTACTGCCAGATTGTCCTTTTGAAATGGTGAAAAAATCCAAAACATGATGTCCAGGTGTTCATTCAGTAGCCAGATGAAAAACATACTTTGTTGTGTAAAACGCAAACCTGTTTTTCGTTCAGCCAACTAACTCTTTGTCAGCCTTCACTGAATCTTCTTTTTTTGGTGCAAAGTAAAATTTATCTTTGAACTATTAAGAATATTAAAAAAAAAAAAACAACCTGTGGAAAAACCTGAACAGCTGCTGGGGTGAAATATGAATTATACAATTTTTCATTTAAATTCTTTATTAACATTGCAACAGCAGTCTCCTTTTCTAATTCAGAGTTCACTGCAAAGTGAATCTGCAAATATTTTTAGTGCGACTTGTTGTGTCTTATATAGAACACAGTAGTTTCTCCAAAGAAAAACTATTGTAAAAGAGTCATGCTTGTAGCAGGACAGATGTGGACATGTTATCTCAAGTTATAAGATCACTGAGTACTCAATTAAGTGATGACTCCATTATAGTTTGTGAAAACATTACTTTTGGACTTGTGGTTATTTCGTTAGAAATGAATATTGAGTTCTTAAAAAAAGTGGTATTTTGCTTCCTTAATTACTAGATTACATGATTGAATGTTAAGTAGTAGCTTACTTGTACTTGTGAGGCCTGGATTCATATTTGAATTGTCTCAGCTCAATATTACTTGTTAATTTTGTAAAAGTACCGAAGAATATCACACTCTTACTTGTCTTCACTTAGGAAAGTTGCCAAACAAGAAAAACAGAATTTTAAAAATATCTCATGAGAACTGTTTTCTGTGTTTGGAGGAAGACAAAGTTAGTGTCTTCATGAGAATGCTGCGTGAAATTTAGTGTGGTCTTTGCAGAATTGCCCGTGACCAGGTTTTACAGTAATGTATTGGCAATCAAGGGCTCTTCACATCACATTTGGAGTATTAATTATGTCCTTGTTTCTAATGGAGTGCTCCTTAATGGCAAGAGCCATTTCTCTCCATACTGCTGACTTGTCCTATGGCTTTGAACATAGTTATTTATTCTTTGCTTGGGTTTACTCATGTGCAGAATTAAGTTTTACATACTTCTTAGTGTTGTTGCAATGCTTAATTAATATTTATAAAGGCCTTTGACATCCTGTGATGAAAGGAGCTCTGCAAGTGTTCAGTAGTGGTATTATTTTATTAGCAAAAATACAGGAGGAGTCAGGAGGATACCAGTTTTTAATTCAGAGTGAGCAATGCAGTCGTTCTGTAACCTTGAGCAGGTCATGCAGTCTCTTGTTTTGTAACATATCCTGGGAAAGCTCTGTTGTGCGGCATGTGTTATTAAATGTCATCCTTCCCTCCCCCAAGTCCATTCTAAGGGAAAAAAGGTAAAAAAAACCAAACATGAACAACTTTACTGAGCTGCTAAACATAGCATGTATTTCTTAAGGAAATAGATCATTAATGGGGGCAGAGGGTGAGAAGGGAGTGGATGTAACAGTTGCATTTCAGTCAACAGGAGAACTTGAGCATGTGTTATCTAGTGACACACCAGACTGAATTTTGCCTGTTAGAGATCTCTCTCATTTAGGTTCAGTGTGCACTGTGCTTATCTGCAACTTCACTGTGAAGGGACTGCATATAATCTTTATTGCATTCCAAGAACTCGCTAATCCATGGTACTCAGCTGGTAAACAAGTTCTTTCTTCAGGCTGAGTGTTGTCTGTATTTTAGCTTTGTGATTGTCCAGATTGATAATCAGATTGATGATGCTCTTATAGCATCTTGTATTTTGCTATTGCATAATAATATAAATCTCAGTCACTTGTGAGGTTTTTCCCTCAATTGACAGAGGAAGGCTATGATTACATACTGTCATTAAAATTACGAGATAGTGAGGAACTTTTCAAAAGCATACATCTGTTTAAGACAGAGACAGCTAGGTATTTGCCTAATTATATAAGGCACAAGAACATTAAATAGTTATTTGCCATGCTTCACGCATGCAAATACAGGGTTTATGTTTTTTATTTCGTACACAGTGCTACATCTGCATTTTACTCATTGCACTAAACACATAAATGTGGTTTAGAACAAGGGGCTTCAAAACTTATTTGAAGTACTTCAGCAAGGTAAAACTTGCCCAGTGCAGTGTGAGGCATAGTTGAATGTAAGTGCTGATTTGTGCATGTGCGGTATGGTGGATTCAAATTGGAAGCACCTGGAGCTTTGTCCTGCTTTATTGCAGTCTGGCTGTACAGCTTGTTCCTGGGGGCTTTTTACTTGTCTTTAGTCCTGCTTCAGCTCTCAGCTCAGCTGGCATAAGGATGAAGAGGAATAGTGTTTGTCCCTACTGAGAATGAACAATGGTTTGTAATCTTCAAGAACAGCAATTATTAAAACTCCCATACTTTATATAACCCCATTTAAAAGCCTTAATTTATGGAGCATGCCTAATAGTAATGGAATATCAAGAATTTACCTGCCCAGCTTCAGCTGAATATACTGAACATATATGTAGGTAGGTTTGTTCCAAGATACAGCAATTTGGCAACATTTATACAGCATTTTCCAGACCTGCAAAAATATGTTACTTGCTTCTGCCTTTAACTTAGACTTCTGATATATGGATCATGACAGTCCTGAAACTTTGTAACTGAATATTTGCAGCAAGTAACTGAATGAATTTTCTTACCTGTTAAAAATAAATATTGCCTCAGGTAATAAATGGAGTGGAAAATACAAACCTTAATACCTTTGCCAAGAAAATCTGAGCAAGCTGTACAGAATTGTTTGAACTTCTGATATATTTAAAAAACAATCTTAACTTGCTGGTTCTTCCACCTTGACCTACAACCAATGAATAATAACTTTGTGTGGAAAGCCTTGTTCTTAACTTCACACTGATAAAATTAAATACATTCTTCCTTTAGTATTTTGATTTATATAATTAAAATAATGACTTACAGTTTGATAAATGTTATTTTCATTACTACAGTGCCCTGAAGCACTGTATGTGGAAAATTTTATAATATTACACAGATCTGGAGATATGTAATACGCTTGTCAGACTATTAACGTGCATAAAGTGTTTTGATTTTCATAATATATAAATTTAGAGTGTTTCTTTGGAAACTGAATAAAAGTAAACAATCAAATCCTTTCTAAAATGAAATGTAAATTATACCACGATGCTACTGTGAGGGTATCCTTATAATATCCCCAGGCAGGTAGAATTCAAGCATTTCACCATTCAGTAGAAGCTGCCTGTAAGCAGCGTGATTCTGTCTGGGCTTGGTTTGGTGAGGGATTTTTTCCCAGTAATTTAACAGTCACTAAATAGAAACTGCTTCACTGACATTTATATTTTAATTTTTTTCTTGATCCCTTCTGAAGTGCCATATCATGAAAGTTAAGAAAACCCAGTATTTTCAAGTGTGTTAAAAAGTGCAGCAAGTAACACTGTAATAATGTAGTGTTGTCTGATGTTTCCTTTATTTTCACCTTCCCCTAAAATTCTGTCCTGTGTCTATAGATAGTCTGGATCTTTTCCAGGATGGCTTTTAGGTCCTGGGGTTTTTTTGACTGAGAAATACAAATATATATAAATGTCAGTCATAATCCACAAAATGTTAAAGTTTAAAATAAACGTAACTACTTCTGTTGTTAAAGATTCTGTATAATCCAGTTTTTTACTGTCTGTACAGCCTCTGCTAGTGCCACAAATGATGCTCTGGCAGAAAATGTTTCATTTGATTAAACTGTATTATACTTTTGCAGTATTCTTTCTGAAATGTCGCATTCTGACATTAAAACAAGTGTCATAATTGTTGTGTGTACTGTGACAGTTACCATAGCAAATAGATTAATTTCCTGCGACTGTTTTTAGTGTTGAAAAATAATTCTTTTCTTGGCACTTAAGATAGAAGTTTGTAATCTAAGAAAGTACAGAGCTCTTTTGTTAAAATCAAATTTACGCTGTAGTCAGGAGTTAGCATTTCCTTTTTAACTGCAGTTAATAGTAAATATTTTTTTAATAGCACTTCTCATACATACCTACAAGAATGCACTCTTAGGGTGGCAGTAATACTTGTGTCCCAGTTTGTAACCTGTTCAAAGCCCTAGTAAGGCGTTGGCAGAGCTGCCAGTAGAGGTTTGAGCTTGACTTGTGGAATTGATCTGGGCTGCCAAATGCAGTGGTGTCCTGATACAGACCTGGTGTGGAGGGTAGCTCGTTTAGGGCTTCCTGCTGCAGTCCTTCTGCAGAGGATGTATCTGTAATTAGTTTCCTGCTCGCTGGCCCACTAAGTATAGAACTGGTTTTATTCTACTCTAAGGCAATACATTTTTTTGAAGAAGTATCCAGAGCCGCATTGCCAGTCAGTGACACAGAGCTGGTTATGGTCAGCAATGCAAAGTGCCCTGGCAGCCGGGCAGTCTGGTACCCTGTGCCAGTCAGTGCTGGGCTGATCATGTTCAAGATCTGTGCTAATGACGTGGTCTGTTGGGATGGAATGAGCCCTCAGCTGGAGAAAAGGGCCTGACAGACTTCTTGAAATTTAGCAATTGTAAATGGAGAGTACTACACCTGTGTCAGAATAACCCACTGCTATAGCACAGGTTAGGCATCCACTGACCAGAAAGTAGCTCTGCAGAAAAAACTCCTGAAGGTCTGGAGAAAGAAAAAGTAGAATGTGAGTCAGCAGAGTGTCCTTGCTGTTAAGAAACCGGCCAAGTGCTATGCTATATTAGCAAGGATATAGCCAGTGGGTCAGGAGAAGGGATTCAACACTTTTAAGTCCATCTTTAACGTAGTGTGTCCAGTTTTCGCTCCCATACAGGAAAGACACTGACATATTAAATGGCCACGAAGATGATTAGTGTTCTGGAGCAATCTTGCTCAAGGAGAGGCTGAGAAAACTAGATTTGTTCAGCCTTAGAAATAGGAGGCTGTGGGAGAAATGTTACTGCTGTCTTCAGCTGCCTCATGAGTGGATATCGAGAGCCAGACTCTTCGTAGAGGTGGTGTACAGTGATAAAACAAGAGAGAGCAAACACAAGTCGCAGTAAAGAAATTCTGGTTAGTTATCAGGAGGCAAATGCAATGTGTGGAGTGAAAAAGCAGAATAAGTTTGCCACAGCGATAGTAGTGTCTAACTTTGGAGATAGTCAGAATGTGACAAGGTCCTGAGCAACCTTTTTGATGATGTCTCTGTTTTGAGTGTGGGGTTGAACCAGACTCTGGTTGATTTCTTCAGTCAGAATTCTTTGTGATTCTGATAATGACACCAGTAAGAGTATAATGTATCTAGTGCAGAAAGTGTAGTTTAGTTTCAGAAGATGAATTGGTTTTAAAAAAATCAAATGAACAAACAACACGAAAAAAACCCCAATGTTAAAAAGACAATCTGTAAATGACTGTTTAGGGAGAAGATTGTGTAATTTTTCTTCTGTTAGTTTTCAAAGAAAACGATTTTTTTTCTCCTGATAGGCAAACTGTTTGAGATTATAAAACTGGTAGAGTTTGTCTCTTTTAATACAAAGCAACAAAGTGGCAAATTCTTGTCCATACAGCACTTGCAGACTAATAATTGGTCCTGTAACTGACATCTGACACTTTGTCCAGACAGCCTGAGTTCATTTCAAACCCCGTGTTGCATGACAAGGTAGGACTCTCGGGGTATTTCTGTATGCACAGTGAGGCAGGTAAGATCTTCTTTTTGGATGGTGTAGTGAAAAAAAGTGTTTCACATGCAAAGAAAAGGGCAGCAGCAGCTCCCTTAGAGTGGTCATCTGTCCAGGGCTGTGATTTCTCACTCACACATGCAATTGAAATGAAAGGACTTTGCTCAACGGAAGACAGAGATATTTTGCCAGGTTGTCTGTCATCTTATCTGCTGACATTATGGTGTTAGTGAGAACTGGGGTTTGAAAGAGTTCATATTATCAGGATAGATTGTTTGTAGTGGAACAGAGATCTTGAGGATTGCCAGCTCTCTCCTTCCTGTGAAATAGCTGACTTGTGTCCCTGGAGCAGGGACAGGTTCTTTCTTGATTTTGTTTTGATAGCTGTTATCCTTCTACTGGTCCATGTTGTTTCTTATGCATTCATTCCTCTGCATGGGTTTTGTGGCTTTCAGAACAACACAGGTATTTTTCTTGGCAAACAGCTGCAGATAATACAGCTTTCTACATGTGTGAGTAGTTTTTAGAGGAAAGTAAGGCTTTTTAATAATCACATAAAACCTTAAAGTCCTGAATAGAACTGTCTTGCCAAAGGGATGTCCTGATATGATACATTACAGGACATCTTAATTACAGGCAAATTTATAACCCCCTGTTTTGCCACTCTTGGGCTATTTTTACCATGTTTCACAGTTGTCTAAACACACTTTACCCGTGTCTTTGGTGCGCATGAGTGTGCATGCTATGAAATAATTACAGATCTGCAAGAGCTCCGAAATGTTTGAAGACTGAAGTAGGGGAGAAAACTTGCTCAGTTCTTACATTCTAGAACTTTGTTTGTAGCTCTCCATTTTCTTAAAGCTTTCCTTTTTATCAATTGGCTAACATTTAGGAACTTTAGATTGTATCTGGAAGTCAGTTTTTTGATATAGATACAAATTTTACAGCTGGAAAGAGTAATTCTGCTTAAAGGAATGCAAGCAAGAAATACAGAATATTAAAAAAAACTCATTTAGATATTTTTAATGTATTTCAAAGTTTTTGTATTAAAAGGCAACTCTTAAAACTGAAATTGACCCCCTGCCCTTTCAGATGATACTCTTGACCTTTCAGTTACTGAAGAGTTGAGAGAAAACTTCCTTTCTTATGAGCATTTGTTGTTGTACTGTAGGGCTTATACCATCCAGTTCTTTAAAGAGCCCTTTATGCTCAGTTGTTGGCCGTATTCTAGAAATCATTGTGCATATGTGTGTGTATATATATAGAATACACCACAAATAATTAATTTTACTCTTAACAAGTGTAATAACAGTTTATAAGGAGTATTCCTTTAGAAAAGCATACTTTTAGCAAAGTCAGTTTGCTGAGTTTTAAAGTTGGTTATTTTTTCCAGCAGTGTCAAGTTACTGATGTTGTGCTGCGATAACAGCGTATCGGTTGTGCCAGATACACTATTTAAAATGTGCCACCTTCTTGCTGTGACACTGTTTTGGTTTTCAGCCAAAGAGAAGAAAAAGAAGCTTACTCTTAAGTCCTTGAAAAGGAATAATCCTTTGAAAATGCTGCTTTAGAGCACTTCTAAAAACACATTTTCTAAAGTCTTTTGATTTAATACGTGGTGAGTATATACTGTGTGTGTATAAAATCCATAGCTTTCCCTGGGAGAGAGAGATGACACTCTTTTGTCTTTCATATGGTGTATATACTATTTACACATGTTGCAAATATGAAAGTCTTAATTTCATACTCTACTGAAGGGCTGAGTTCTGCTGTCTTGATTTCACATTCAGAAAGTGTGGGACAATCATCCTTTTGCTAAATGGTCGATTTTGAACTGTACAGTTTGTCCCTTACATCAGTATTGCAGTTCTTCAGTGATGCTGTGAAGTTCAGTCTCATTTCAAGCAAACAAATAATTATTTTTTTTTTCCTCCTTGAAGTTTTTATATCCTGGATCTTCAGGAATGCTGTTCTGAAGGATCAGTTGTTTTTCCTTATAATAACCTGAAGTCATTTGGCCTAAAGTAATTCCATATTCCATTTTTGTCAGTTCAGCCTGAAGACTGACTTTTGAAATGTCTATCTCTCGTGTAACTAGGTTTTGTATGGCGTATGGCTGTCTAGCCTATGCATGCAAGCATTGCTTAATAAGAAAGAAGGCTGTGATGTTGAGTATTTTAACTTTATTTTTACAAAATGAGTTAATCCCCGTTTGACTCTTTTGATCAGCAAGATCATAACTCTTTATTTACATGGCTTAGTCTAGTGGAAGTAATTTTACCTTTAGGAATGTAGGGTCTGTCAGCCCTGGGATTTATTCTATGCTGTGTTACATCTTGCTTCTGTTTGATGTTCTCTTTAAATGCGCTGGAGCACACTTGCATGTTTGGACATGCCACACTCTTCTCATGCTGCTGAAATAATGGAGCATGTCTGTTAAGTGGGATATGTTAAATGAAAGTGAAGTAAAATTGTAAAGATTTCTATGCTCCAGTTGTGGTGCATTTAATTTTCCTTCATTTTTAGTCTCTGACATCCAGCTTCCTGATGTGATTTAAAAGCTTTCATCCACCTTGAGCGTTTCAAGCTGTAGACTGCCAGTGTTTGTTGCTGCAGCAAGAAGGGCTTGCACCTCGAAGAACTCATTTGGGAGTTTATAGAGTGCCTTTTCTTCATTGCTCATGACCCTTAGTTCTAAATCAGCTTATGCTTTTCAGTGCATTACTATGAGTTGAATTTGCTTTCCACACACTCAGCTGAGTTCCAGAGATGGTCTGAGCAAGTGAAGGTCAAGGACAGAGCTTGATGAAGAGAAAGAAAGTGGAAGAAAATGAAAACCACTTGCCAGTGGCAGCATCAAGATGTTCATGAAATAGCGCTGCTGAAGACATTTTACTTTTCTATAAGTGATTTTGTCCCTGTATAGATTGAGAGGAGCTTCTGTCTTGGAAATTGCACCTGACTTGAGCTTGTTATAAAGGTATTTTGCAACACATCTGAGACAACAGTGTGTGCTGCCTAATTCTGCTGGTATCCAGGCTGTATAATTTATCAAAATACTGAGAAAACTTTCAGAAATGTTGAGAACCTAGATGCCTGTAGTTGGAGTTCACTGGAAATTCTTTTTGCTTCAAACCTTGGCCAATGTTGGATACCTTACTGTAGATTAAATTTCTGGTTTAATCAAGTTTTGAGTCTTTTCGTCTGTTTCCATAAGACTTGAAATATATTTGTGGTCTGGTATTTTGGATCACTAGAGGTTTATCTGTAAGAAAGAGTTATTAATAGCTCAGGTTTTGCTTCTAAGTGACAATGATCTGTGCATGCGTATCATTCTCTATGATCAAGGCCTTTAGCTAGTTGTGGCTGAAGGCTTGAATGAAGATTTAGCAGTTGTTCAGGTGACCTGGTAGCTGTATAGATACAAAAGTGTTTCTGGTCCTGCAAGTGTGATTTCAGAATCCCACATGTTCTGAAAGAAGATGCACAAGTTGGCTCACCATTTGGAAGGAGATTTGTAAATCATCCTATGCTTATCACTGTAGAGGTTAACTGTCACTCCTGTGTCATAGTGTAGCTAACTCAAGTTGACTGTACTGAAATGAAGTAAAGTGTGAGGTCAGGAGGAGGGAAGAGGACTCACAGTACTGGTAGTAGCTGGTGCACATCTTCACCTATGAGGAACTTCCAAACTCTCACACTGTTGTCCTATGGTCTTGCAGAAGGAACTGGGAGTTGCATGTACTAAAGTGCCACTCTAGGAGTTTTCATTTCTTACATTTCACTTGAATTATTTTTGTGCAATTTTAGTTTGAGGGTGACCTTACAGGATTACGGGGTTTGTGTAGAGTAGTGCTCTGTATGATGCTTTATCTCTGCCTATCAAAGTGTGTTGGCAGCAGATAGTGTGCAGTGTGTAGCACGTCATCTCATTTGACAGTTCAGTTTGTGACAGCAAGAGCTTTGAAGGCAACTTCTGTCCTCTACCTGTGCCTTAAGCCCATAATGTTGTCAGAACAACTCTTTAAAATAGAATTTTCTGGAAAAATTATTATTAGAATTTTATAGGAAATTAACAATTTCCAAAACAGGTAAATTGTTTTGAGGGAGAACAGATTTCTTGAATGTCTCTTTTTTTTTTCTTTTTTTTTTTCTTCCCCTGAAATGGATGTTTTAATAACACGGACCTCACAACTGTTTTCTGTTATGTCTCTAGTTAACTAGTGTAAAAAACTTCTGTTTTCTAAAATAATTGCTTTTGACTTAGCCAGAAGAGGTTGTTTGAAGAACTTAGATAAGGTGTAATGCATCCTAGCTACTGGGTTTATTTGGGTTTGGGTTTTTTTAGAATGAAAATAACATTTTGGATTACAACTTACTATTTCTCATCATTTGTAAGCTGTTAATATGCATTACTTTAAATACTTGGAATTAAAATCTGTGATACACTTTGTAAATACTTTTCAGTAATGTTGATACCAAGATTCTGTGGGAGATATTAAAGTGCAATTAGGTCATATTTTTAGATCAACACATGCTTCCTTGAAAAAAACTAGATTAAAAAGCTGGCTGCTGATTGCTATTTAGCAGACTTCCTCTTCAGGGTTGTGGTGAGTCCGTGTTCCCATTACAGTGTGCTCGTAACAAAACCCGGAACCACACCCCGTTGTATTACTCTAAATTCACGCTGCTTGGAGTTGATGGGTTTTCTCCCCCTGCTGATCTCCTCAGTCTGAGCAGCTCTTCGCTGGAAAGCACGTGCTGGACCCCTGAGTTTTCATCAGGCCAGGAAGAACTATCTTTTGGCTAATGAGAAGTTAATAGGCAGCATTATCTCTGGAATGAATTGAGGAGGTGATTGAAAGCTTTGTTGATGTAAAATTTTTCAGAACATTTAACACTGCAAGTTAAACTTTTGTTCAACAAGCATCTTGTATCCCACTGAAAAGGAATATCATTGATCATAAAACAAATGTTAGTGAAATGCATCAAAGAGTGGAATTGGGAAGACAGCACATGTGATACCCAAAATAACAATAAGATATTTACCCTTCTAATTCGGTGAACTTCCACTCTGGTTGTGCATTGTTAGCGGGTCTGTAGCATCTGTTCTTGCTCTATCATTTGGAAAGTATAACTTTGTACTTCCAATGTGTTTGTGGGGTTTCACTCAGCGCTTTGTCAGGAGCCCTATGCTCTTGTACATGTGATGTAGCCCAAGTGTTCAGATAGGTCCCTTCCACCTTAGTAGAACTTACGTGAATTGAAGCCTAAATAAAGTTTTGGTAAATAAAGTAAACTAAGTACTATTTGCTGCTGTATTGTGGTTGTTGAGGATGCACCCAATGGAATATTAAATGTGCCCCTCTACTGAAAGAGCAGAACGGGAGGTTGTCATGCAAAACAAAGGGCTTCTTTTGCAACCTTAATCCACATAGATCAAAAAACAAGGCAGCAGCAATAGCAATCTCTGTGTCCTAAATTTACCACAAAGGCAGACCATAACTAGGTGATTACTTTCAGGCTATGGATCTTTTGTCCTTGGATCCTTTTAGTGCTGCATGTCACTGTAAGCCATAGCTTCAGCTGTGATTGTGAATGTGGCTCTTTTCTCTTTCTTTTCTATTCCCTTCTCTTCTGCTCACAAAAGTAAGGAAAGTGCTTTTAAGTAGAAGTCTGCATGTGTGCCAAGCAGTTACTGGAAGTCATTTTGTATTTTGATCCTACCATTTTTCAGCAGCTCTTTTGAGACAGCTCTTTTTAAACTTTTAAACTTCTTCTTAACATCTGCCTGCTGCAAGAAAGTTTTTTGGAAATAGTGTACTTGTAACTTGCACTGCAGCCCAAAAGGTATACATAGCTTGACAGTACAAAAGTAGTAAACGTAATTTGAAGTCATAGCAGCTTTGGATGATGAGGGTGTCGCAGGAGAGCTTTTTCATATTGCTTGCGATCTATGGCTCAGAGAAAGTGAAAAATTCTGTCTCAGTGCTATGACAGACAATGCAAAATATGCCAACCTCCCCGGTGCTTCACTGAAAAATTGGGTAGTAACTGCATTTGGTGGCAACCTCAGGATGTTGTTACTAAGGACTCATCTTGCTCTTATCAATTTTATCCATGTGTGAAGAAAGGGAGCCCAACTTCAGGAAACCAGGAAGATATTTATTACTCTATAGAACCTTTACCATTTTAGAGAGTTCTTGGAAGTCCTCCATCAGGAAGCTATTAGTACGTAGCATCTCAAAATATTTTTGTAGGAATCAGTTGTGTAAATGTCTCTCTGCACACTGGCTTGGGCATATTTAGTGAAAATGAAAACAAAGATATTACCTTTACTGTATAATGCAATTCAAAGAAAAGTCTGTATGATGTGACTGCCAAGCTAACTCAGCTCTTAAGTTTTTTAAACTGTGGTCAAAAAAGACCTTTGATTTAGGCATAAATACAATAAATAGTTCAGTACTATTAAAAACTCCAGGTTTGTTTGTAATGCTGTTCTGGTTTTTATAAAATTTTCTTCTGAAAGATTGTGAATTTTACTTGTTAGTTGATTCCTATTCGTAGAGTCTCTGATCCTACTCCTCATCTGTCAGATCACCTTTTTACAATAATGGTCTTTGTCTTAATCTTTCCCTATAAAAAGAAATTACTCCAAGTTAGCTGGAAAATTTGGCCTTAAATTTCTTTTTAAGGAGGTGAAGAGAACTGGTTAACAAAAATGTGTTTCACCATAGAAACAGCTCAGCCAATAGTATACATGCAGTAAATTAACTATTCCATGGTACTTTCATATTTGATACAGAACATAGCAACAAGATGATGGCTTGACAACAATAGCACTGCATATTTTTTTTTTCCTTTTTTGAAAGAATGTTCTTGTGGGAAAAAATAGATTCCCAGGAAAGTAATATATTACAAGTTTCATCACAAAAATTCTGTGGGTGGGTACAATAGCCTAGAAATTAAATTAGAGATTTGTATAATAAATGATAGGTTTGATTTGATGTGACACTTCTAGTCTCTTACAAGTGACATAGCTACAGGCAATAGAATAATCTCTTCCCCTTGTGAAGATAAATGTTGTATCAGACCAAACTCTTCTTATATTAAATTACAACTTCCCCCCTTTTTTTTTTTACCAAATGAAAAGATTCATGAGACTCTTCGTTAAATAATAGCATGACCCAATTATAAGAGTACTTTGGCCAAAATGTCTTGAAGATATTTTCTACTATCAGGCATGTGATTAATTTATGTAGGGAACTGCCGTAACAGACCTGAATAAAGGAATTTTCCTTTATGCAGCATGTGGCATGATTGTGGCTGTACTGAGCTAGAAGGTGCTTTTCTTATCACAATTCGACTGAAACCCTCCGATGGAAATGCAGTACGTTAAGAGGAATCTGATAGCTTGACTGCTTTTCTTGCAGGAAAGAGGTTTATAGTATGTGTGGCTCTTACACAACTGGATTGTGCTCAGACCATTGTTTTTCATGTTTTGGCAGAGAGAAGGAGCAAGAAAGGGAAGAGCAGTTAATGGAAGACAAGAAAAGGAAGAAAGAGGATAAGAAAAAGAAGGACTCTGCTCAGAAGGTGGGTTTTGGTATTTGAATTCTTTTATCCAGCTGAAACATAAATAATATTGGTGGTAATAAGATGTTAAATTGTTTGTATTTGAACTTAAAAGTTGGTTGTTTAGAGTAGTGCTTCTTTAAAGACATTTTTTTGCATCATTTTTCTGGAACTGAAATGTTTAACTTGGACATTTCTTCTCCGTAGTGTGCTTTGTAAGTAAAAGAAGTTTTTCAATATTAAGTATTTAAATTACTTAATATGGCTTCTTTTGATCTCTCTCTACACAACTGCTGCTCGTTTGAGGTGTTTGAGGATGGAAGTACTGATGGGCTTTTGCAGTTCTTGCAGTAGAGTAAATATTAGAGCAGGAAGATTTCTGGGTTTTGGGGGTTTTTTTTAATCCTTAAGGAAGTTTATATGAAATATTTACTACTGAAGATTCCATTTATTTTTTTGCTAAGTATCACTTGCATTTTACATTTTCTGTAGCTAATAGCACTTTTGCTGAACTGTATCAGGTCAAGTCTGAGTTATGGAAAATTGATAAGTCACCAAAAATTGGTTCTGCTCAGAAAACGAGTTTGAAACTTGATGTATTAGAAGGTCTGTATTTTGCAAAGAAATCTGGTAGGTTGTTCTAGGAATTAACTTGACATATGAGCTTGAGTCCCTTATGGCATGAGCCATGCTTTTTACTGGTAAAATCCTTTCCAAGCTTCCCAGTATAAGATAGGTGCAACCACCCTGGAACAAGTCCAGCAAAATGCCTTTAGGATGATTAAGGGACTGGAGGATCTGACAAACGAGGAGAGGCTGGGAGCATTATGACTGTTCATCCTGGAGGAGAGAAGGCTTGGGGGAGTGTATATAAAGGCAGTGTATATAAATACTTTGTGGAAGAGAGTAAAAAGATGGAGGCAGACTCTTCTCCACAGTGCCCAGTGGCAAAGCACAAGGTATTATGCACGTATTGAAAGTCTGCTTAATCATAAAAAGACTCCTTTTTTGTGCGTGTATGTGACTGGGCAACCACTTAAAGGTTTCCCAGAGGGATTGTGGTGCCTTTGTCTTTAGACGCTCAGAACTGAGTTGGATGTGGTCCTGTGCAATCTAGTTTTGATGATTTTGTTTCGAATTGAGGAGCCTTTGGGGGCCGGGTGGGGGACAGAGGTGGGAACTGTGGATTAGGTTTCCAGAGACTGTCCCTTCCAGCCTCAGTGATTATGTGAAACTGAGAGCAGAAGGCTTTACTTTCTTTCAGTAGTCAGTGTTTCAGTTGCTTCAGTAACAACAGATCAGGTGATGAAAGATCAGGTGTTTATTCTTAGATTCTGTGGGTTTCTGCTGAGAACAGACAGCACCAACTTCAGTTAAATTTTGTCTTATCCAGGGTCTTTTTTAATCTGGCTTTTTCACTAATTTGAGTCTATCTGTTTAAATTGGGTGCAGATAAATGTGCATGTCAGTTATCTTCATCCAGTTGATACATCCCCAAATAACAGTGCAGAAGAGCAGTAGCTACAGGATAAGGTCTCTCATGTGTCTTTTTGCCTCAGTGTTGGTGCTATTTAATGTTCAAGTACAAAAAATGTGTGTAGAAACTAGGAGGAGCAGACCCTTATGAATAAAGAGTAGAGATTTGAGGATCATGTGCTGATACTCAGTGATAAGAGCGGAACTTGAAAAGGCTATACTGATCATCTTGGTAACAGTGCTGTGTTTACTGAGGAATTGGTGCTTTGAATACAAAAGAGATTTGCCAGCTTTCCTGTGTGGTCTCTCACCTACTAAGTTGTTCAGTACATATTCTGCCACACTCTCAGGAAGGGTAAAGACTAAGTAATTTAATCTCCCAGAGGCCAAACTTCACAGTACTAGTTGGAGATACATAAGAATAGCAAAGCGGGCAGCTGAGTGGACAAAACATAAATTTGTGTGTTCATTCTTAGTGACTGTAGAGGTGTTCACCAAATAAGCAGCAATGATTTCAGGGTACCATTTCCAAACTAAATTTGTTTAACATGAAACAATTGTTCTGTCTGGATCATCTGAAACTTAAAAAATAAAATTTTTTAAAAATCACTCAAAGAGAGGTTATACAAGCAAGTTCCGCAGCTTAAATATACCTGTGGTTGGTGTCCAGGGGCTGTTTGGTAGCTTGAGAGTAGGCTGGGCTTTATTCCACTTTCCCATTCACTGTAGCTGCTCCTGCCCTGCTGATGCTCATAGGTTACCCACAGAGAGATGACAGCTGTAAATCTGAGACACTGTCACATTTTTTCAGCTTTTGAATTTTAGGTGAAGGCAATCACAAAACCAGATCATTTTGACTAGGAGAGAGAGACAGTATAGGCAGAAGTTTTTTGGTTGGTTTTTTTCATCTAAAGTAATGTGGTTTTATCATGTAGAATTCTTGAAAGAATCAGTAAAATGGTTTTTTTCCAAGTAGACAAGTTACTAAACATGTCTACTGTTTGTAGTAAACTTATCAGCATTACCAGATTGTATTAATGAATTTTTGTTTTCCCCTTTTCCTTTAGTTAGTGAAGCATCAGGGTCAATTAAGTGTGTAACAGAATTTTTAACTGTTACAGAAGAAGATGTAATTTGATGCATACAGGATTTTTCATAAGTGAGGTTGAAAATTGATGTCTGGCTTGGTACAGATGCATTTTTATTGTCCTTGAGACTTTGGGATAGTGTATGTCTGTGAAGTTACAATGGTTAAGATTTTGTATTTTAGTGAATGTTCCACTCTGCATATTGCAGTTTTCATCTTTGCAAAGTAAATGATGCCATAGCAATTTAGTGAAGTTTGTCTTTTTATTATTTACCATACAAAGGAGTTCTGGCTTGGTTTATTTCAACAATAAACTGCTTTTTACTTGTGCTTTCATTATTCTATACTGTCGCTGTGTGCTTTCCAGAATTATGGACTAGTTCAGCAATTTCTTTTAAGAATAGGTGTCATAGAACCTGACACATGATGATCTTTAGAGTTTTTTCATTATTGTGTAGTGGACCTCATGATGGACAGGTTCAAAAAATGCTACAATACACACAATTCCAGAGAATATGCCAGTGATGTGTTTGTCGCTACTGTAGCTTGAAATCTATGCTGAAACAATGTAGGATACAGCAAAACCCATATTGAGTATGTTGGCCAGCATGAATGCTCATTTCAGTCGTTGACTTCTTGTTGCATTCAGTAGATTTCCTTTATAGGTGTTGCTGGTACTTTTTGTAAGTGTGGAAATGAATCCAGTAAGGTTTAGAATTACTTCTCCTTGGAAGAGTTCTGGGAAAGGTGAAGTGGGAAGATGGCAGTGAGAAAGACTGCTGTGGTTACTTCAGGCCTCAACAGTCCGCTGTAAGGATACTCTCATAGAAGGAAGGCTTTGTTACACTTTAACTGCAGTGCTTCACCTCCAAAATCTGAGAGAACTGTCACGCTATAGCATGTCTATTTTGTGCTTTGGAAGCCATGTTTGGGATGAGGAGGAGGGTTGAGTACTTAAAATCATCATGAGTGAAGTAATGATTGTTTCTGCCAGGGACTTCTGCATCAGAGTTATTACAGGATTTGTAGTACTTTTGAAAACTTGGTGTCTATATATATGTGTATATATAACTAGGAATACTATTTAGACTTATAGTTC
This sequence comes from Eulacestoma nigropectus, assembly GCA_013397775.1. Lineage (NCBI taxonomy): Eukaryota > Metazoa > Chordata > Aves > Passeriformes > Eulacestoma > Eulacestoma nigropectus. The sequence continues at coordinate 2,381,305 of VZTE01001811.1, forward strand.
ATTATTTGGTTGTTTTCATTCAACAATAAATTCTGTTCTTGTGCTAATATATTAAGGTTGTGATTTAGCACAACCTGTTCAATGTTTGTTTTGAGCTGCTTAAAACTCTATTTACATTCTTTCTCTTAATTTGCAGGTCACAGATCAAAAAACCAAAGGTAAGAATCTTTGATCCTAAGGAGTACTTTATTGACTTGAGCTAAGATTCAGATCTTGATCAAAACTGTTAGAAAAGGAAGGGGACTTGTGAGTCAAGGTGAAATACTGAATATGAGTATTCAGGAGAAATGAAAGTTAAGGTGATTAAAATGGAGAACCTACAACTATTCTGCTGATGTGTTGTCAGCATCAAAATACTTGAAGAAAGAATGAGGATTGTAGATAAGATAGGTAGCTGAAATACTCAGTTCTCTGTTTTACAAAGATTTTAGACAAATAACCAAAGACTGAAACCACCCTTACAAAGGGAATGAAAGACGGCAAAAGTACTGCTTATAGTGAGGTACCAAAATGAATGAAGATTACTTGGGTTTGGAAACTTAAATTCAGACACATAAAAGTCGAGTGGAGAAGGCAGGACTGATGAGTGAGCATCTTGAAAGTTGAACTAAATAATTTAGCTGATGTAAAAATATATTTAATCTTGTTTTGTGCATCAGTTTTTGATAAATTTTGTGGGGAAATTGCCATTAGTGAAAGAAAAGGACTAAAACAGTAACTTGATGTTATGGCTAACAACACCTTTTTGGGGTTTGGGCAACGAAGCCTATATAAAGAAAGTGGAAAACCCTTATAAAATGTGGAGAATAATGCATTTGTATTGCCAAAGAGAGACCCACTCGTGTTGATCTCACATTTGTAAGAGTACAAGTTTTACTGATTATGCTTAGTTTGTCTAGAGGCTCTCAAGTAAATTTTGTGATGGTGTTAGCTCCTCAAGGATTTGTGGTTTTCTTCTCCAGTACATAATAGTCCTCAGGAGCAGCTTGTCTTTGCTTATAGAGGCAACTGGTGACCAGCAGGGAAACCTTAAGTGAGCCAAATACAGTTGTTCTGTGTAGGACTGTCTTTTGGGTGAGAGTCAGCTATTACTGCTTTACTTAAGAGCAGCGTAGAGAACTCAGATTTGTTAACTCTGAATCCAAGAAGAGGCAGGTTATTTCCCATCTTTCTGTTTGTTTAGGCAGTGGCTATATGTAGCCTAGTAAACAGGTGAAAACTTGGGTTCTGATTTCACATCTCCCATAAAGATGATGCATAACAATCCAAAAACCAGTTGAAGATCAGGAAGGTGGAGCCAGTTATATTTGACTGCTCATATTTTAAAATTACTCATTGTCTAGGGTCTATTCTTTGCCAGCTTTACATGTGCAAGAAATTTTAGGCTTAGAGCAAAATACTTGATGAAGGTAGAGTTTCATCCTGGAATACAGAGTTGCACATGGAAGCAACAGGTCTGCTGCTACTGCTTATTCCTGCTTCTTTAAATTGTTCTTGGTTGTTGAGAAGGTGGAAGCTGCACAATGTTTCCGAGATTAAATACTGAAAGCAAAGAGTCACGGTGAGTTCTTGTCACTAACACAGGTTTAAGTGGAAAAACAACTGATTTTTCATTCTTCCTGTTTTTCAGTGCCCGAAGTGACGAAACCAAGTTTAAGCCAACCAGTGGCTGCCAGCCCAATTGGCAACTCTCCATCGCCACCAGTCAATGGTGGCAACAATGCCAAAAGGGTGGCAGTGCCGAACGGACAACCGCCAAGCGCCGCCCGCTACATGCCTCGGGAGGTGCCGCCGCGATTCCGTTGCCAGCAGGACCACAAAGTGTTACTGAAACGTGGGCAGCCCCCTCCGCCATCCTGTATGCTCCTTGGGGGTGGAGCAGGGCCTCCCTCCCCAGCAGCACCAGGAGCAAACCCAAACAACGCACAACCAGTGACAGGAGCACTGCTGCAGAGCGACAGTGGGACTGCAACAGGCGAGTGATGATAATAAATAATATTAAATGAACGTGTTGGTGCATGGCAGAAAAAGGATGGCTGAAATTGTGCATAAGCCTGTCATTATAGAACAAAACTCCTCAGACTGCTTTTGGAGTTTCTGCTGTTTCAGTGTACAGGCTTCTGTTGGCAGCAATGGATATAATTTTTACTACTAGATGAAACAAGAGGCTTTATTTTTTTCAAGTATGTTTTGAGTGGTTTTAGTTGGTTGCTGAAATGCTCTGTGGCAAGGTAAACACAAGGCATAAATAAACAGCATTTTATGGTTGTCACTGAGCAGTTCTTAATGGCTCTTCAGCTTTCTTTGACATGAATTTCCTGTCTTGTCACATTTTTGTATCTGGTAAAACAGACATGTAGATGTCAGGTCTGCAAAGGGCACGTGTCTGTCACATCTTGTCTGGATAAAACAGAAAGATGACCTATTGCTCCTCACTTTTTTTTTTTTGTAGTAATCTTATTTTTTCTTCTTAGATAAGCCTTTTTGTACAGGTGGCAACTGTTCTGTTTTTACTTTTCCACTCATTTTGTATTCCAGAAGATAAATTGATTTTAGGATTAATTGTTTTGTGAGCATGGGGAAGTTATAGCTGCTCCTGAATTTTTTAGACCCTTGGTGAATTGCAGTAGCTGTAATATTTCTCTTAAATTATAATAGTGGAACAAACAAAATTCCACTCAAGATATCTGCCTTTTAAAGAAGGATTTAAATGACCTGGAAAGTCAAGGACAACTTCAATTATAACAATAAGGATGTTTAAAAAAGATATATTAAATGCTTGAAAGTCAAAAAAAAGAAAGTAACAATTGAAAATCATGCCAGATCAAAGGGGTTGTGATTTTTTTACTATCGTGGAAATCAAACTTTTTTTAGTGCTCTGTGGTTTGGAATTAAAAACAGAGGTGACTTGTACAGAATCAAGTAAGCTAGATGGGATGGTTGTCCTTATTAAAAAGGATTCTAGGAAAATTAATAATTCCTTTTGTTTTGTGGTTTCATTACTTGAATTCATTTGTAGCAAATTCCTGTTTGACAGATTATTTGTCTTGTCTTTGATAATTGCTCTTTAATAAAGGAGGAAGTAAATGTCAAACTACAATGGCAAAATTTTAACTAATCAGTTTAAAAACAGATGTCGTGGAGGACTGATTTTGATGAAACACCTGAAACAAAACATGCCCCAAAGTCTATGGTTCCTATATAAAATCCTAGCACTGGTATGCCTTCACAGTAATTGTAAGAGACTGGAGGATTTGTGGTAGTGGAGCATTCTAAAAGTTTTCAAAACTTCTCATGAGCAACATTTTTTTGCTGTTGGGTATACTAAATAGGACCATTTGGAAGTATTTTGAGAGGCTCCTTAAGTTATATGTAATTATTTGACACCGAATATTTGTTTTTCTGAGGCTGAAATTTGATATTATGAATTCTCAGATTTTTACACTTCATTTAATGGTGCATTAACAACTAAAATGTTACCTGGCTGTGTTAGCCAGTGGTTGGTTGCATTACCCTGACGTAAGTCAGGAGTGCCAAGCATATGAGTCCTTGAGACCTGCCTCACCCCATCCATTTTTCTGCACCATAACAAGTTAACTGGGCTGGGGAGCTGACTTGTATTAAAATTAAATCAGGTTGGCTTTGAAAGCTAATTTCAGTCCAAATGACTTTTACCCATTCACCTAACTGAATATCAGTGAGAGCATACGTGCTAGCATGTGAGAGAAGGTATGCCAGAGGAGTGGGAATGAGCAGCTGGACAAAAGAGAGACCGGGCCTGTCCTTAGGTGCTCCATCAAAGTTCTTATGGAAGTGCGGTGTTATCTGCCTCGTACATCGTTTATCCCACCTCAGATCTGGCTGTTGACAAACTGAACTTTAGGTTGGGCCCAGTTCGGTCGACCATATATGCACTGGTACTGTGGTTAATTCATGCCACATGAAAGAAAACAAAAGCAGGTTCCCAAAGGGGAAGATAATGCAGCTTACCTACTTGTTCCATTCTTATATTCACCAGATGGTCATAGGTGGTGTTGGTGAGGATTTAATATTAAAAGTCAACATGTAATCCTTCTTCACATGGACCTTTTTCTACCAGGATTGAAATCCTTCTGGCAAAACTAGTGCCCTGAAAGGTGACACCAAGTATACTATTGTCTCATACCAATATAGGGGATTGAGATGATGGGTGTTCTATGTAGTTCTTCCAATACCAATGCTAATTCAGGACATACAAGACATTTTTGGACAACAAGGTTTAAATTTTATTGGTGAAAGTCTTTCAATAGTTATGGTTATTGCCACTGTCAAATATAGCAAGGGAAAACTGGTTTCGTAAAACAATCCATTAAATTGTGTCTTAGTGTGCTATATGTGAGCAAGCACCCCAATCTTAATACTTTTAGAATGTCTTCACAGAAATTAAATGCTCTGTTAAAGTCACTGATTTGAAGATCTTGCTAAGTTCATAGCTGCCTATGCATCATGCATTCGTTGAATCATTTCTAAGTTCAAAAGACAGTAACCTTGTAGTCTTTTGAGCTTGTCTTTGTCTGTCCTCCTTAAGCTCTTCCTGTGATCTGTCTAATCAGAAAGTTTTTTAATTGGAAGGAAAAAAAAAATGGTTACTCTGTGCTAAAAAGACAGACGGATAAAAATATCAATGGAGTCATACTTCCTTGCTATTGTTCTGTTTGCATTTGAGGTTAAAGCAACAGAAGGAACAGAATGTACTTGGGAACTGCTTGATCTTTTTGGATCTTGGCGGGTGGGGTTTAGTGGGTGAAGACAAACTACTGTTCATCAATATTCAAAGCTTACAAGGGAGTTCTAACCTTGCTGTAAAGTCTGGATCCCTATTGGTGGCCCTCAGTGAAGGGGGATCCGGAAGGCATTCATTGGATGTTCATTGTTTAAATGAACTGAAAGCCTCAGACAGGCACTGAAAGCTGATCTTATCTTCTATTGAAAGTATTAGCAACCAGAAATTGTGATCTTTACTTTGGAATATATAACATAGGAATTGAGGCTGGGAGAGGAGTTAGCCAGTTTTTTTAAGCTGTTTGCCTTATTTTCATGGAAGCTGTGATATAAGCTGGTACTGGTAGTAACAGTATATATTCAGTTATGAATACTGCTGCAGCTGTTACTATGGAGTTTATGCTCTGCAAAATAAGTGGGATAACTGATGTCAAAAATCTGATACTCTATGCTTGTAAATAATACAGATTATTAATGACCTTTTTGGGTGTTCTGGGGTTTTTTTTCTTTTAGATTCAGCAATTGGAGGTGCTGCTGCTTCAAATTATGCAAATTCCACTTGGGGTCCTGGAGCCTCCTCCAACAGCGGCACCAGCGCCAACCCAACTCACATCTGGGACAAGGTGATTGTAGACGGGTCTGACATGGAAGAGTGGCCTTGTATTGCCAGCAAAGATGCTGAGTCTTCTTCCGAAAACACCACCGATAACAACAGTGCCTCGAACCCTGGCTTGGAGAAGAGCACTCTGCCAGGAAGCACCACTAGTAACAAAGGAAAAGGAAGCCAGTGCCAGTCTGGAAGCGCTGGAAACGAATGTAATCTTGGGGCCTGGAAATCTGATCCCAAGGCTAAATCTGTTCAATCTTCCAACCCTGCTGCCGAGAGTAACAATGGACTGGGTAATTGGAGGAACTTGAGTGGACAAGACAGAATCAGTCCCGGTTCTGGCTTCAGCAACTTTAACCCAAATAGCAACCCATCTGCTTGGCCGGCGCTGGTTCAAGAGGGCAATTCTAGGAAAGGAACTCTGGAATCTGATAGTGGTAGCTCCAATGCACAGATTAGCACAGTAGGTCAGACCTCTAGGGAACAGCAGTCAAAGATGGAAAATGCGGGTGTTAACTTTGTCTCTGGCAGAGAACAGGCTCAAATTCATAACACTGATGGACCAAAAAATGGAAACACTAACTCCTTGAACTTAAGTTCACCAAACCCTATGGAGAATAAGGGAATGCCCTTTGAAATGGGCTTGGGGAACCCTTCCAGGAGCACTGACACCCCTTCTCAAAGCACTGGAGAAAGAAAGACTGGGAGTGTTGGATCTTGGGGTACAGCTAGGGGGTCTTCTGGAACTGACACAGTCTCTGGGCAGAGCAATTCTGGAAACCATGGGAACAATGGAAAGGATAGAGAGGACTCCTGGAAAGGAGCTTCTGTTCAGAAACCTAATGGGTCAAGAAGTGATTCTTGGGATAACAATAACCGGTCTACGGGTGGTGGGTCTTGGAACTTTGGCCCTCAGCATGCAAATGAAAGCAAATGGGGTGAAGGGAACAAATTAACATCTGGGGTCTCTCAGGGAGAATGGAAACAACTGTCTGGGTCTGATGAACTGAAGATTGGAGAGTGGAGTGGTCCAAACCAACCAAATTCTAGCACTGGAGCATGGGACAATCAAAAAGGCCACCCTCTTCCTGAAAACCAAGGCAATTCCCAGGCTCCCTGTTGGGGAAGATCTTCCAGCTCTGCAGGAAGTGAGGTTGGAGGTCAAAGCACTGGAAGCAACCACAAAGCAGGAAGCAGTGACAGTCACAATTCTGGACGCCGGTCATACAGGCCTACGCATCCTGATTGCCAGGCAGTCCTGCAGACTTTGCTGAGCAGGACTGACTTGGACCCCCGAGTGCTTTCAAACACTGGCTGGGGCCAGACTCAAATTAAGCAAGATACCGTGTGGGATATTGAAGAGATGCCACGGCCCGAGGGGAAGTCTGATAAAGGAACTGAGGGGTGGGAGAGCTCTGCCACACAGACAAAGAACTCAGGGGGCTGGGGCGATGTACCCAGCCAAAGCAATCAAAACAAGTCTGGATGGGGTGAGCTCTCAACCCCAACAGAGTGGAAGGACCCCAAAAATACTGGAGGATGGAATGACTATAAGAACTCAAATTCTTCTAATTGGGGAGGAGGAAGGCAAGAAGAAAAATCATCTTCCTCTTGGAATGACAGCTCTAGTAAGGATCAGGGGTGGGGTGGACGGCAAAGTAATCAAGGATGGTCTTCTGGAAAGAACGGTTGGGGAGAGGAAGTTGACCAAACAAAAAATAGTAACTGGGAAAGTGCAGGAAACAAGCCAGTGTCTGGCTGGGGTGAAGGTGGGCAAAATGAGATTGGAACTTGGGGTAATGGTGCAAATACAAGCTCTGCTTCAAAGGGTGGATGGGACGATTGTAAAAGAACTTCAACGTGGAATGAGACGGGTCGACAGCCCAACTCCTGGAACAAGCAGCAGCAACAGCACCAGCAGCAACAGCAGGAGTCTTCTGGTTCCTGGGGTCCACCGCCCCAAACTCCAAGTAATGGGCGGCCTCCAAACCCAAACTGGAACAGCGGACCACAGCCAGCTGCCCCCAAAGAGGAGGAGCCTAGTGGCTGGGAAGAACCTTCTCCACAGTCAATCAGTCGAAAAATGGATATCGATGATGGCACTTCAGCGTGGGGAGATCCTAGCAGTTATAACTACAAGAATGTGAATCTGTGGGACAAGAACTCACAAGGAGGACAGGCCCCACGGGAGCAGAGCCTGCCTACTCCAATGACTAGCAAATCACAAGCATCAGGTACTAGTCTCGTTCCTTTCTTCAGCAAGCTCCTATATATGACTGTAACCTTAATGCATAAGAGAGGTGCTTTTAGCTTCCAATTCCTGATAGTTTTATTGTAGAAAGAAAACCAAATTCTTATTTGAATATTTGGTTCTGCTTTTAAAGTGTCTTTAAAATTTGAATCAATCAGTTCTCTGCTTGTTGCACTTCAGTAATTGTGATCTGAATACTGGTCACCTCGCCAGGAAAAGAAAATGTGTTCTAGCTGACAAATCTGCATATTCAATTTGAGCTCCAAAGAACAGGTTGGTTTACAGAATCAAACCATAGTCCAGCCATAAACTTAATAAGCCCAGCACTGCTTAGTCCATGAGTAAATCATGTTCCTTAGTGCAGCATCTGCGGGTTTTTTAAATACCTCCAGGGACAGTGACTCAACCACTTCCCTGGGCAGCCAGTTCCAGTGCTGGACAATCCTTTTGGTGCAAAGCTTTTCCTGAGATACAATTAAAACCTGCCATGGTGCAACTTGAGGCCACTTCCTCTTGTCCTATTTCTTGTTACTTGGGAAAAGAGACTGCCCCCAGTGTGTCTACAGCCTGCTTTCACGTAGTTGTAGAGAGCATTAAGGTCTCCCCTGAGCTTCCCTTTCTCTGGACTAAATAATATTTTTTATATATAATTATTGGAGAAATGGGGAGAAAATCTTATTTTTAGTCAAAAGCCTTTTGCTCTGAAACACTCAGTTAACACTTGAAATTGAGCAGGTCTGTGACTTAGTTTTTTAGTCAAATTTGGCTTTGCTGTATGGTAAAGAATACTTAGAAAAATATTTTGTTCTCTGGAATAAGGACAAGGAAAAGTTACATAGCCTGGAAAAATATTAGGATATTGTTGTTATGTAGTCTTTTCCTCTGACTCAAAGACACTTAAAGAATGCTACCTTGGTTTAATATGTACTGCAAATATGTCCTTTCTCTTTATTCAGTATCTAAAACCCCTAAGTTAGATGCTTGTAATTAGTCACAAAAGTTCACGGACAGGAGGACAGTATTAGATGTGGGGTTCATGTTTAACCTGGAAGAAGAGTATTACTCATCATACCATTCTCTTCCTTTTTGTCCCTGGAGGTCAGTGCCCACTCTAAATTTGTTGTGAATGATTGTCAATTCTGTTGCGCCCACACTACTGAGAACCTAAAGTCCTCAACAAGAAGAACGAAGCAGTAGATTGATGATGTGGTGCTGCACTGCAGTAAATACTTCATTGTCTAAATGGTCTGTAATGAAACCTCTTTCTCCTTTGTGCAGTCTGGAGCAAAAGCACTCCACCTGCTCCAGATAATGGTACGTCCGCCTGGGGTGAGCCAAATGAAACCAGTCCCGGGTGGGGTGAAGTAGATGATACAGGAGCATCGACTACAGGCTGGGGGAATGCACCTTCCAACGCCCCGAATGCCATGAAATCTAGTGAGTATAGGCCAGATACCAGTTTCTTTGCAATTGCCCTGGAGATTTTTAGTGTTCGGCCTTTTGGCATAGGTCACTTGTGGAGGAATTGTTACCTGAGGCCTAAAAGCAGTGTTGCATGCTATTACAGGATTTTGATGGATGAGTATTAAGTGCTTGTAAATGACCGAAACTTTGTCTTTTAAGGTAGTAAAAAATTTCCGAACTAAGCAGTTAAATGGGCAGCTCTGATTCTGGAAGTGCTGAAACACTTTTCCAGTAAGGAAATGTGTATTTTTCTCTTTTTCTCTGGCTGCCTATTTGTTACATGATAAGTCAGTCACTTTTTCTGATCATATCAGGAAAAGGAATGCACAGTACTGACAAATTCCACTGTGGAGGCTATTACATGGTCATTTGTGCTTTGATAATGCAACTTGGCTTTGAATGGATTTTTTTAATTGTATAAGTGAGAAAAATTGTAACTCTTAAGAACTGCACTTTGTGGTCAAACCTAAACGCCTAGAGCAGTGTCTTTCATGAATGAGATGTTGAAATATTTTGAAATTTTACTGCAAAGTTAAAATTTTGCTATATTAAGAGTTTTTGTGGATATTATTCTTGATGATGTAAGCTGTTTGTGTAATTTTTATTTCAGTCTTTTTAAGGAAAAAACAACAAACAAAAGCAATGTTATTTCCAAACTCAGTAACATTTGGATGTGTAGTTTCCTGCAGGAGCTACTGATGATACACAAGTGTTACTGAACTTGACTGATGATGCCCACTGTAAAACTGTTTCCAGCCCAGAAGTTGCTTTTGCAACATGTAATTGTTTGAAATGAAATGCTGTGTAGATAGTATGCTGTTGGGTCATTCTCCCTTCCTCCCACCCCAATTAAATAATTTGGCCATTTCTGGAACAAAAAATCTTTGCTTCTTTAGTGTTAACATTATAGCAGGCTTTTGGGAATGACAGGCTTCCCGTGCCTGTCACACAAACTGGCACTTAGAGGATGCTAAGCTGAGTTTAGATGGATGTCTTCTTTTATCTATAAAAAGACACCAGAATTAGAACTTCTAAAATTGATCCATTGAAAATTTTGTTGATCTGTTAATGCTTAATACAGTCTTTTAAGACTGTACGTGGTCACTCACTTACCATGACTGGTCTGTATGTGTGCCATAACCAAAGAACTGCAACATATGTGTGCTGCTCTGTATGTGAGCTGTCCTCAGCTCTAGAGCAAAATCTAGGGACAGGATACAGGCTAAGTGTGATCAGAAAAGGAAAAAAATCAATTTGGAGCCAAAGAAGGAAGCATAGATCATTATCCACCTGTTTAAAAAGGTAGATTTATGTAGTTCTACTGGCATTGCATAAGAATATTCTGGCAGAAGTAGGAATAAATTCAGTTTTCTGTAGTATCTTTTTTTTTTTTTTTGGTATCTTCACAATTTTGTTTGTGTACTATAGCTGTTGGTACCTCCTTAGTCAACAAATGCAAAAAATTAAGTAGGTGTCATACAGACAAATGATCTTTACATCACTGTCCACATTCATGTTCAAGAATCCAAGAGAGTTGTCAGTGCAGAAAAATAATCTATGGTCATGTAGTTAAAATCAGTATCATAGTATATATTTAAGCCCTGTCACCAGAAATAAATTAAAGCTGCAGAGACTACCTAGTATAACATTTCCAGATTATGTTCTTGACTCTGCAGTCATAGTACTTAAATGTAGCCTTTTCTGTGTAAGTAGCACAATTAAAGGGTCAAGAGGTAGATTTTTTGCACTTGGACCAGTATGTTTCATAAGCAGCCCTCAGTTTTAGTACCCAAATGAACAAGCTTTAAAAAGTATCTGAGGGTTTATTTATGATGCATTTTAAGGTATCTCTTAAACCACCATAAAATGCTGCTGTACTTATTTTCATTATGATCGGGGTAGAGATCCCCATGGTAGATTAATTGCAATTCCTGACTTTTTTTATATTCAGACTTTCTGCTATGTATGTTAATGTCCTTATTCCTGATTTCCACACTCAAACCCCAGATAATTAAAGAATTATTAGTTATTACAAAGGTGATAATGATGACGATGATGATGGAAATCTTTTTTAAAGTAGAGAAATGCTAAATAAATAAGTACGGGAATAAATGTGCAGAATGAAGAGAGCAGGAAGAACAGTTGGATAGTGGAGAGGATGAGGACTTGGACTCCTGATGGCTTGTCAGTAAAGGTTAGAATTCCAAGTTGCATGACAATGCTAGAGAGTAACAGCAAGAAAAGAAGCCAATGGGGAAAAGTCTAAACTGATGTAGTGAAGTGATTGTAGCTTTTTGATATGCTTGAACAGCTCTGCTAGTAAGTCTCTTTAGTGACATTGTTAGGAACAGAATTTGTAGTAGAGGGGTTTGGTTTTTTTGCATTAAACTACTTTTGGTTTTCTTTGTACCAGAGGACAATGTCAGGTCCTTGCCTTCAGGTTCTACTTAGTTGTTGTACCTAAAAGTTGTTTGTTTCTGTAATTTTGTGGAAGAGTGTAGGGCAAGGGGAGTATTAAGGTTTTGAAGTGATAGAGGAAATAATTGATAAACTACCTGAACCAGAGTCTTCAGCACCCCTGGATTTTGAGTGTGCTTTGAAGGCTTTCATTTGCACTCGAAAATAATAGTTTGCCTTTTAAATGCAGCTGTATCTGTATAAGAGGTCCCTATTGTTGTTATATCTTTAAAGGTGTGACGTTTCTTTAAAACAGTTGCAAAACATGACATGTGAACATGCCACCAAATCTCTTGGGTTTTGGGATTCGTGCACAAGTTTTTACAGCTGTTAGAGTGAAGACACGTTTCTGAATTTTTTTTTTTTTAGTTCCTTTGGGATTCTGATGATCTCAGCTAGTGTTGCAGTGTCACATCACCAGCTGCATGGTATTGTAGACTGCTTTTGAGCTTTTTTTTCTTCTTCTAAAGGTTCTAAATCTATGCAAGATGGCTGGGGAGAGAGTGATGGGCCAGTGACAGGAACACGTCATTCCAGCTGGGAAGAGGAGGAGGAGGGAGGAGTCTGGAACACAGCAGGCTCTCAGGGAAGCAGTTCCTCCCACAACTCAACAAGCTGGGGACAAGGAGGAAAGAAAACACAAATGAAGGTAAAACGCTTGAGTGATTCATTATTGCTGTGTTGTCTGAAAAGTCTGACTGATATGTTAGAGCATTATATAGTTCTTTTTTTAAGAAGATTTTGCAGAGTTACAGAAAGATGCTGCTTAAAATAGGGTAAAAAAATGGGAGGTTTTTGGATTTTCTTTAATATATTACACCTGTTATGACTAATAAATCTTCCAGTAGGTGTCAAATTCTTTTGGTTTGTAAGCTGCACAGCCATTACTAAATGAAAAGAAGTATCCCAAGGCTATTTCTCTTCTCTTGCTGACACATCTTTCTGTGTTAGGCTGCTGCTGTTTTTCTTGCATGGCCTGCTGAAGTTTGGATTCCACAGTCCCTTTGGCACATGTACTTCTTATTTCTAACAGCTGTTGGATTTATATTTGACTTATGTTTGTTGTTGTTGACATTTGGCCTCAAACAGGAGCAGGAGGTTGGCTGTAGTCCCGAGTAAATTTCTTTCTAAGGCTTGTTTGCATTAAAGTTCTTTAGTACAGTAACAGTTGTTACTGTATTAATATTAGAAGGACTGTGTTGTGTCTGCTTCTCATGAAATAGGTAGGGTAGACTCAAAAGGCAAGGCAGAGCAGTTTCCTAGGACATGGAAATACTGTTGTGATATGGTACGGAGTTTTACAATTCCTGTTTTGCAGCAATTATTCTCAGGGACTTCTTTCACACTTAAAGCTTTTTTTATTTTAACCACCAAAACAACAGAAAAATTTCTTCACTGTTGAACTGTTAGTGTTGGTTTTGATAATCTGTAAATTACACTGAGGCCAAAGGGAGAGCCAGGTCAGCACAGTGCCTGTGCAAGAGACGCCATGCTAAAGGGAAGAAAGGCAAGGAAGAAATCGGCCTCTGTATGTACTGGATTAGAGAATGTATTAAACTGTAACAGAGGAAAAAATAAACAATGTTCACAAAGCTTTCCAGATTATGGAATGAAACTGAAGGTGTGATAAACATTCTACATGACAATGTTTAACGAGTTTGGAATACCTAACAGTGAGCAGTTGTACAAGACAGAATATTTGGTAAATGTTTCCAAACATGTGAATACTTTAAGTAATTTTTTCAGGAGATTTATTTCTCTCATCCCAGAATTTTCATTTTACATGTGCTCGTCTCAAGGATAAAGGAGAATTTAAGGAAACAAGAAGTTTCTGAAAAATATTTTTGTCTTTTTTTTTCAGTGCGCATTAAAAGGAGGAAATAGTGATTCGTGGATGAACCCTTTATCCAAACAGTTTTCAAATATGGGCTTGCTAGTAAGTAAATCCAACTTTGTGAAAAAGCTGTAAGCTTTAAATAAGTCAAAAGATCAGCTATTTCACAGTTATTTATCTGCATCTGCTGTGCTGGGATGTTGATTATAATACCTGTAGTAGCTGGCTCAGAATGGCTTCTCAGAAAAAACCCCAAATCTACTTTGATTCCTGAAGTTACTTTATGGTAGCTCTTGTTCTGAGGTTGCAGTTTCCTTGCAGGTAATAGATTTGGGAGGGGGATGTGTGTTTTCTTGTCTTGTTTTTTTCTGGGGAGGGTTGTTGCTTTTTGGTATGGGGTGGTTTTTTGTTGCTTTGGGTTTGGGGTTTTTTTACTTCTATTTTCATAACATGCTATTTAGAGCACTCAAAATAGAGGCTCCTGCCTGTAGTGTCAGACATATGTGATAAGTCCAAGGTATTCATTCTGAATCTCAGACACCTATCAGAAAAGGAGATTTACAGCCCTGTGTCTGTCTTGGCTGAATTTACATTTGAAGTACAGCAGGGTCTTTTTAGAACAAAAAAGGCTCATTATGAATCCATAAGTAAAGGTTGTTTGGTAAAGTGAGTAAATAAATATCACATCATCGAGAAAAAGACAGAGCTGTAGGGAAGTATTTCAAAAATAATTTTATGTAATTTTTTTTTGAACTTCTGACAAGATAATTTGTAAAATATTTTGCAGAATATTGTACCAGTTGTCATCCTGTGAAGCAGGAATAGTATGTAATGCTGGCTAACAAAAGATAACAATGCGGAGTTTGTGTGAGAAGTCCAGGGCTGCACAAGCTGTCACTGACATGCTTGGGGTTAGTTTGCAATGTCTTTTGGCTCCCAAGCTCTAATTCAGTTTGCTAGACTGTAGATGCTTCGGAAAGCTATGGGAACACCCTGTCCCAGACTGCCAGCTGAAGAATCCCATGGCAGCATGTTTCAAGATATGATGGCATGACAGGTCATGAGGATGGGCTGTCATTTTGGCCACTATTTTCAATGTTTTGTCACTCGACCACTGGAACATGAGGACAGAGGTTAATTCATGGGGCGTCTCTGTGTCCATCTTTCTCCGTGGCATGCATTCATGTGTCTGGTTTCATATGGGTAAACTTGCCATGCACAGCATTAGGGGGTTGAGGCAAGGTGTATCCAGGGTGATACCAAAAATCCCTGTGTTCAGTTTTAGTTTGAAGTAAAACTTTCATTGGCACAAGCGTGTTCTTCCTGCATTCCACCTTTCTGAAATACTTCTCAGCGTTGAATAGAAGTCAGAATTGAATTGTTTTGTTTTTTTTTTTCTTCCCCCAGAGTCAAACTGACGACATTCCAGGCAGTAAGATGGACTTGTCTGTAGGTGCGTATATTTTAATTTCAGTGCATTTGAAATGTGAGCTCACATGTAGTATTTTTATGAGGATGACATTCTGTACTTCGGTTTGATCCTTACTTTTAGCACTCCTCATAATATAAGGGTAGAGTAAAAAGCATCCTCTGTCTTGTCTTTGTAAGCTTTGACTCTGGTGTGCAAGATTGGTATGTATACTTGTACAGAGCAGAACTATAACTTGGGCCAGAGACATCTTTTAAGACTGTTTTAATCTTTGTAGTTTGTATTCATGTTTACTGTTTTGGAAAGTGAAAATCTTTTTAATTTGGTGGAAGAGTACTGTTTTCCCTTTATGCCAGTAGGACATCCTGTTTACTACAGTTCCTGGAGGTGATGTGAAGGGAAAAAAATAATCCTCTTATCATTGATTTCTTCAGTTGCATGCCTCAGGCTATTACAAATTACTTTTCAGTAGATTTTATGTTCTGGATAGCTTCACCAGACTGCTACACAGCTTAAGCACCATGGACTGTGTGGTACCAAAGGTAGAGCTGTGGTAGTCAAGACTTACTTGGATCTAATACCAGCTCTGGATTTGGTATTCCAATACAATCCAGGCAGATGGAGTGTCTCTCAGCTTAGAATCCATTGCATTCTTAAATTTCTATCACACTTGATAGAGGATTCAGTTGTTCATTTTTCCCAAAATTGCTGTCTTCCTCTGAAGTAGTTAAGGATCTCAGTAAGAGATGGTAAAAATGTTTAGTTAAAATGGTACAGTGCAGTTTTGTGGAAGGTAACCATCTTTTGATCTCTCCAAGTTGGCCTCATGCATCCTCTCTGGAATTCAGGCTCTGATTGTATCATGCTTCTCTAAAGAATGTCTAGGTGGAGATCAGTCATCTTCATGGGTGCTCAGTTCTCATCTGCCTTCAAATGCTGCTGGTAAAAAACGGATCTAAGCATATACAAACGAAGAGGATGGTAGCCTGTATTATGCTGATTATAGCTCTCTTAGTTCTTTATCTCCAAATTAAGGATCCTTTGGAACTTTCAAGGACCCTAAGGCCATCAGAGCTTCTGAGGAGATGGCTGCTGCTCAGAATATCCTGTGAAAGGGTGCAGAAAGGCTGCATCTTTTACCTTGATATGTTGCACTTCTTTAAGTTTAGTGTGCCCATTAATGGTGGCATCCGTCAGTCTTAGGTAGAGCCATTTATTATGGCTTGTATTCTCTTTCAAAGACTGAGAATGTAACACATCTTCATAGGCTTTTCTGTTAACTTCTGTTTAGCAGTTTTGCTCTTGCTGCTTATGGCAGTTGTTTGTGGAAAGCTATAAGCTGTTTTGCTCAGTCTACGTCTGCTTCTAAACCTTAAAAGTTGGACTTCTTTATGAGGTAGGCTTGTTCTTCAACTGTTTTCAGTCAAGATTACAACATACCGGGTTTTTCTGATAGATAACTGCCGGCATGATACTTTCCTAGTTTGTGGATAAATGTACAGTTCAATCTGTGCTTGGAGACCACGCATGTCAAAGAAAACTTGGGCTTTGGTATGCTTGGAGCACCTTGGCTCTGATCATCATGCCCTGTCAGTAATTCTTACTATGTTGGTCTCAGTCTCCTTGTTTGAAGAGTGTGTTCCCTTAATTTCAAGTGCTAGAGTAATACTTTTATTTACTGACCAAGACAGAAAAGAGATGGATCGGTAAGGTGCCTGGGGCAGATGTACTTCTTTTCTTTTTCTATCAAATCTCTTTAATGGATAGCTTGTCTACTTTGAAAATAGGATGTAACTTTTTTTCCCGTTGAAATATCTCCCATTGTGTAAGTTCTGCAGTAGGAAGTTTGCTACAGTAAAATAGCTTGTCAGAACCACTTAATATTTTGTACTTTCTTTTCCCCTGTTTGACAATCACCTTTGTCTCTTTTTTTAATATATTAGTTAAAACCTCTGCAGATCAGGGAGTTCTCAAATCACCTGTAAATACTGGGAAATGAATTTAAAATTTCTACTGACTCAAATGTAATTCGTGCACCTGGCTATTGTAAATAGGTTAGAAAGCTGTAATTTGATGTATCATTCAGATGAAACGCCTCAATATCTAAGTGCATGTGCTTGGTCTTTAGGCTTGGATGATGTAAATTTATGGTAAAGGTATAAAATCAGTATCTTTAAAATGTTTTTGTGGTCAAGCAGAAAATGTTTCAAATGGTTTTCTCCATTTGGGTTACCCCACTGGGTGTATCTGTTTTCACCATGTTGGAGTCTCTTGTTGGCAAATGTTTTGGTAGCTTTGCTCAGCAGCAGTTTCTGTCTCCTACTTCCCAGTGCAGGATCATATTATATAATTTTGCACGGAATTCAGATTTCTTTTTCTTCTTTTTTTTTTTTAGCTCTGTGCATGTGGTGGGGGAGATGTACTTGATAGTGGTTTTTTCCATGTTAGGGAGTGAAAGTCATCTTCCAAGTCCTTGTTTGATTTTGCATTTTTCACTGTGTTTTTCACAACTCTTAATAGTGGGAAAATCTTAGAACTGATAGGGTCTTCTTTTATGAAGATGGTTTAACTTTTAACCTGTTCTATGTTTCTGCATGTAGAGGATTTGGGGCTTCATATTTATTCATACGCAAGTGTTTTTACCTACTGTAGAGGGTAATTCAGACTTCTCAGATTTTGACAATTGTCTTGTACTACATAAGGTAAAGCTATTCTTTAGCCATCTGCATTATTTATAGCTTTAGTTGACAAGTTCAAAAGACAAGACTCACACGACAGGTTTCGAGGTTGCATTAGAATTTTCTATGAATGGGATAAAGGAATGTGATCGTCTCTCAGTGAGGCCTTGTTTATAGTGAAGTTTAAACAGCTGCCTCAGCACTAAACAGCATGCATATCTGTGCTTGAAGCCTTCAGAGGTGCTCTTTTAATGCTCTGTGTGTTTTACAAGGCATCATTCAGCAATGTTTGAGGAGCTGATTGGATCATCAGGATAACTGGAGGGACAGAAGGGTGTTTCTGTGGCTTAGTCATCTTGTGTTGGCATTGACCCAGTTTCATTTCAGACAGTGATGCAACTATGCCTCGCTTTCAGTTTCTTTTCAAGCAGCTAATGGCCAGGGCTTCCTGTGTGGAATTAAAGCACACGAGCCTTTTGGTAGCACATTGCTGGTATTGTGTGCAGTGGTTTGATGTAGGTATTGACAGCACGGAGCTGTGCGTGACACTTTGCGACTGCTTTTGCAGAGCCAGTTGTAGCTTTTTAGGATATGTTAGAAAGGGATCAGAGAATCACAAGCTCATCCAGGTCAGTATGACTCAAGTTACAAGCTAAGATATGTAGGTGATTTGTCAGCTGTTTTGTGGTAAATGATGTTGAAGGCATCTGAGAGGATGAAGCTGGATCAACTTTGAAAGCGGTGTGGGTAAGAAAAACCCATGCAATTAGTGGTCAGTTTCATAGCTTCTTGGCAGTAGCATAGCTGTGAAGATTAATAGATTGGGATTGGACATTAAGAAGAGATGCTGGATTTCAGAAGCTTTTTCAAGGAACACTATCTTGAAGGTATTAGAGTGATTAGCTGTCTGCTCTGTTTGATAAAGGTTTAGTGTTTTGTCAGTGATAGGGTGGGTTATCTATCACCAACTTCCTTTGGAAAAGTCATAGATTTTCTTGTTAATTGTGCTGACTTGTTTTTAAAACGGCTCTTGGAAAGACCATCTGTGCTACTAACTAAACAGTATTCTTTAAAACTAAAAATACCAGTAAAGCTCATTTCTGTCACATCCGTATTTTAAAACGAAGATGTTTTCCATCTACTTTACATAGCAATATGCATCTGATAGCTTACAGGTGCCATGTATGACCGAAAAAATTGTTCCTTGGCAACAGTTCAGTGTGTAAGGTAGAAAACTTCTTCCAGGCAGCTCTTCAGCTGATAATAAAGGTTTTAGAGAAAGTCGATGTTTTGTTCACCGTGTATATTTCAGTTTGGTCGTCTGTTATTTATATCTCTGCATACTCCACCAGGTTACTCACTAAACAGTGGCAGGAGACTTTAAGGGGGTGTTTGAGAAGTGTCTCTGTTAGTGGCTCTGTTACTGTGTACAGGCTGAGGGAGATTGGTTGTCTGTCTGAAGTTACAATATACCAGTTGATCTCTTGTGTTCATGTGACTGTAGGAGAATTTTGACCAAATTATATGCATGTGACCAAATTTTTAAAAGCATCTTAAAGAATTTCTCAGTGTCCAACCCAGTAAAGGCTAAGTAGAATACATGGAGAACTTAAATAGTTGTCTTTCTACATAGTGAATACCAACAAATAACAGTGCAGGTTTTGGAAGACAGAGAACTAGGTATTAATTAATATAATTAGTTGAAGTTATTTTATATCTGTACATAAATTGTGAGAAATACTTCACATTAAACTCTATAAAGTAAATTGGCATGTTCAGTGTTAAATGAAACTTCCTACATTAATTTCTCAACATTTTTAATACCAACTGTAGCTATGCTAAATTATAAGACAGATGTAATTTATACCCTGATCTTAAAGATTATTTCTTTAGCTGTGAACCTGCTGTCATGAAACATGGTAGAGATTATTTGCACTAATTTCCTCTTTTTTTACAGGTGGTCTCCCAGATAAGAAGTTTGAGGTAGATAAACGAGCCATGAATCTCGGGGATTTTAATGACATGATGAGAAAGGATCGATCTGGGTTCCGTCCACCTAATTCCAAAGACATGGGAACCACAGATAGTGGGCCTTATTTTGAGAAGGTGAGAGAAATATCTTGACATAAATTAATACCAACCTCTAAATTCAAGGTCCCAGTTTTTACCCTACTTCTCCAGAGGTGCTAAAAATTCAATAACCCTGAATGAGCTCAGTAATAAAAGGTGTGGGGGAGTTCTATTGGTAGAATGAATGTGTGTATAAAACAGGTGTCAGGTGTGCATAGACAAACTAAACTGGGGAGAGTGAGGCTTTTTATTCTAGAATAGATTGGTTTTGATGTAGACAGAAATTCGTTTGTTTTTTTTTTTCTTGGAAGGGTAAACTACTGGTAGCAATGAAATTCATTATTGGTTTCATCATGATGATTCTTTTGGCTGCTAACTACAGTCATCTACTGTAAAAAAAATTGGTTGAGATCTAAGTAGATATAAGTAATCACAGTCTTCCAAATTTTTTTCTTCTTTCATGTCTGGCATTTATTGGAAACACCCTTTCTAAATTCCACAACCCCTTATGCTGTATGTCCGTGTACTGTAAGCTTCTGTATGACATCTGTTTCTCTGTGACATCTGTTGTATGTTATGGTAGTGTTTCTTTCAAATTCTTGCCTATTTTAAACAGAAGCTTTCACTGTTATTATCAAATATTAATTGCTTCACATTATGAATTGGAGAGTGTCCAATAGATTCAGAATGCTCTAGGGCTGTTTTTTTTAAATACAGTTTATCACATGTAGAATGGAAAATAAATTTGGTTTAAAAATTCTGAGGGCGTGTTAACTGTCAAGGAATTTTTTAGCTCCTCCATTTTGATATAAAAAGCCAAAAAAAGATTTTGTCAACTCCCTCTGGTGGCATAATTAATAAATACCATGAGCAAAGCTAATGCGTTTCCTAACAAATTATGCTGGTAGGTGTATGCTAACATTAGGAATTCATTCAAGATTTGTTTGTTTCTGTAGTGGTAATAGCCACTATCAGAAACAAATTTCATGAGAGTTCAAAATGTATTTTTAAAAAGAAAACTTAGGATCAATTATCTCCTTGGACCAAAATCTTAATTGTCAAGTGATCATTTGAATCAGAAGTTTTGTCCTTATAACTGCTATTACAAATTAACTTTGCTTCTTCCTAGTCACTCACCGTCCCTCTTTCTCTCCTCTTGCATTCTGTTGCTTCACTAACCAACTCCTGCTGTTGGCTAACTGCTGCTTCAGCTGACTTTGCCTTTCTCCAATCAAGATGGGTGCCTTGGGGATGAGGCTCCCTGCTCTCCCTTCTCCCCTTCTCCCAGCTACAAGCTGTCTCCCTCTGGTTCCACACTATCCAACGTCGGCCTTGGGGCAATCGGCTCAGGGCTCAGTCCCCAAAACTTCGCTGCTAGACAAGTAAGCAGGCCACCTTATAAGATGCATTGTTTTAAGGCTGCAACCTGGGCTTAATCCTGGTTAATTGGTTGCTTGCATTTATTTTTCTGCTGAATAGATTAAAATTGTTAATGGAAATTTCAGCTGTATCAGGCCATTGAGAATCAGCCCACTTCGGTTCCTAGCATCAGAACGTACTCTGTCTGGTTTTGTTGGCCTCTTCCTAAATCACAGTGCAACAGCAGGTAGAAGTGCTTTTCAGAAGTCATGAAGTTAGTGGCATCCTTTATTTTAATTGCTGGCTTAAAACCCAGTTAGAGGCTGTTGATTTACCTCATCAAAACCAACACTGAATTTTTTCAGACTCCGCTCAAAGACCTTGTGTGTAGAAATGTGCCTGTAAATGTTGCAGTGATTTAGCATTGTGCCTGTTCCCTTCTTCCTTCCTCAGAGTCCAAAGTGAGGATTGATTTAGTAGCCTTTAAAAATGCTTGAAGTAGTAATATTTTTGTGTAAAGGGAAATGGTGAGGAAGAAATTAAGTGATTAGCTGCAGTTTGGAAGAATTTCTGGCTATTATGTTCTGCATTATTATAGAAGAAAATATTTTAGAAATACTAGGAAATGAAAGAATAGAACCTAATTATTGCAGCTGGTCTAGCTTACATAGTCACATGCCTAACATGATGGTGTTTCTTTGTGTTGTCTTTCTGTTTCTATGTGACACAGTGTTGAACATCAGATTAAGTCCAAAATTTGCGGGCATGTTGTTGATCTCAGTGTGCAGAACTCTGTAGAGTTATAGAGAGGGCTGAAAGTGTAACTGCAGCTTCAAGGCCTCTCAAAAATTTTAATGTGTAGTTGACTCCAGCTGGTTCTTTCCAGAATAAAACCTCTTGTCTTTTGGGGTTTTTTGTTTGTCTTTCTGCATGCTTAGGAGTTGCTTCTGAAGGAGAAGATACTATAAGTGGAGGGGGATGCAGGTGAATGAGGCAATCCATAGTGCTGCCAGTGTAGAAGCAGGAGGCATGACTTGTGTTTGAGCAAAAGGATAGCAGAGGATGCACAGTATTATGGTAGGAGTGTTATGCACAGTATTATGGCAGGATTTATGAAATCCTGGTATATAAGGGAAGGAAAAGTTTTAGTGAAGGCTTGCACAATCTCTGTTTGGAAGAATGATGAACTTGTGTTGGGTGCAGCAATGCTGGCATGGACAGGGAAATGATGGCTGAGACACTCTTTAGACCCCCGGGTATCTGAGGGTCGCAGACATCCTGATATACAGCAGGACACGGGAAATTCTGAGGGTCTTGAAACTGAAAGGACAGAATCATGGCACATAAGGATGCTTTGGAGTATGAGTTTCAGCTTTTAGAAGCAAGAGAGTGTAGCTCCCTTAGTGTAGGAGACTGTTCAGAACATTTCTTGTCACTTTTTTTGAAAAACGGTACCAAAAAAAGTCTGCTCAAGAGGCTGAAATCGTGAAACATAATCACAAATGTTCTTTGGTCTTTTTCACGCATTAGGGTGTATTACAGAAGTTGCTTATAAGCCAGTGAATACTTCCAATTAAAAAACTCAAACAGCAAGTATTCTTGTGTTAGAAAATAAATCACTGAAAGAAAAAAACCCCTCAATTCTTCTTCTCACTTGAAAATTTTCTTCAAATTTAGTGGGAGAAAAGGGGAAGGAAAATATACAGATCCAGAAGGTTGACGTTTTCATGGCAGAAGGAAAATTTTTAATAGTATTTTGGAATTCAAATTTCAGGTAATGAAACGTCTTCAGAGGAAATAATAGCCTTATGAGTGATATCTCAGGGAAAGTACATGTCTTCTGTAAAATGGGGGACCAGAATTCTTGCTGACACAGTCTTGCCATACTTGTAAGCTACTGGGAGTTTTTAGTTTGTTGTTTGTCCTCCAAGTTTCCACTTCCCAACACATAAAGTGCAAAATATTAAAACATGAGATTTGTCATGTGCTTTGAAGTAAGTAGATAAGCATGACCCTTCAGTGTTAGAGGAGAAACAACCTGCATCTCAAAAATGTAGTACAGTGGTTTTAACCCAGGTAGAATTTTACTGATTTTAGGCAAACATCTGTAATTCTAAGGGAACTCTGTTTAAGTCAGTACTTGGCTCATTGTTACTGATATGTAGTTACTAGCATAGAAATCCGTTGTCCTGCAAGATTCATCTTCTCACTACTGCTTTAATTTTATAGGGTGGCAATCATGGTTTGTTTGGAAACAGCACAGCACAATCGAGGGGCATGCACACACCAGTGCAGCCACTAAATCCTTCCCCCAATATCCGGGCGCAAGTGCCTCCCCAATTCCTTTCTCCCCAGGTAAGGAATTTATAGCAACTGATTACTTGTAAAAGTAGAGCTACAGCCTTCAGAGCACATCATTGAGGTTACTTATACACCTTAGTCTCAACTTGATGTTAAGAAATGGAAAAATTAAATAAGATAAAACCATTAAAATTCATAGTGAAAATACTTAAAACTCAGTGCAGAAGCATTAGCATTCTATCTTATTCCGAGGCAGTTGATGGTAAATGCTCGCTACCAGTATTTTTAAACCTCAGAAGTGGATTTGGTAATCCTGTGTCTTATATAGGCTTTTGCAAAGTGTTTTGAAAAGAACAAATAAACGTGAAAGCTTGAAGTGTTTCTGAAGTGTGACAGGTTGCTTAATTTTTTTTAAGTAGTCTTGTCCTGTGCTTCCTGTCCCCTCCAAAAGAGATGTTTGATGAAGGGCTACTTGTTACATTTACATTGCAGAGCTCAATCTTAAGACCTCAGAGTCTCCAAATGTACAAGTTTACCTTCTGCTTTGGACTTGGTGAACAATTCGTGAGATTCTCTTGAATTGTGTAACTCTCAAATAATGAGGGGAGAAATGGGGGGATTCTTCTCCACCTACTCCTGTCTTTTACTATATCTTATTCAATGTACAAAGAGATTAACTCTTTCTGTGAGGCACTGTTTCTTTGCTCCAGTGACTGCCTGAATGCCTTTCTTTTCCCTTGTCAAGCAGTACGTTTTTAATGTGATAATGCAGTACTGTGATTACTGGTTAGCTGCATATATGTCAGCATTTAAATTTAGTGCAGTCTCTAGCATCTGTTTGGTTGGGGGAGGAATCTTTGTGTGTGTGTCTGCATCTGCACGTGTAATACTGTATACTGTCAATCAAGTGAGGTATTCACTCTGCCCAAGTTATAGGTTGTGCATGTTTAAATGTGATGTGTTAATAAATCTGTAATGTCTTTCCCAGAACACCATTGAAGACTGGTGTCATACTTGTTCCTTTATAGAAATACTTCTACTTCATCATCTTTTCCTCATAGCAGTGCATTCAGGTTATGTAACTGGTTTCCATGCAGGTTTCGGCCTCCATGCTCAAACAGTTTCCCAACAGTGGCTTGAATCCTGGTCTTTTCAATATGGGCCCCCAGCTTTCTCCACAACAGATTGCCATGCTGAGCCAGCTTCCACAGATTCCCCAGTTTCAATTAGTAAGTAGCTAGTAATCTTGTGAAACAAGACTACAAATTGTTTACAGATTGTCTGCTGAAAGAGTTTTCTTTTTATGCTTATTCTGTTTTGTTCTAGTGATGTTATTTCGTGCAAGTATTCCCTCTTTGCTATATGGGGTAGTAAAGCCCTGCTAGAAGGCAGCAGATAAACCAAATAGGCCCATGTAATTATTGTGGGTTGCAGTGGGTTAGTAATAACTCTAAGCCATGTTTTTGTACAGAAAGCAGTTGTTTGTTGATTTTTAATGAAGTTTTCTTTAGACTTGTAGTCATAGTGATGGTAATAAAGTAGGTACGAGTAACTCTGTTGCACAATGTTAAATTAGAAGAAAGTGAAGGATGTGGTATTCTTCTAAAGCATTCATTGTCATTTTACTTGAGTGAGTGGAATGAGAATAGTTTACCTAAGTTCTGAGCAAGGCATTTGCTAGTGAATAGCTCCTGGCAATTATATTTCGCTTGATGAGCTCTGTATTTTCGCTCTTCCCACCCCCACTTACCTTGTAGGCTTGTCAGCTCCTCCTTCAGCAGCAGCAGCAGCAGCAACAGCTGTTACAGAGCCAGAGAAAGTTATCTCAAGCTGTGCGACAACAGCAGGAGCAACAGGTGTGTGGCACTGTTTTTGTCAATCATATGAAGTATGAAATATGCTGGGGAAATGCAGTTTGCAGTAAAGATGGTGCCGGCTTTAGTAATGTCATCTGCTCTCTTCATATTGCACTTTATGGAGAGCAGGGTCTTTTGGATCTATTCTCAGTCACCGTTTCTTTATTTTTACTGGAATTCTATGTTGCAGTAGTATAGCGTAGATGAACTGGTTTTTTCCTTCATTTGCAGATTGCTCGTATGGTGAGTGCCCTCCAGCAGCAGCAGCAGAGGCAGCCCGGCATGAAGCATTCGCCGTCCCACCCTGTTGGGCCTAAGCCACATTTAGACAGCATGGTACCCAATCCTTTGAATGTGGGTCTCTCAGATTTACAGACCAAAGGGCAAATACCTGGATACGGTTCAGGTGGTAAGTGCTCTGTGGAGGAAGGTTTGGTGCAATGCCTGTATCTTCCATATTATTAATACGGTAATTGTATTAATCACTTATGTCTGGGTCCAGAAATGAGCAATTTATAAGCATTAGAGTGAAGGTTATGACAAGTGTCAACTTTGAATCGAATTGCATTATTTTTCATTACGTGGGAAGAAGACAAACCTAAGAAGAAAGCGTATCATGGCATACTGACCTAACATAGTTATTTGGAAGATGCCCCTTGAACTTGAACATACCCTTTGCTGTTGTTGATTTTTTTTTTTCCACCTTTTTCTTAATGATTGCAATGACTCCATGTTTAAAGATACTTAAAAACAAAACGAAATGACAGTGGAGTTTTGTTTGTTTGTTTCACAGGCTTTGGCTCAAGTGGCATGGATTATGGCATGGTGGGAGGGAAAGAGACTGGAACAGAATCCCGCTTTAAGCAGTGGACTATGATGGAAGGGCTGCCCTCTGTGGCTTCACAAGATGCCAATATGCACAAAAATGGTGAGAAGGGGAATTTTGGGAATGCCCTTGTAGGATCATCTTGCCAGAGGTGAAATAGCTTAAATGAAACTGTGTCTTCCCTCACCAGTATGCATCCTAAATATTTTTGTTTTAATATATCACACTCCTAAAGATCTCAGCCCTTCCTGAGTGTAAATGTATGTTTTTAATGCTTCAGGTGCAATAGTGCCCCCTGGAAAGGCTCGTGGAGGATCGCCCTACAACCAGTTTGACATAATCCAGGGCGACCCACTCAGCAGCCATGCAGGCCCTGCTGGTGATAGTTGGTTACCTGCCAAATCTCCACCAACAAACAAGATTGGAAGTAAATCCAGCAATGCCAGCTGGCCTCCAGGTATTACATAAGGGCAGGGGTTATGTCCTTGCTTTGGGGTAGATGTGCTGGACCTTTTCTCATCATACTTACTTAAATAACCATTGCAAAGAAAATACTTGTGCGGCTTGGCTTATCTTGGGTTTGAAATTTCTTCCATGTTATATTAGAACATAAATGTTGAATTTCCAGTAAAAAAATCTTGGGCTAAATATGAACTAACTGCTGAATTGCCTGAATAGTGTTTACTTTTTGTTAAATAAACTTCTATCTTCTGTGGTTTTGTGACTTTACATTTACTGAAATTTTCATGAAAACATAGGTTTGTAGAATACGCAACACCATCTCCCTTCTTTTGTACTGATTCCTTATTTGTGCTGTGTTAGGCTGACAAAGTGTAAAAACTCTTCTTGGTAGTGTGGAATCGGAAAGAAAAATATGTGAAGTAGGTTTTTTTGTGATGGTGGGAAAACCACACTTGTGGTTCACCTTTGTTCATGTCGCGTAAAGGGTAGAAGAGTGTTGTAATGCTTCAGTTCTGCTCGGGAATCTTGTGGCTTGAATAGAAGTCTCTTGCTTTTGGGATGACAGGCTGGTGCACATTTTTTAAGTTTTCTGGTTTCACTGGCAGAATTTTGTGTTTCTGAAATGCACTGCTAGAAAACTCTCTAGGAAAAGTACATATGTATTTGAATACACGCATAATTTTCTATATAAAGCATTCATATAAACACAGAGTGGTGTTCTTGAAGTTGCACAGATTAATCACCGATGCTGTTCAGCAAATAGTGGATGCTGTGATTTTTCTCTTGTCTGGAAGACAGTTGCATTCCAGGAAAACATTACTAACTGCAAACCCTCTGCTGTGTATCCCGTCAAGCACAGAAAATTAAAAGTCCAAGTTTCTCTCCTGGGTAGGGCAGTAGCACAGACCTTGCATCAAGAAAGCCTAGGAATCTTATGTGACAGATACAACTGCAGGAAATCTAGAAAATGTAGTTGAAGATTTTTATGAGGGAAGCCCTCAGTGTCTAACTCCAGCAAGAAGACATCTTCTGATGAGCTAACAGAGCTAAAGAATTCGTTATTTCAGAAACATCTGCAGATCCACAAATTTTCATACTTCTCACTGCTTTCTGTACAGGTGTATTTTGTTACACTTCTGTCAGCCTGGTTGTTAAGTATGGAGCTTTTTGGACTGGAGCTGCTGTTCATAATGCCAGAAACTCCCAAAATGTAATCTTTACCGGACCTCACTCACAGACTCACTGTTGCTGAACTTGTTTCCTTAGTCACCATTCCCCTGTATAATACTGAGAAACGCAGTACTGCTTGGAATGTTACAAGAGACACGTGAGGATCAGCTCTGCCATGTTTCCAAACTTTGGAGCAACCACTGGCTCTGGCAAGATTCTTGGTACCAAAACTGTTACAGAAGTGAGAAGCTGGATAGCTACTCTTTGCCCCTTGCTGATACCATAGAGCTTCCGTAGAGATATCTGTAGTCCCACTGTCAGTGATAATTAAATTTTTTGTTGCTGACTGCCTCACCACTGTGAGAGGATAAGTGAAGTTCACGAATTCTGAACATAAACTTTCACTGAGATCCTCAGTACCATCCATAATTTCTTGTCTGAGCAGCCCAAGACTATGATTTCAGGCCTCATGTAACAGATCCTGGGTTTTGGCAGGTGGCATTTATTCAGTTATTGCTATATTGCTGTTCCACTCTTAGGAGGTCCATAGGCTGCTGGGACAAGTTACTGTTCCATAACCATCAGCCAGTTGAGCTGTCTCATAGTCTGTCTAACTTATGGACTTCATTGACAAGGAAAACTGAAATAATGATCTACCTTATGAACACAACACCCCTGATTCAGAATGAAGACCTAAAATGACTTTACACTCTAGGTCCTTCTCTACAAGCTTGTAGATGAGGTCCACTGTCAGTTCCTGGCACGGAGATAGAATTCTTCTTCCCAGTGCTGGAAAACAAGTTGTTATCAAAATGAGTTTACAAGAGAAAACCTCTTGAAATTAGGTTCATTTTTCCTTTGAATGAAAACAGTGGTCACTCAGCATTCACCCTGACTACACCTTTCACGTTTTCCTCCTAAATGCCGTCTGCTGCAGAAATTCTGCCGTTCAAGAGAGCAGTATTGTTCAGCACAAAGATAAATGAAGTGGTGCCCAGTCAAACTGATATCATAGCTGGAGGTGAGAGCAAGTTTTGCTGCGTTGGTGAGAGCTATGTCTTTTGGTTATGTTGCACAGATTTGCATACTTAGGTAGTACTTAGACTGTAATTTTCCCATTCAAGATCAGTCATTCTTCAGGCAAACTGGCCTGGATGTGTCTGTCATGGTTTTCTCAATAATCTTATGTTTGAACTTCTTGAGAGGACCTTTAAAATACCAGTGGAGAAATGCATTTCATGTCGTCTTTACTGTCTAGAATAAAAGAGCATGTCTGTAGACAAAAGTTGGTGAATGTGCATGATAGTAATTATCAGTCCCAAAGGAAAGTTTGGATATTTGTTAGTATGCCGAAGTTCGAGGAAATGCTTTTCCAGCCAGGGTTACACTGATTAGTGAATGTGTTCATAAACAATAATATGCCTGATCCTCGGAGCCTTGTTTGTATATTCATTAACCTTTTGATTAGAGCTTACTGTGCACTTAATTTTCAGTCTCAGCAGTTCTCAGAATCTTTACAAATAGAAGACTTGGGGTTCTTTTTTTTTTTTTTCCAAACAAGTTCTGATTTCCAGGTTCTAACCTGTGTTCATGGATTCTTTGTCTCAGAACAGAGAAGATAATTTGAGTAGACCCAAGGGCTGTATCACTTCTTCCTTGACAATAAGGTGGTCCTGCTTGTCAGGGAATGGCAGTAGCTGAGTAGAGTCCTTCCTTGATGCTGTGCTGATTGCTTGTTGTGGTAGAAGAGTTGATACATGGATTATTTTGTTGAGTTACTAAAGATTGGGAGATGTAACTGATGTTTATAAAATCATGAAGGCAGTGAACAAGATAAATGGAGAACTGTAATTCTGTGACTTCTGCAATGCTAGAACCATGGTGCAAATGCTGGAATTTAAAAGGTATAAATTTTAAATAGATGGGAGCTTTTTTTCCATCGGGAGCGGTGAACTTCTGGGTTGTTGTTGCTTTCAAAGCTTTTTGAAACAGGTGGTACTAGCCAGTTGAAGCAGTGATTGGATAAAACGATGGAAAAACAGTTTCACAAGCTGGTGCTAGCAAATAGTGGGTATTTCTGCCATCTTAGATAGGACAGATGTGGATACTGGGAGAGTGTGAGGCCAGTAGTCCACAGATAGTGGCCAGATTTGTGTTCTGTGCCTTAATGGTATTTCTCCTACTGCTGTTGGCAAAATACTGGACTAAATGGACCACAGTTCTGACCCAGTGGGGCATTTCTTTTGTCTTCTCTCAGATTCTCCCGTGCATTGTCACAGTCTAATACTGCCCTTGCTGTGGCAATTGTTTGAACCAGTAGTATCATATTTTCTTCCGTATTTGTCTGTGAAAGTCATAGTCTTGATTATACTTCTTCATTACAGAGGTGACTGAAATGAGCCTTCCATGCCAGATTCATCCTACAGCGCTTCATTCTAGAGAGCGCATCTTTGATCTGCTTTTAATAATGGATCTTTAATTACATTCAAATATTCTGTTATTAATTATTTCAGAAATTCGGGTTGGGAATTCTGTATTCTGGACTTGTATCTGCAAGGGATGAATCTGCCACCTTTGCACTCTTCTTGCACTTAAACAAATTGTCACATAGTATATGAAGCTTCTTTACTTGTCTTTGTGTTTGTCAGTTTTACTTTTGTACTGCTGCTTCCAGAACTGACCACATCACTTTATTGACTGAAGGAGCCAAGTTACTGATCTTTCTTACAGTAACTGGAGTCTTTGTGTGTTCATATTTAATATAATTCATCCTCTTGTCTTAAAATTCTGGCATGCCTGGAGCTATAGTTGAAACTAAAGCATGATAAGTACGTCCTTTCTCATTGTGAAGCATGAAGAATGTCAATGAGTATATACATTACTTTTGCCACAAGGCATCTCACCTTGGTATTGATAGGTAATGTATAAAGTGTGTGTGTGTGTGTGTGTACATACAGCATGATGTGTCAAATGTGTTTACAAACTCCTAAGGTAGGCAGCCTTTCCTTGGGAAAGGCTTCTGCACACACAAAGTATGTGTACAGAATCTAATCTTACATATCTTATACAGGAGGCATTAAAACTATTGAAACCTCATCTGAATGTAGCAAAGCAGAACCACTTAAAGGGATATTGGATGCACATGTACCACTTTTTTTGTAGTGTAGACTTGTATTCAGACACCAGAGCTAGTGCTGTGGGAGGAATTGTGAAATAGATTACACTTCTAAAATGTAGTCTTATTTTTTCCCCCTGAGGAGCAGT
Organism: Eulacestoma nigropectus; assembly: GCA_013397775.1. Classification (NCBI taxonomy): domain Eukaryota; kingdom Metazoa; phylum Chordata; class Aves; order Passeriformes; genus Eulacestoma; species Eulacestoma nigropectus. The sequence goes on from VZTE01001811.1 coordinate 2,412,094, forward strand.
ATAGAAGACAATTGTTTACCCTCCCGAAATACCTTCAGCAATTACTTCTAGTAAATGACATTTCCCTGAATGCATCTAATTCCTTTTTTCTCTCCTGTCTCAGAGTTCCAACCAGGAGTGCCATGGAAAGGTATACAAAACATTGACCCTGAATCTGACCCCTATGTGACCCCTGGAAGTGTGCTGGGGGGGACAGCCACATCTCCCATTGTAGATACTGACCACCAACTTCTGCGGGACAACACCACAGGTAAAACAGTGAACAACTGGTCTGTGATTATCAAAGTCGCTCTGATACTCGGGATTATTGCGATGTTACGGTTGTAGCAGGCGAACAGTCTGCTGCATTTGCCTGAGGATTCTCTGTGCCTTTGCCTGTGGCTGGGATCACCTGAAAGCTTGGCATTGATGCAGTTGTGGCTCTCTTGAGGTTTAATGGTGTTACAGAAACTCTGTGAACTTGGTCTCCTCTTTCTCTCTCCTTTTCCCTTTGATAGGGTCTAATTCTTCCCTCAACACCTCGCTGCCTTCACCTGGTGCCTGGCCCTACAGTGCCTCTGACAATTCCTTCACCAACGTTCATAGCACTTCAGGTATGTGGGCTCTGAAACTTACCCAGACAAAGCATTTTTCACTTAGCACTGGTTCGTTGTTGTTCCACTTGGACTATTTAGTCTATCATGTGTAACACTGACTTGAGAAAACAAACTCTGTAACTCTGAACATACCCCCCCTCCCTCTTTTTCCCCCAGCCTTTATATGCTGAGCATGACTCCATATGGTATGGAATATCACTTTTCACAGTTGAGGTCTGCTGTCCTGACTGTGTTTCCTCCCAACTTACTGTGCACCCCCATCCCTCCTGCTGGTGGGACAATGTGAGAAACAGAAAAGGTCTTGATGCTGTGTAAACACTGCTCAGCAGTATAAGTAAAGCATCTGTATTGTCCGCACTGTTTCCAGCACAAATCCAAAACACAGCCCCACACCAGGTACTGTGAAGAAAATGGACTCTGTCCCAGCCAAAACCAGCATATTATGCAATAATAAGAATAGAGTAGTAGGAAGCAGCGGGTGCAAAAGGAAAAATAAAACAGTACATGTACAGTCTCTTGACATGTCATAATTTTTAAAATATACCCACTTGTGTATGTATTAGTAAAGGTGAGTGATTTTATTTAAATTTAGTACATGGGAGTGCTGTGAAGGGAATGTTTTTGCCATGCCTTCTATAGCAGTCATCATTCCCTGAAATCTGGACAGGAGGATGTTTAGTCCTCTGGCTTTTAATGGTTGGTCTAGAAATATAAACTTAAATATCTATCTCAAATCCTTCGTAAGAAGGTCTCCAAAGCTTTCTAGTAAAAAACTGTTTCTGCACACACTTCAGAGTAAAACACTGGAAATACTTGCTCCAGATGAACCATTGGGATTTTAAGCTTCTTGCAAATGTCAGAGTTTTTTCTTGAAGACATCATTGCCTTGACAATTACTTAAAAATGAAGAATTGTGTATAAATAGCAGAGGTGATGAACAAGACCTGAGAGCTATATCTGGCCCAAACTTTAGGTTTTTCCATCATACTGAATAAAAGCTGTGTTCAGCTTTTATTTCTTCACAAAATGTGTTGAAAATGCTCGTTAGTCCTTAAGAAAAATTGAGTTCCTGCTACCAATTTGTGAGCTGACTTTGGTTTGAAGCAGTGTCTGTGTATGCAGCGTTCTAGCGATACAGAAGATTCCTCTGTTACAGCCTGAGGAAAGGAGTGGTGTATAACAACTTCTTGCCTTTGCTTAATTTTTGCCTAGCACATAAGAAAGACCCAAGAGATAAAAAAAATATTGAAGTCGTAGTGGAATTGAGGAAATTAGACCACTGTCATGTACCAGTTTCTTTTTGTCTACTAGACACAAGTGTTTCACAGTCAGAAAACAGATAATCTGAACTGGGAATTTAGAATTCACCTATCTCTAAAGCAGAGTCTAGTGAAAGCAGGTTTTTAAGCACTTCCATACAGGTTCACAGGTTAGTGCTTGAAACCTGCTTGCTACTGACTGTTACTGGAAATAGAGAGATCCAGCTGTAAATTGAAGCATGCTTATACGTGCTGAGAGCTTTATGGTCTTGGTTTCCAGATGTGTTATTTTATGATGCCCTGGCATATTGTAAATCTGTATTTTTTCACTTTGTTTCAGTAATTCACCGCTGTCTGTTGGTGATTAAATACATGTATTTGCACACCCATACATGAGAGTTATGGTTAAGATAATGTCTGACACGACCTTTTCCCCCAGATTGCCATGTCTGTGTTGGCTGGTTCTCATTGCAGAACAATGAGGAATTTTCAAAGAATTTTGACATTTGAAATGTCCTTTGGTGTCAGAAGTTGTGGGAGAACTTGCAGTCTGCCTTTTTTTGGAAAAACTGGTTTAGGCAGAGCTCACAAGTATTCATGACCAATAGTGGTGTTTTGGGGAGTGCTTTTATTTTTGTCTTTTATTGCATTTCTTTATAAAGAGTTCTTGAAATTTGTTAAAGGATATCCACTACTGGTCTTCTAATACGTGTGTGGTAATGCTTTCTAGTAAAAAAATGCGCTATCAAGATTATTTAAAAGTCCAGCTGTCACACAGCTAAGTAGCCTTCTTTATGTCTAATTGGTGTGTCAACATTGTGTGAGATTTGTGATTCACAAGAAAGCTTTGATCTTGTAGGGAGGACATCTTTAGGAGATAACATTAGCTTAGTAGACCAAGAATGGTAAATACTCCTTTCAGTTCTCTGCAGGTTCTTTTACTTGAAGAAGATTCAGTTTCATTAAGGGTCAGTAGTGCCCAAACTTGTAAGAAATTTTCAGGCTCTCAGATGAAAGGTAGTGTGGACATAAAAGTTGCTGTTCATGTAATTAATAGTGTAACATACTGCAATCAGCTACATTATCATAAACGATCTAGGTATATTACTTTTTTTTTGTCAGCCTATATAAAATAAGCAAAGATTAACTTATATGTAGCATGGGGGTTTTTGGTATGATAAATTAACTATTGTATGGTTCTGTGCTTCGTGTTTGTCTCCAATACAAATTCAGTCAAAAGGTTTACTGTGATAGGACAGGTACTTAATCTCACAAATTTCTCTAATACATACTTCTTTAATCTTCTAGCAAAATTCAGTGATTACAAATCAACCTGGTCCCCAGATCCCATAGGACACAATCCCACTCATCTCTCCAACAAGATGTGGAAAAACCATATTTCCTCAAGGAACACTACAGGGCTGCCCCGCCCACCTCCTGGCCTGACCAACCCCAAACCATCATCTCCATGGAACAGCACAGCACCCCGATCGGTCAGGGGCTGGGGGGCACAGGACTCAAGGCTTGGCTCTGGTGAGAACAATCAGCTGGTAGCACCATTGATGAGACCTGAGCAGTGTATGTTTTATAGTACCGGTGGTTTGGAGGAAAGAAAGTTGCAGTTGTCTGGTAATAGGAAAAAAGAGTTCCTTCTTGAAATGGAAATTTGCTGTCAGTAATTGGGGTGAGTAAGGGGTGGAATCCCAGGTCCTGCTGCAGGGAATGAGTGAAGAAGGGCTGAGAGCTGCCAGAAGAGAATACTTGCTACATAGGGCCTTTCAAGACTAGATGCTTGCTGTGAGTGGGAAACTCTTCAAAGATAATCTCTAGTAAAATGAATCTTGATGTGAAATGTGAGGAAAGGTGTGGTTTTGTTTTCAGGGCTGAAGATTAGACTTTCGTGTTTTAACAGGGCTGGTAATGCTGATTTTTTTCTGAAAGACCTAACTGTAAAGAAAGATGGTTTTTCTTTGTGTCAAATCTGTCTTGATTGCTCTGTCTTATAATTTGCAGCATCTACTTGGAGTGATGGTGGCTCAGTTCGTCCTAGCTACTGGCTGGTTCTTCACAATCTCACTCCACAGGTATTTTCTGTGGTTGTTTCTGGGAGCTTGTTTGCTTTAGCAAGGATTTGTGAATTCTTCAGCTGTTTCTCTTTGTATAAAATCTGACAAAATCAGATTTGTCAGCATATGTAACATTTTTCTACTAACCTGAGCTGCAGTCTGACTGATTTTTCTATTGTAATCTCTTCAGCTAACTTTAAGATGTTCAGGTTTTGCTATGTGACTGTTAAAACATTTCTTAAGAGTTATAAAAAATTAATGAACAGAAATATTTTTCTTAGAAGTGAGGGTAAATTTCATGACTAGAATGTGGAATGGTTTATAGCTGTTCTTTGGGTTGTTGTCAGTAAGAAATTTGATGTAACTGCCAGTTTTCACTTTAGTGTTTCCATAGTGAAACCACAGAATTTTTCCAGCACTCCTGCCAAAACCAGTCTAGTTAGGTTATTTCTGCAAGTATTCTCAAAGCTTGCTGCCATTCAAAATGAATTCTGTAGAGATCCAGGTTTCAGCATTCCCAGTTAGTGCTGTATTCAAGGGCTAGGAAAAGCATATATGATTATCAGCAGCACCCTGAGGTCTAGACAGAGTGTCCCCTGTTCAGCAGGATAACTTACCATGCTTCTACAGTCTACAAAAAAAGGTTGATGGGAAAGGAAAAACTGAGGTCTCCATTAGATCACCCAAAATGGCAAACCGTGCTCCTTTCGTAGAGAAGACTGTCTTCCTTGATATGAAGGAAGAAGTGGTGTGAGGAAAAGGCACAGTTCTAAGTCTGGCTTGTGTAAAATACTTTAATGCTGCTTTAGGAATTATTTAATGGAAGAAGAATATATTTTGGAGGCATTTAAATTAGTAGGAAAGTGAAACAGATCATAGTTGTCTCATGGATTCTCTATTCATTGTGGATCAGTACACTAAAAAGAAGTGTAAAGGTTCAGATGGATTCATAGACTCAGAATGGTTAGGCTTGGAAGGAAAAATATGTTAATTTCAAGGTTCTCTATTTTAACTTTGACTATATTTATACCCCTACACAACTTCTTTTCCCTCATTTGAAGCTTTATTATAAAATAGGGGAGAAAGAAGGAAGACAGTAGCACTTCCTTAAGTATTTGCACATACAGATCCCATTCATGTGTCCATGTTCCTGTGGCACACCAGGAATGGAATCTGTCTGTACAGAACACCTGAGAAAACAGCTGTTACTGGAGGTAAGTAGCAAGCTGTTACTGCTGCAGGAGGAATGTAGGCAACAACTGCTATGAAAACATTAGTTCAGACGGAATGGACATTGGTGGGTTTGGCAGGAAGATCACTGACTCTTTCTGTCACTGTTGCATAAACCACAAAGACAAAGAAGCACCAAAATAAATTTTCAAAAATTTCATTGTAGAGATATTTCCAGTTTTGCAAAAACCTTTAAAATACTAGTTTATCTAAATTCTGCTGAAATCAGAGAGCTGGTGACTAAGACATTCTGGTTCCTTTGGTACAAATTCTGATGCTTTGAAGATGGTGAGAAGTACAAGTTGTATTTAATTACTGGAAAAGCTGTCAACGTAAGGATAGTGACAGTGTAAGAAACTCAGTGAGAGAGGGAGAACTGGACTCAAGCTGTAAGTGAACAGGAAAGATAAGTCAGATTATTCCATACTAAAGCAAACGCCATGTAATTGTGAGAAGTCAAGGCATACCAGCTTCTGTTTGAAAATCAACTTCTGTCACCTTTGCTTACTTCCCACTGCTTTCATCTGTTTTTTTTTCTGAGAGCAGAATTATCTTTCAATTACTGTGATGAAGTCAGGATTGAAGTATGTTTGGAGAAATAATTACAAACATCTGTTTCATCCTGGCTGTTCTTCCTCAGATTGATGGGTCAACCTTGAGGACGATCTGCATGCAGCATGGCCCACTGCTGACATTCCATCTGAACCTGACCCAGGGCACCGCCCTCATCCGATATAACACCAAACAGGAGGCGGCCAAGGCCCAGACTGCACTGCACATGTAAGCAAGGTTTTGAGACAAAAATCTTTGAGGGGTGTGAGGGGTTGGTGGTGTAAGCCCCTAAAGTCAGCGAAAACTTTTGAATTATACTGATCTCCTGAATTTCAAAGGCTTTTAACCTGTTCTTCGTCTGTTTTGTTTGAAAGATGGCATACATGCATTTACCTACATGGTATAGGCACTTTTACTGCTCTTGGTGTTAACGTTCAGGACCGTAGTTTAAATTTATAGAGATTTTGTGCAGGTGTAACTGAATGTTGGGGCGAGGGGGTTGGGGTGATTTTGTTTTGTTTTTTTCCCCTTATAAAATGGAAGTTCTTGTGTTTTGAGTGAGTTTCTCTGTCAAGAACAGCTGAAGTTTTCCATGTCCACTCCATTGTAGCAATGTAACTGATACTTCCTTTGGTTTGGACACCTACTAGTGTTCCCGTGCTTTCTAAATCCCTTGCCCTTGCTTTTGGCTCTAACTATTTCTTTTCTTATGTGTGTCTTGCCTTGTAGGTGTGTGTTGGGAAACACTACCATCCTGGCTGAGTTTGCCACAGATGAAGAGGTTAGTCGCTTTTTGGCACAAGCTCAGCCCCCTACACCTGCAGCAACCCCTAGTGCACCCGCAGCGGGCTGGCAATCCCTGGAGACAGGACAGAACCAGACAGATCCAGTTGGACCTGCTTTGAATCTCTTTGGTGGGTCAACAGGGCTTGGGCAGTGGAGCAGTGGTGGCGGCGGCGGCAGCAGTGGGGGTGATCTCACTGGCGCTTCGTTGTGGGGACCCCCAAACTATTCTTCAAGCTTGTGGGGGGTCCCAAGCGTAGAGGATCCACACAGAATGGGCAGCCCTGCTCCCTTACTACCTGGAGACCTTCTGGGAGGAGGGTCGGATTCAATCTGAACTTAGAACTTTCAACTCTGACCTCGTGACCTTTTTTGGAACAGCAGCAGCACTAACTTGACCTTTTCGTTTTTTTCAACTTGCAATAAATACATTTATAAAAGGAAAAAAGAAAACGGAGAAAGAAAAAAAGGTGGGTCATTGACAGACTGTCTGAGCACATAGTTGCCTCCCTTATATAACTTCAGTTTTTTCGTTTGGAATATGAATCCAAAAAGAGAACATATCACTCTTGAAATACTTGAATCGTGAACGCCAACTTAGAAAGACAATGTGAAGCAAGTACACATACCATTTAAATTTAAACAGAAAAAATTAAAAAAATTAGTTTCTAGTTTTTCACTTTTTCATGTTATACGGAAGTTGTTGCTAAGAAACATATATACTGAAAAAATAGCTTTTTAACTTTGTTTGCACTGGGTGTGTTTCCGTCCTTAGGTCTACCATGTTGGGTTGGGGTTGGGGAGGGGTTCAAAAGAATAAGGGGAGGGAGGGAAAGACTTGACGGAGCCTCACTTTAAAAACAAAAAAAAATAAAACAAATAAAAAAAATTTTAAAAAATTAAAAACCCACAAAAAAAAACAAAACAGAAAAAACAAACAAACAAAACAAAAAAACCAACACTTTGTGATTGGCTGGTTGATAAGTACCAGTGTGTTCTGGCACATGTAACTGCCCACGTGTGCTTGTTTCTGTGTGAGTGCGTGTGCACATGTTTGTGAGTGTGCATTTTTTTCTCTATATATATAATCTTGAAACGCTGCATTGCTGATGGTCTGCGGGCTGGCTGGCCATCTGCGTGTCTTGATTCTGAAAGCAAGACAGGCATGGTGGAGTCCCTGTGGCTGAAGCGGAATCCAGTTGGGCTGGATTAAAATTTGTCAGTAGGTTTTTTTAAATTCATTTTAGCAGGGTGCTATCTCAAATCTGCAGATCATACAGAGTGGATAGTTGCTTCCTAGCCCTTGTTCTAACCCTGTGGTAGAGCAGAACACTGCCATATCCAAAGGATTTGGTGCGAGGGGAGACAATGTTGTCTTTTGAGTAACAGTGTCTTTATTTATGTCTGCATGTGGGGTTTTTGTACTGAATGAACCCTAGAGTGTTTGTTATATAATGCAAGCCATTTATTTCTTCCAACAAGGGGAAAAGAGGAGGAAAGAAGACATTGCCATTTTTTGTGCAGCTCGACAAATGTTCTTTTTCAATCTCTTGCAAGCTTCAGTACCTTTAAAAAAAAGATGAGTGTTTCTTTTCTCCCCCAAACCTAAATAGGCACCCGTACTCATTCTAGAGGAATCCATCAAAAGCTTGAAAATCCAGCCCAACCAAATTAACCTTTTAATTGGTTTACTGCTTCTATTAAAACTGACAAAAAACCAAATGGTGTCAGCAAAGTGCTGGCTGGCCTGCCTCATCTCCTGAAAGTACATGCAGCTAACTCCTTCCTGCGTCCTTCATGGTGAGCGTTACCTGTGCCAGGCCTTGGTGTCATTACAGCGCCAGACCATCACTGACAGAAACGTTTACTTACGAATGTTCTTAAACCAGTGTGTACTTCAAAGGTTTCCTTTTGTTTCTCTGTGTTGTGTTTTTTCCTGTGTACGTGGTTTTGCTTAGGGAGGTATATAACTAGCAAAGACTTTTTTTTTAAAAAAAGTATTGCACCTTTTTTGTTTTTTGTTTTCACTTTTTTCTGTACTGTTGCTTTTTAATTTCTGTATTTAAGGAAAGGTTTGGGGTTTTTTTAGCATCAGTGTAGTAGTACTCTGGGCAGGATAGGGTTGACCTATAATCCACAGTGATAGCCAGTGTGTGCGTGCATGTGTGCGCTGGGAACAAAACTTTTAAGACCTGTTGTTGTGAGAAGAGTTGTAGCAGACTTGAAGGAACATCCCATGACACGAAGAGGGAAGTCTTTTGTGGGGGTGGGGCCGGGGGAAGAGGGAAGAGAGATGCCGGTACTTTTTCCATAAGTGCTAGGACTTCCATGTGGCATTGTCCAGCTGTTATACTGTCTAACAAAGTGCCGACATTCTGTACCAGCACATACCTGTCCATTCCAGCCCTCAGAGGGAGCAGTGCTTTATCACCTGGTGGAGTGGGGCAGATAGGAGAGTCTGTTTCTTCAGCATTTTCATTGAAGGATACGACCATGTCTAGTACATTAACTCATGGGTTTGGTGGGGAGAAGTAAAAACAGATGCAAGTCATGGGGGGAGGTTGGTGCACGTGTGTGTGTGTGTGTGCGCCTGTGTGCTGGGGGTGGGAGGGAAGGGCTAGGGAATTACATGGCTGTTTTATTTAATTTGCCCTTTCTATGTAAACCCAATGTCACAAGGAAGACTGACTGAGGGAAATGCTGCATATACACATGCCTGTAGATTTGTATGCAAAGCGTTACGTGGTAAAAAAATATGAGTAGGTTTGTATTCGTTTAGTAAACTGGAGTGTGCAGCATACTCTGGCCCCTTTGGAATATACTTTCCTATCATGTCTCCTCCTCCATCTATCCCACCATGCACAAAGAAACAAAATGCTCTCTTTCAGCTCCTGCTAGCTGGCTAGTGCCCCTTGTGTGCAGGCATCTCTACAGCTTTGTTTCTGCTCAAAGACCAAGCGCGCTCGGATACGCAGAGCAGGTTCTTAAAAGTCCTGTGCCAGCAGTACTTCCTAGTGAAGCACCTTTGGCCTGAGCAAGCCAGTATCTGTTCTGTCACATGATTTGCTATACATCCTGGTTCGTTGCTGTGTTCCACCCTCACTTCTCTCTCCCAACCTGCCCTAAGGTCCCTTTTCCTGCACTTTGGGCTAGTTGAGTTCATTGCGATACTACGGTGAAAGCCGGGTGCTAGAGCCCCTCTTGTTTACAAGACATAATGAGGGATTTGAAATATTTAAAAAGAAAAGCTAAATTGTTCTTCCATTTGTAAGCTTAAAGGGAAAAAATTAAAACGTACAAAAAAAAAAAAAAAGACCAAAAAGTGCATATATATATTTTAGATGAAGACTAACTCTGGGAGCATTTAACAGTGTTTTTGTTTTTATTTTAACATTTTATTTTCCTGCTTTAAATTTGCAAGCATTCTCAGGAATTCTAGGGTAGGAAGCCAGTTTTTTGAAGATGGTTTATTTAACCTTATCCTAGATAGGTGGCTGTTTCTTGTTGATAAACTTTTACAAGTTCCTGAATCTTCAAAATGTTTGAAAGTTTTTACTTTAAAATAAAAATGCTAAAAAAAAATAAAAAGAAAAAGAAAAAAAGAAAAAATCTCCAAATGTTACTTTCAAGCGAGGGATCAAGAATTTTAAAGACTTTCTAAATTAAGATACGTTAAGAAAACTTCTCAATATCAGCAACAGGAATTCATTGCAATCTTAAACAATTTGTGGGAGAAGGGTTATCATTTATTATGCTTTGTTACTCATGCAAACGTGTGCAGTTGCATGGAGAAGAGAAGTGTGTGAATGGAAATCTACTATTCCCTCTCGATTGAAACTAAACAAAAATATTCTTCCAAGCACCTTTTTAAAAGCAGAGTGAAAGTATAAACCTTATTAAAATGCAGTAGAGTTTAACTGAAAGAATCCTCGGTTAGGATGACTAGCGGGAAATACACAATGGTGCTTCTTTGAACCACTTCTGAGCAGTGCTAAAGAAAGCCAGTGCTGACAGAATACTCAGTAATGAAGTAGTTCTATTAACCTGCCTTTTTCAGTACAGAAAAAAAAAAGAATATGGAAAAACTCCACAAAAATGTACATTGGAAATCAACTTTCCTGTTTTCAGCTACTTGGTCAGTTTAATTCCCCACCTGGAGATTTGCTGCTTGCTTTTCTTCATCCACCCCACCTCCCAGTCTTTCTGTTTCATTTTATATGAGGGAAATAGCTGTTAAACTCCTCTGTTCGCCCTGTTGCTGCTGGCTGTCAGGGCTTACAGTCTTGAACTTAAGAGTTTGGTGTTGGGATGGCCAACTTCTGCCTCCCAACTCTAAGGGCCAGGGGCTTACTCCACCTGAAACAGCTCGGCTCAAACCACAAAAACCGCGCTAGTGCCTTGTTACATGCACCCACATGCCCTACGGGAGGGGAGGGAAGGGAAGACGAGGCAAAGTGAGGCAGTGTAGCCACTTCATGGAAATAGATGTACCCATTCTTAAGGGAAGAAGAGCATGCCGTGTGAGCAAGTCGTGCAATGAGTTACTTAATAGTAGTTGAGATAAGTTGTTATTATTATTAAGAAAAGAAATCAGATGCCAAATTCTGTTTTTCTCATAGCAGTTGCCCAGTGTTTTCATGTTGTGCTGCGTGTGCATGTGAGTGTATTGAAAATAATCAGTAGTAATAATAATGTGCTTTAAAAATCCTGTCATGGGCCAGTAGAAGGAGGGTTTACTTAGAAAGTTTGGGATTTTATTTTATTTTATTTTATTGTTTGTTTTAACAAGAGAATTTGAGTGCTTTGCCAGAAGCTGTGTTTTATCAAATCAGCAGTGTCCTAAAAGAGAGGAAGCAGTAGCAATTAGTCAAAAAAGCCGACACTTGACATTCACTTGGAAGTGGATTGTGACTGACTGCTGAAGGGTTGACAGTCTTAAGTTTCAACGGTCTGCTGGGTCCAAATCTATTGTAGTATAGCAGTCTGCTCCTCATTTCCTGAATGTGCATCCTGTAAGTGTTAGTGACTATCTCCTTGGTGACAGTTACCCTGCATTGTCAAAGTAACATTAATCTGTTTTCCAGCTACAGTTGACAGATCTGTGTGGCTTAGTCATGGCACTCCAAACCATTGCAACTGTTGTCTGAGAATTGTGCTACCCAGACTCAACTGCTGGGGACATCCATTGCTTAATGTTGTAGAAATTCTGCTACCATTTGAGCTCCTAACAGCAAAAAGTCAGCAGGAATTGATGTTAGGGTACTTCTGGGCTTTTACAAGACTGTTCCCAGGAGGGAGTCAGTGGCAGCATCTTGTTTAAACATGTTGGCAAGGTAGGGAGAAGAGGCTGGGGAAAGCACAGTTTGGAATAGACTAAAGGCATCTCTTTCCAGATAAAAATCCTGCCACTTTGCTTACTCTACCTTTCAGTGTCTATCAAGAACCCTATCAAGCTGAGAGTTTTTAATCTGTTTGATAATTCTTTGCTCCATTTGAGGATTTCAACTTAGCAGTGACAACAGAGTCTAGCAAGCAAAGCAAAGTGTGGTACAGCTCAGAAACGTGTGTTTAGGCATCTGACATTTACTTTGGAATACTTGCCATCTTTTCCCGGTGTTTTTATGTTTCTACCTGGACACTTGCCTAGCAGTCTTGAGAGTGGGTTTTTTGTTGATTTGGGGTTTTTTGCAATCACAGGGTGTCAGGTTTTTCTAACAAGTTTTTTCTTTATTGTGCTTCACATTAAGTGGCTTTTGTAATGTGTAACAACGTTAAGCCAAGTATGTTTTTACCTCTGCAGTATAAGCAGATTGTTTTCAACAAACTGGCTGGGATAACCACCTCTAAAATTAAATAACAATTAAACATTTATATTAAGTTGGCCTCTTTTTTTCTTTTTTTACCATGAAATTTCTAAGCATTTATTTCTTAGAACTTTTGCCCTATTTTTTCTTCCTAAAAATGCTGCCACATCTTCCACTGTGTCCTAATAACGCATCCAAATAGTACTGTAGGTTTTGGGGGGGAAATTTTGGTTAGGTTGGGGTTTTTGCTTCATTCTTTATTATGTTTAACTCTTAAGTTCCTGATTTTGTTTGTGCATATTGTTTTCCTATTGACTTTAAGAGGAGCACTGTTTGTGTATCTGAGGTACCCAAATTTGACCAAGCCTGGTCAAGGAAATTAGCTGGATCAGGGTCAACGTAGCAGATGAGGACCCATTGTGTTTCCAGTGCATGTTGCATTTATCACCTTTGCTGTAAATCATGTGACCTTAGTATCCAGGTTCTCAAGTGGATTGAAATGCAGGTTTTGTGGAGGCTGGTTAACATCTCAGGGTAATAGTCCTGATTGAGTAGAAGGTAGGGTTTTTTCCTAAAGATGTAAGGTTCTCTTAACAGAAGCAGCTTTCTTAACTGTAAACATGCATGCTTTGTGGGCAGGAAAGTAATACCAAGACAACTATGTTGAAATTAATTCCAAAAAAACCCTCAATACATAAATGCTGTTGAAGTGCAACTTTGGTCCTGAATCTGAAGCAACATATGTACTATCTGTTGGTTTGTCTAAACTTATTTTGCACACAATATCATTTCAGTTCTGTAGTTTATTTGCCACTGTTTTGCAGTTTTAGGAACTGATACTGTTAGATCATATCTGTCATTCCCACTGTGATCAAAATACAGATATCTAAAACCCAAACTCTTTCCCTTTACCTCCAGTACTAGGCTTCCACCTGTGGCAGAAAGATGTTAACAGTAATGGGGAGAAATACGTGACGTTTCCCGATGTAGACAGAGCTGGTGCTCCCTGTTGTCCTGAATTCACATCCAAACCTAAACCACAAAGCAACAGTTAGGCTGTAGCAGACCTGTTGGTTGGACTAAACAACAGGAGCCAAACTGGAGATTTTTAGCAGCCTTGCCAGTTCATGTCCTTCACAATGTTTTGCATAAGTGTCCCATCACTGTAAATACCAGTGTTGTTGAATTTTACCAAAGTTCCCTTGCAGTAGATAATAGGAAACAGGTCCATTTTGTAGTGACTCACCAAGCAGAGCTTTGCCTACAGTAGACTTTAAGGGTCTGTCTGCATTGCTGTTAAAATTGAGTCAAGGTCCTGTTTAAAATTATAGCTCTCTATTTTGTGGTGTTACGTGACTTTAAACTTTGTGATGTAGTAACTATAGCTTCTGATCCTTGTATGAAAAGTGATTTATGGTTTCATCTGCTACAAAAAGCGCCACAGCTCCTGGTGGGTTGGAGCCTACTTTTAAAACTTGTCAGGCCACGATAGATGCAGTTTCATCTGTAGCACGCAGCAGACAACGTCTGTTTGCATTCACAGTTTGCCTGCGCGTTGCGTTTCATCGAGCTATGCAGGAAAGCTTTTCTCTAGAAGTCTCCCAGAGTCCTAGCAAGCTTCTAGCAAATCAAGTGCCCTCTGCAGAAGAGCCATTTTTGCCCTGTATGTGTGATAGTTGGGACGGGTGACATTCAGCAGTGTTAGGGTTACTGTAAACTTTGTAGTGAGAAAGGGAGTTTTTTGACTTGACTCTGACAGCCTTTCTGTAAAGTAATGCAGAGCACTCCAGGGAAAAAGAAAAAGAACAAAAAAAGGGAAGAATGCATTGTGCCAGCCAGCGTTAAGTATTTAAGTATTTTAGCAGCAAACATTCTTGACTGTGCTGGGCAGAGGGGAAGAGACTGGAGAATTTTGCATGAGTGAGCAATACAAGGAGGCTGTGTTCGGCAAGAAATGTTTCCTTGAGCACTAAATGCCTCTTCTTGGCTATTGGTGTGTGTTGTTACATTCACAGAACTAACTTCCTCATTTTTTTTATGTTTGTTTTTATTAATTGTGACAAAGTGGAAGCTCCTCCTGTTTCAGATGAAACACAACCAACCATAAGTGATCATTTGCTTCATCATTTACTGTTGAGCAGGTTGCACAGCTTGTTAGAATAGCTATTTAGTGACATGGTTATGATATTATGTGCTTTCTTGCCCCTCCCTCTCCCTGCCAGATATGGCTTACCCTTTCTATATAAGGCGCTGTGTGGGTTTTTTTGTTTTGTTTTGGGGACATGTGGAGAAGAAGCAAAATGAAGTGAAAATGCAAGCCAAGGTAGAACAGCCTTACTTTAGGGGGTAGCCTTACAACAGAGCTTTATAGTAAGTGTGCTGTATTCCAAAATATGTAAGCCAAAAACAAACAAAAAAAGCATTCATTTATGCAAAAAAAAAAAATTAAAAGAGGTGTTGGAAGACTTCTTTAATATGTACCTTCTAAAGGTGGAGTAAGGTCTCACCAAGTGATACGTTATTGTGATACTTCTTGCTGGGTCAGTAGGAATGGGTTGGGGTATAAGCGCTTAACGTTTCCTCCTATGTTTTTGCAAGCAGTAAGTTAAATGTGGTTTTTATGAATGTGCCTTTGTGAGTATAGTGACTGTCTAACTGAGGAGACCACTTGGGCTGGAGGGGAGACAATGGTCAATTTATTCTTTCAAGAGGTCAGACATTGAGTTTGCAGCCCACTGGTCCCTTTTGACAAGTAGCATCATTGGCTGGTCTCTACACTGCACAATACGTATTCATATGTGGTAGAGATTGGGGTGGGGGGTGCGAAGGGATGTCATGTGATGCACAGAAGCTGTTGATAGTTTTAGGCTAGTCTGCTGTTGCAGGTTGAGTTTGTATATGTATTATGTGGCTTCTCTTTATGTTTGTGTGCATGAGTGTGAGTGCGTGTGGCTTTGGTTTTTTGTAAGCACTGGAGAATTGAAACACAGTGATGTTTGAGACAAATTTATACATGTAGAGAAGATTATGTTTTGTAGCTTCTGTTAAATAGTGGGTGCAGGCACACTTTTACCCTCTCTGCCCGTGTCCTGATAAGCGAAACAGGAATTTATTTTTTTTCAACCCTTCAACTTCCAGCACACTTAACGTTGCCATTTAAATGAACAGGGTATTACACAAGAAGAAAAAAAAAATAGTTTTTGAAATGGTGAGATAGAAGTGTTTAAAAGGAAAAAAATCTGAAGTAATTTCTTGTTTCTTTGAAGCTGTTTGTAGCTAAACATGGGAATCTGCAGTGTCTCCTTCCATTTGTTTTTTTTTCCTAATAACTCACCTCTTCGTCCCACCCAAAACATGAGGTGTACAAGATCAAGAGCTGTTGTTGTAGCGCTTTGTAATTCCCACCCTGAAAAGAAACTCCAGTGGGATCCCTCAGCTCTATTCAGGAAGACAAAGAGAGGAGAGACTCTGCGGTTTTCTTTGCTTCGCTCTCATTCCTCTCTAATGGCCTTGAAATGTATTATTATGCAAATGTGAATTTTGATACTGAACTTAAGAAGAGGTTGTTTGTTCTTTTTTCAAAAAAAAAAAAGAGGTCCCATATGTGGTCAGCATTGCTTCTTTATTTTGTAAGTGAAATTGTAAACTATGCATTCTGCAAAAGGGGTGTAGGGGACAAGGATACTTTGCTAAACTGTTCAGGAGTTTCTGTGTCCATGGCATATCCATTATAGTTTGGGGAAGTGGGGAAGCGATAACTTTGATCTAAGAAGAAATTGATAAGAACCTTTCTTTCGTCAGGAGCTGGTCCATAGGGAACTGGGCAGATATTTGAATAACTAATGTTGGCTGCAAAACAAAATCAGCTCTCAGCCTTGCACAGGGCTGTGAATTCAGCCACACAGTGTTAACCCAGGGCCAAAGGGTGATTGAGACACCAGGTCTACCTGAGGAATATCTGTCACCTCCAGTGCTCTGGCCCTTTTTAAGCTCAGGAAACTCACTGCCACAGGCACTGGGTTTTTTTTTATTTACTACTTGTTTTCCATTTCAACAGTCCTTGTGCTCTTCCAGGAGAATTTGAGCATGGCTGGGCCTTGATATCTACACTTCCTTGTCCCTAAAATTTTTTTTGCTGCTGTTTCCTGGCACAGTTCATACAGTGACAGTGCAGCTGTGGGCAAGATGGTGGAGATGGTACTTACTTTCTAGTGCTGATCAAAGCCCAACTATGAGGACTGTGTTTTTTCAACATCAGCAGCTATTGGTGTTTTGTTGTCTGGTGTTGCTGCCAGTGACTTAGCACTAGCGTTGACAGTGTGTGAAATTTTAGGGAAAGTAGACTGATACGTAGACCAGGTCCTCTCTATTTAAAAGAAACTATCCTGTTTTTTATAAGGTGATATGGTAATAGTCATTAAAAAAGATTTACTTCCCCACATCTCCAAAATGCAATCATTGTGAATTATGTGCATTCCTTGAAGCTTGCTGAGCTTCCAGGAAGAGTCTCCTCAGAAGAATGCAGATCTCACTGCTTGCTCTCTCATTATAATAGGGACCTTTTGACTTGACTTTTTCCTTTGTCCATGGTGTGAACCATGGTACCTGCATTATCCTTGGCATTATCTTAGCTGTAATATCATAAACTGAGAGATGATCCTGCCTGTATTCAGTGTTTTCATGCAGCAATGTTATTTTTGTTGACATTCACAGTACTGTAATAAGTAATAGACTTGATGATCACTCTCGCATCTGTGCCTGCCTTGCAGATGTGATCTTATCAGGGTTCCACTCTGTCAGAATGCCTTTAA
>VZTE01001811.1:2432546-2619453 GCA_013397775.1 Eulacestoma nigropectus
GGGACAGAGCGGCCCGGGGCGCGGGGAGCGTGGTGCTGGGGCGTCTTCACGTCCCGATTCCCTTAAGGGCTCCTGCGGAGGGGGGCCCGGGAACCGGCGGGAATCGGCCGTACCTTCCCAGAGCTACCCTCTCCCGAGGGCCGACCAGAGCAGCTTTCCAGGCGCTCCTTGGCGTGTTCCAGGGAGGAAAGGGGCGCGGGAGGCGGGGGGTGTGCGAGTTCAGGGTTACCCAGCCCTCTGTCCTAAGTCCTCCGCGTACCTGTCGCCCCTCAGCAAATCACCTCTTCTCGCCTCATACCCTCCCCCTTGCACTTTTGCCTGCGCTGCAGAATTGGTTTTGTAAAAGCTCTGCTAAACAATCTTTGGTGAGGGATTGCCTTTGAGCAAACATCGGTGTCCTTCCCAAGCGCTCGGCTGTTTGCTTTCCAGGAGGTGTGACGGATGAGGTCCACTGTCCCATTCAATCCGATGGCTGTCCGTCCGTGCCAACCGGACCACCCCCTGCATCTGCAGCCAGTTGTTTTTAGATAGCCCTTTTATCCGAGATAAGTTAACTTTTGGCCAAAGTGAGCAGAACATTTACCCCGCAATTAGTTGTGATGTTGCTGGTAGGCTGAATGCCACAAAAAAAATAATACCACAAAAGAGTGGGTATGGTGTATTATTAATTCAGCTATTAGGAAGCAGCAACTGAGAGCATGTCCATATGATTGCAAGCTGTTGTGTTAGTAGAGTATATGAAGTTAACTGTCTTAACGTGTAGTTTAAGCTAAACCTTCTGACTTTGATTCTGGTCCTCATTAGGGACACATATACAGCCATTATTACATCTTAATTGAGACACAGGCAGTTTTAAGATGCACTAACTTGATTCCTTGTGACCCTTACCAGGTTTTTGACAGTGGAAAAGCTGTAATGTGTTCCAAAAAAAAAACCCAAAGAAAAAACGCCCCACTTTCTGACGGAATGTCATTAGCTTTCAGACTCAGTAGGTGCCCGTTTGTTTTGTACAGGGTCCAGTTTCTGTTTTCAAAGCCCTGGGATTGTTAGGAAGCAATCCAAGCACTAGATCTGGCTGTTACTATGAGTGCAAGGGCAGAGAAGCATCATGCTGGAGAATGAACAAGCAGTGCACAGTGTCGTTGCCATGTTCCTGCTCCATGCAAGGATCATGTTACTACAGCAGCTTTGTCAATCCAAATGTGATGTTTCAGAAGCTGAGATGTAATTATACAGTTATGCTAAACGGGAGTCACCTTCTGAAGTACCACATGCCTGATTTTGTCGCAGTTCAGATGCTGGAGTGAAAAAGCTTCAAATCTCATCTAGCACAGAAAATGCCAGTACCATGAATGCGTGCTTGAGGAGCTTTGCATGTTGGAAGCATGACAATTTAAACATAGTCATATCAATTCTAGCAGATAATCATCACTTTTTCTTCTGTTCAAGAACAGAATACGTGAGTTACCCAATAGGAAAAAGCAATCTGCTTGAAAGAACCAGTTTGATATTTCTAGGTTTCCACTCCCAAGCCCTGAATTTGGGGCTACCCCATCTCCTGACCCTTGCTCTGCCTCCCATTGCCGCCTCAGAGTTTTGTTCCCAGAAAGTAGAGACAAGTCTTACAACTTCTTGAGCTCTCTTTTCATAGTGGGAAGAGGGAGACTACTATTTTTATCTGTCTCCATTCCAGGGCAGTTTGTAATCTAATGTCAGCTCTGGACTAAAAGAGGAAGAGTCAGCTACTTCCAACACCTGTTATCTCTGTCAGTGATCAGTTAGTTACAGATACAAGCCGTTTCTTTAGGTTCCTTATAGAAGATGCGTAGTATTTCTGTGAAAAAGAACACCAACTCAAATACCAGGTAATAAATGAACTATGGCAATTTACTGCAGCACATATCCTCACTTCCAAGACATTCATATGTTGCTTCTTCAGTCATTCTTATTGAAGATGCATAGCGTATCTTTTCAGATACATTAAAAACCAAACAGTAACAAATGAACTGTGGGCAATACTTACTTGTGTCTTCTGATAAATCAGGTCTAGGAAGATCTAATCATAGGTTTTCTGAAAGTTGCAGGGAGTAGTAAGAGAGAAGACCTGGAACTTAGTGATAAGATTTTAGGTAAAGTACAGGGCCAGGCAGATGGCTTCAATATTCACTCTATTTAATAGGTGAAATTTTCAAGTGGTCCACTTGGAATATGTGAGATAAAAATGGAAGAATTATTTCAGTAGAAACTGAATTTGGCAGAAAGGCTATACAGTGTTTTGCTCCTTTCAGCAGGCAATAGCAGGAGTTTGAAAGAGCAGGCTTAGCAAAGTGTATGATTAGTAAGAAAAGCTTATCTTTTCCCAACTGACAGTATTTAAAGTCTGGGTTAAGAGCTGAATTCATACCCATCCCAAAACTCTAGTTTAATTTTTTTGCATAAATTCCTTTGTATTATGATTCTTCTGTTAACACTTTTTATGTTGAACTCTTGACTTAATTGTATTTGAAAGTTAAGTACAAATTTCTTGGAGCTCTCCCTTCTCGTAGAAGTAGCTTTGACATCCTGCAGCATCAAACTGATTTACAATATGTTTTGCATATGTGAAATACAAATGTTTTCTCTCTTTCTATAGTAACCCTCCATCTATTTTTTCTGTCCAATTCAATTTTCAGTATTTTTCTGTTATATGTACTTTATATGATGAGCAGCCCACTGTTCTCATTCTGTGTGCAGGAGCTGTGCCGTGTCATCTGCCTGCTCTGCCCCATCCTTTAGGAATAGTGATAGATAGTCATAGCTGTTAGAGTGGCACATCGAAACGTTGGGACAGTCTCAGAGGAATGACACCCTGAAAGCACAGTCCAGAGAGCTCATCACTGACCTCACTGACCTGTGGTGCTTTGGGAAAACCATGTGTTCTCCCTTGCGTAGTTTTCCTACTTGGTTTTCTTAGGTACACGGGTTTGAAGGACGTTCAGTTGTTTTCTTTCCGAGGTACCGCCAATATCAGCGAAAGCTCATAGGGAAGAGGCCTCACGCGTTCGTGGACAGATGAGAACTTCATTTGTCTTGGCACTACCCTACCTTGCATGTGTTCTACATCAAGTCATCCCTTTTTGGGGGGTTATTTCTTTGCTGTCTGTATGACTGTGTACTATGGTCAGCTTTTCCCAAAGGATCACAGATGTCTGAGCAAGGCATGAGATTTTAATCTTGGCACAAGAGTGTATTGCCTGTTGAGCTGCCTGTGCTTTTAGGCAGTTACAGTCTGTATCAATGCACTTCAAAGGCAGCAGTCTAGGGCCCCGTGTTTTTCCTCGTTTAGCTGAACATTCATGGTCATGTATATGCTTGCAACAGCATAAATTTGGGTACTAATTATCTGATGAGAACCTTGGGGACACATCTGCTTCACCTGCTGTCTTCTTCAGTTCCAGGTTCCACATCTGCAAAACATTTTTTCAGTCAGTTCGATTCTGAACAGAACCAGTTTTTGAAATACTTTGAATCCTAGAAACCTCCTGGTTGGTGATTTCTCATTACTAATGCACAGGACAATACAATTTTAATTTGGAAAAGGCGGTAATACAAAGTTCATTGTGAGACTTCTAATTTCTCAGTTATCAGGAAAAGACATTTTTTTCATCTTAGTTAGTTTGTGCAAGAATACACCAGTGTATAATCTTGTGGTTGGATATCTTTGTTTTTAAGTCAGCTTGCTGAAAAGCTCTAGCAATTAGTTTCGAACATGAACTAGGAGCATTTATCTCCTTCTTCCAGATCAAGTAATTCATTTCACAAGGTTTCATATTCAGTCTGAGATGAGGTACTTCAGGACTTTTGAAAAGGTACAAATGTGTAAAACATATATACCTTTCCATATGTTCTAAGCCCCTTAGGGTAGTTGTGGTCCAGAGAGTTTTTCCTGACACAAGCTATTGAGTCACATGGTAGCTGGATTTTTCTTTACCCAAAAGGTAAAGTTCATTAAAAGAAGTTTAAACGATACTATTTTTATATCACTTTTCCTCATGTGTTTTAATTTTTGTAGTTTTCACAGGAATGTTACATGATTGAGGAAAGTATGAAGCCCAAGAGGAACAACTAAGAATGAACACTGTCCTATCCTATTGGAAAAGGCTGGAGAGCCCTAGAATGAAAGCATTTACTGTTACAGCTCGATTATACCAAATTGTCACTCTTCTGGGAGTTGTCATACAGGAGTAAATTATTTCAACAGCTTCGGTCTCAGTTTGTTGGTAAAGAGAAAAAGCAATAAAAGTTCTTTTTCCCTTGCAGTCACTTGGGCTTCCTATCACAGATGAGCAGATACAGGAGATGGAAGCAAATCTGGACAACATTGACTTCAAGATGGCAGCAGAGGAAGAGAAAAAGCTGCGTCACGATGTGATGGCCCACGTGCACACCTTTGCCCACTGCTGCCCGAAAGCTGCAGCCATCATTCACCTTGGAGCAACTTCCTGCTACGTAGGGGATAACACGGTAACACAGTATTTCCAGTTTCTTGCCTGCAGAGCTGGGCAAAACAAAGCTACAGTTGTTTATTTTATAGCTCTTTATAAACTTTTCTTTATAAAATATTAAATGGATTTTTCAGACATTATTGTTAATTTTACTGTTGAAGTTAATTCAGTTCTTTAACCTGGCTACCCTGGGAAGGCAAGCTCCACTTGCCTTCTTTCTTCTGATGTAAAGCAAGATCTGTCTGGAAACTGTTCCCTAATGTCTGCTTGCATGTTAAATATTCAAGGAGATAAGAGGGGAGTTGCAAACACATAAAGAAACGTGAACTGTGATTTGTCAGTTACACCACTGGGACAAGAATTCACTGACTTACAAAGCAAGGTCCATGAGCTTTCAATTTGTTCTTGGAACCCCTGTGTAATTCAGGGGAAAACAAACTTTTCAGCAGCCAAGAGAATGGATCAGTGTTACGTGAAAAAGGAAGTACTACCATTCTACAAGTGTAAAATATTTGTGAAAAACCTAGTCTAAAACAGAGTGCAAACTGAAGTCTTATTTCTCAGTATATGTTGCTGTTCCACTATTAAAGCCATTGCAACTTCACAGCTGCTTTTGTCGTATGAGAAGCTGCTGTGTGATTGTTCTTTCTCTACTCCTTTGCAAACCTGTTTAGCTTTTGGGCAGTATCACCTTCCTTGTGACACTTGCGCCCAGCCGTACCTCAGTCTCAAAAGAAGGAGTAAAGACGACTGATGCCTCATCAGTCCACTTACTTTCCTGCTGTCTTTAGCCTACAGTGCCTGTATTTTCCACTTGGGACTGTATGATTTAGTCATCATTCCATGGGCAATCCCAAGAACCTCAAAGTAATCATTCATAGGCATTTGGTGGAAACAGGTCTTCCACCACTCATTATGACTTTCCATGGACAGTATAAAAGGAGCAATGGTGGATCCAGCATTTTTGTCATAAGCAAATTCAGTCCAAGTTCTGTTGCAAGAAGGAAGGCAAAGCATTTGTTTTAAGAGGAGACTTGAGTCAACGAAGCATAATCTGTGTCCTTTCTGAGAGAAACCATTACGTCTGGTCCTTTAGACATGGCCCAAAGTTCCTTTCTTTGCTTCTTTCAGGATCTGATTGTCCTCCGTGATGGGTTTAACCTGCTGCTACCCAAGGTGAGAAGGCGGTTCTGCAGTGTCAGAATTGGGGAGCACTCATGTCCTGTGCATAACCTGTGTTTAACTTGGATTTTCCTAAACCTTTGTGGGAAGCTAGGAGGAGTTGTCTGTCTGGGTTGTTCTCAAAAAAGTGAACAGAACCCTTCCTTTCCTTTCTCAAGTCTTTTCCCAGAGCTTTTTTGCTCACAGTGGGAATTACAAGCCACTCCTTGTTTATCTGTGCCACAGGTACTAGTTTCAGAAAGCAATTGTATTGCTTTCAGGATTATCTTAGTCTTACCCTTAGCTATATTCCTAGGAGTGTGTCAGCATTCAAGAAACTATATAATACAATTTTCTGAGGTCGAATATAGCAGGGGTGTAGTGCAGTGGTGTCTATCTAACCTGAATGAGTTGGCATCCAATTTGCGCTGGACTGTATGTGTGTCAATTATACCCAAACCAACTTTGTTTCTGACCAATTCCAGAAATAAAGAAAATGCCCGAGGATGAACCAACTGCAGGATTGGATTGGGCATAAAGATTAGGCTAGTTTGAGCCCAAGTCCAATGACTTGTTTTAGTTAGCTCTTGCTTGAGTTCCGTAGCAAGCAGAAATTGTATGCATGCCTTGACAAACTGAAACACACCATATTCTACAATTGGAGGGGGCTGCACAGTTGCCCCTCAAGGTCCCTCTCTGCACAACTGTCCCTCCCTGCACAGTTGTTCCCCTCCCCTTTTTCTCATAATGTTGTGCTTGAGCATGCTAACTTCTGCTGTGTTGTTTGGGGTTTTTTCCTCTCATTCCACCTCTTTTCTATCCTTCGTGCTTCCACCAGCTCGCAAGGGTGATCAGCCGGCTGGCCGACTTTGCTGAGAAGTATGCTGACATGCCTGCTTTGGGCTTCACTCACTACCAGTAAGTAGCCATCAGCCTTTGCTTTCTTTTTGTTCTCTGTGCTTTGATTAAATAGACCTGCTACTGCTCTTTTGTCATCCTTTTTCCCATCTCTGACCAGTGGCAGTTGGTGGTTCAGAGAAGGCGTGTGTGCCTGACTCCAGGTTTGTCTCAGGAAATTGGAACTGTTGCTTTGACTAGCTGTCAGCAGTTGCTTCAACACAGCTTCATAAAGGATGACTTCCAGGCAAACACAGATGTGCATATTGTGGGCTGTTTCAAAAAAGTGTAACTAATTGCACTAAGCCTGTCTTCCAGTCACGTTTTCTTTGTTTTCTCCAAGTTATTTTCTGCTGCAGCCTAGAAAGTTTTGCTAATGGCTACTTGTTACTACAGATATTGAGTCAAAGGACAATGATATCTGGGTGGTTCTGTTCTTGGGGTAGTTTAATCTCCTGCTTCATGAAGACTGTTTTCAGAAGCATTAAACTATACCATGAGGTAAGCCTGGATCTTCTACCCCAGTGATACAGGAACAGCAGAGGCAGAGAAATTACGCATGGGTCGTGTCAGACTCGGTGTCTGGCACTTTAACATTTCTCCCAAAGGAGAGTGAAAGCATCAGGTCAGGTCTCTGATTAATTGTCTTGCTGTACATGTGGTGTCAGTTCCATCAGCTCTAGTCCTAGGGCCCTTTTCTTCTACAGCCATTTGGAAGAGTATCTGTGTTAGTTTTATTTTGGCTTTTGGAAAGAGGACAGAGGAGTATTCAAGAAGTGTATACAAGGTGAAATCATAATTGATGCCTCAGCCTTTTCTGCGTCATTTGTTAGCAGGGCCTTTGCTCCGTTTACAGTCAGGTCCATGTTTTCCCTAGCCTTCCCTTTTCCTGCTTATGTACTTGCAGAAGCCTGTCTTGTTGCCTTTCACATCCCACACTAAATTCATCCAGGTGGGTTTTGGCTTTCATTGCCCCATCCCTGCAGTGTGGAGGAGTGTCTTTGTATTCCTCCTGGATTGCCTGTCCCTGCTTCCAGACCTTATAAGCTTCCTTTTTATGTCTGAGCTTAATCAGGAGCATCTTGTTCATGTGTGTATGGTTTTTTAAAGTAGTATAGAAGTTTTCTTTGGAGTTCATGTGGATAATTTGAAATATTTCAGTTTCTGGGTTCTGCGTAACACCCATGTTTTCACCTCAAAGCATTTGCAGGGGGACTGAAGTGTAGCTGAAGCTTGCAGTTACTTATTCCAAGGTAGAGGTCTTACAAAAAGTGTTGGCTGACAGCATTGTTGAAGTGTGTTTGCCCTGAGGCTGAGGAACGCATTTTTATAAATAAGAAGGAACGGTTCCTGAGAGGAATCATTTAAAATCACAAAGTGAATGCAGATGTTTCTGTGCTGAGAAGTTCACACCAGTGCTGTAAGTTAGCCAGGGTGCCCTTCATGCCCTGGGTGAGCAGAATTGAGGTGGGGGACAGATGCACCCCTAGTCTGTCACAGCCCCTTTCGGCCGGCAGGGGGCGCCCGCCTGGCACAGGGACACAGAATTGCTGTTTTCTGGTAATGTAATTCCATCTAATTCCTGAAAGGAATGATTGCATCTTCAGTACTATTTACTGCCGACATTGGTACATCCTTCTGCCTAAGCCAAATCTTGTTAATTTCTGCTCAAATTAGTCAAGAGAGATGAATCTGTAGGGAGGTCTTAATGGCAGACTCAGCAGTGAAGTGTGGTGCTTGTGCAAATCCTCAATGAGTCATGTTGTGTTCTTGACTGTTTTCAGACCTGCCCAGCTCACCACTGTGGGGAAGCGCTGCTGCTTGTGGATTCAAGACTTGTGCATGGACCTGCAGAACCTGGAGCGGGCTCGAGATGACCTGCGCTTCCGGGGTGTGAAGGGCACCACTGGCACCCAAGCCAGCTTCTTGCAGCTCTTTGAGGGAGACCATAGTAAAGTACGTCGGACAGCCCAGGGTGCAGACTTACAGTCTTGGCAATTTTCCATTCTGGAAGGCTGTTTTCTTTGAGGGAACATTGAGATTCTTGCATTAAATTTACAAGGGCACCGTGATCCCTCTGGGGGTCATAACACAAGGCTCAGTGTGAAAGTGAGCAGCATTTGGGAAGGGATGTTTCACAGAAAGTAAATGATTTTTTGGCAGTAAACTGAGAAAAGCAAAGGATCATTTTTGCTCTTGCTGACCTTACTGAGTCGTATTTTGAACTCTGTTTTATTTTTCGCTTCACCCCAAGGTTGAAGAACTGGACAGATTAGTGACTGCAAAGGCAGGATTTAAGCGGTATGTAACAAGCATTCTTAGCAGTGTGTGACTCCTGCTGGTGGTGTTGGCCCAGATTCCCCTGGTTGCCAAACTGACATCTGTGCTGCTGTTCACTTATTCCCCCTTGCCATCTTCCATTCCCAGTTTCATTTTCCTGCATGAAATTTCACTTCCTAAATAGGCCGCTTCTACTTGTCTCCCTGTCAAAGCACACCTGTCCATTTTCTCTCTGTTTACCTCTCTCCCATCTGCATGCTGCCCCAAGAAATTGACAGCCTAAATCCAAAGCTGTTCTCATCAGGGCAGAGTGACAGCCCTCCACTTCAAGAGCCATGCCACTCCTTGCTCAAAGTCTTGCAGTACTGTTGTGTCTGGCTGGAGCACTCAACTTCTGTGCTTATTTCTAGGGCTTACATGGTCACAGGGCAGACCTACAGCCGCAAGGTGGATATTGGAGTCCTGGCTGTGCTGGCCAGTCTGGGGGCTTCTATACACAAGGTGAGCAATCTACTTGTATAGATTGGGAAGAGGGAGAGATGTTTCAGATCTTGAGGAAAAGGTGTTCGTGGTACAGAATACTCTTCTCAAGAAATACTGGTGTTCCTTGTTCAGCTATCTTCTTTGTGATCATGTAAATTCACCGCTGGGTACGCCCCTGGTACTCAAATCTCAAAGATCTTAAGACCAGTGACAAATAAAGCAAGTTAACTGAGCAGATTCTAAGATAGGTTAACAACTCCCACACCAGATATTAGTCTAATCTCTGCTAAATTGACCCCATTAGAATAAATGTCTTTCCTAGTGGTGTGTGAGTTTTTAAATTTCGCCATTTGCTCCTAGTTAATTGCCTTTCTGATAATGGTGTTATTCTCTCTGTCCTTGTGGATTCTTTTCATTGATTTATTTCTGTTCCCTCCCTCTTCCTCCTCCTGGGCTAAAGTGATCTGTGGTATTTTCTTCTGGTTTGATTTTTTCCCAGTTCAGTGAGCACACATTGTATATATGTTTTCAAATCGCTGTGTAATTTTGTTAGGCATTTTCAGTGTACTCTTCTGATCTGTCTTCCATTCCCTGCAAACATTTGCCCTTGTTGGAGTCCTGTTCTCATCTAATACAGTGAGCATGCTGTTTTCTTTGTTTTCTTGACAAACATTTTTAGGCCAGGAAGTATGATTGCAGTGTCAACTTTTTTGTCAGATTTTTCACTGCCCCTGGTGTACTTCTTGCACATAGATGCAAAGATTCTCCAAGAGCACTAACAGTAAGATATATTGGTGTGTGTCAGTTTGGTTCTGTTTTGTTAATTTCTTATGCTTTCTTTCTAGATTTGCACTGACATTCGTCTTTTGGCCAACCTGAAGGAGATAGAGGAGCCTTTCGAGAAAGATCAGATTGGTAAGGGATGAGAGAGATTTCCTGGACTGGTGTATATATCTTTTCATTTATGTTGATGTGGCCTTTTAAGTAAATTTAGAAACGTCACTGACAGTGTTGCCTTTCCCTGGGCTTAAAATTAAAAGCCAGACACAGTTAAGGGGAAAAGGGGTTTTTACCTCGGTTTTCATTTAAGAATCCTTAGGTGCACCACTTCGTCCGGGTGGAAAGCACCGAAATGCACACACACGATAAATCGCGTATATAATTTATGGGCTTCGTAAATTAGCGTATCTATCAAAGATTCTCCAATGAGAGACTTGAATGAATCACCCCCCGGGATGGGCCTATCTTAGGCTACAGGATGTGTTCTAGAGAGGACCTTGGTCTCTAGGGCTTTTTGACCCCTAACTGCGAGGCTTCCAGGATGTTTGGTCTTCTTGGCTTAACAGAATATTAGGTCTAGCTAAGTTATCAGACTTAAGGAATTACAAGTATGTAGGCTAAAAGCACTAAGGATACATAAAAGCTATATGAAAGGGTATATAAAAGGGGTATAAAACAAAAGGCAAAAAATCATTATGGCATCAACAGAAGTTGCTTTAAATTAACTGGAGTTGACATTGTTAGTATTTTGGGTCCTGTTAAAACAAAAAGAAAAAAAGGAAAAAGACAAAACACCGTACCTAAAGGTTTCTGGATATTAAGTAATTAAAATCAGATATGTATTTGTGCACTTCCTGTGTTTGGGGGGAGAGCAGAAGTAGCCACATATGTCCCATTGCCTAGAGAGGAAGACTTGGGTCTGTGGAGTGCTTAACATTTTCCAGTCCTCATAAAACTGACTGGAAGGTAGGTTTTCAGCTCAACTCAGCATTTTTATCTTTATAAGCAGACAAATTAGGAACTGTGAAACTAGGGTGGAGCCTTACACCCTTGCCAGAAGAATACCGATGATGTGATTCTGACATTGCTAGAAAGAGGAAAGGAAATGTAGTGTTTTGGCTCTTGGCTGAAAGAAAGTTCAGGTCCCCTAAATAGTTGTATAGAATTAAATCAGCAAATTAAGCCTTAGTCCTGTCTAGTACTTGTACCATACTACATTCTGTGGAAGATTTTAATACCCGTTCACTAGAGCAACAGGCAGCAGTCTAACTATCTGACTTTGAAGGACAGTGTTATTGAGCAGATGGAGGCTCAAACACTGCTAAGATTACCATGGGTAGCCTAGAGAGATGGTGCTAAATATTACATTAAAAAGTAAGACTACTTGTCCTTTTTATGTGGTAGTACTTCCATTTTGCAGAATTGCAAAGATGTCTTCTCACTTTTTCTCTGCCCACATTTGGATGTTTCTGGTCTGGTCTGAAGGGGAAAGTGGCAGTGTCATTTTTGTTATTACATATTGCCCTTAGAAAATTGTTGTAGTTTTGCTTTAGTCAAAACTATGATTCCTGACACATTTTTCTTTCCTGGGGGAGGACCTTCATCTCTTCTTCCCGAATGCACTCCTGCTGTTGCCCTGTTTGCATCCCTTTTCCTCCTTTGACAGGTTCAAGTGCTATGCCTTACAAGAGGAACCCAATGCGTTCGGAGCGGTGCTGCAGCCTCGCTCGGCACCTGATGACGCTGGTGATGGATCCCCTCCAAACAGCCGCCGTGCAGTGGTTTGAGCGAACGCTGGATGACAGTGCCAACAGGTCTGTTTAGATTGTGCAGTGCAGCAATTGCAGATGACCTTGTGCAGGAAGGTCCTTTGCTCTGTTTAGAAAATACTGCCTTTAAACTAAACCCACAAGATACCACCTTGACAAAAAGCGGTCTCAATAGAACCTGGAGACTACAAACTGGTTTCCTCTGTAACATCAGATAAAAACTTTTAGTTTTTTTTAATGTCAAGATCTTCTGCTAAGTAAACCAGCAGTGAAAGGGAGGGATACAGAAGCCAGGGTAATAAATTGCTTTCACAGTCTTCCTGTTTCAACAGCATACTATTACAGTACTCACATTTCTCAAATTTTCCTCCTTGTTTAGAATGTGGTTTTTTGACCCTGCCTTTTTTCACGTCTTAAAGAATAGTGCAATACCTTAACCCTCCAAATAATCTAAACAAACATATATTAATTTTGAAAAATGTTGTTCTTTACAAGAAGTAGTTCAGATCCTACAGAAAAAGCATAATTACTCTACTTTTTAAAAAAATGTTTCATGAAAATCTGTGCAAGTCTTTAGGATATTGCTCAGCAAATTTTGCTTTGTTTTATGATTCCTCATTACAACTATTTTGAACTGAGCAGAAGTTATCTACAATTATTATCAAGTAAATTACAGCAATTAAATTCAATGCTTCCATCTTTTATTTAGTGCTAAATCTGCATAAAGCTCATACCTACCTTTGAAACATTTTAGCTTCAAAATCATATTCTTTTGCAGAATTTGATCTCTTAGAATCTTAGAAATCTCTAGACTTCCAAGGTATGGCACCTTGGAAGCAATGAACAGCAGTAGTTTTGGCTGTAGATTAGCATTAAAATTGCTAATGAAAATGTTATTTTAAAATGTCTCCACAAACGTAATACCTGCATAAAATTTCATTTAAAAATAGAAGATTTTTTCCAAAGGGACTTTACACCACAGCTCCTAGTCTTATTTAAAAAAGAGCTGCATAGGCAGCAGAAAACGATGTAAATTTAAGAAATTGCATACTGGTTGATATGGTGTGGTTTTTTCCCAATAGCTACCAAGTGTTGAGAGATGTACTGGAGTGTTTAAAATTTTATTTTCATCTCATCTAATATAAAGACTCATTTGTCCACTTCATTAACAAATTATAAAAATCTGTGCCTTTTTCTTGTTAAAGCTATAGTGTTTTGGAAGGAGAACAAGTCAGAGAAAGTTCAATCAATCTACAGTCCAGAAAAGTTGTTGTAAGACACTGTGATAGAATCGGAGGGCCTAGATGTAGCACAAGGTTCAAGAACTAGGATACTTTATAAGATCGCAGTTTAGAATGGGCCAGGCCCTGCTGTCACAGATGGATGATGCTGTGTTTGCTGCACTGTGATGCAGAGCATTCTGCCTGATACAGCTCACCCCACTACTCCTCTTGTTTCCCTCCTCGCCTTTTTGTCAGGAGCCTCCTTTGTGACCAGGAGCTGGTTTCTTGGAGGAAGCCCTCACCAAATGCATGGATCCCTTTGGAAGTTCCCCACTGAGCACAGCCAGGCACAGCATGAGCATGCAGCATGTCTTAGTCCTGCAGGGTAGGATCAGTAGTAGACAGCTCAACACAGAACACACAGGGGAAGATACTGTAGATTGCTGCCCTGTTTCCTATCTGTGTAATCACGGCATTATCTTGGAGCTTTCTGTGTGTGCCTTCACCCTTTTCTCTCTCCCTCTCTACTAACCAAAAAGAAAACAAAGAGAATAGCTCCAGTGTTAGGCCACAGTAAGGCTATTTACAGCATTATTTACAGAAACTGAAGGATCTGAGGTAGATTGGAACATGGCCTTTGTTGCTGACCAGGGCTCTGTGTGTTTCGTAGGCGCGTGTGTCTGGCTGAGGCTTTCCTCACAGCTGACATCATTCTGAGTACACTGCAGAATGTCTCCGAGGGACTTGTGGTGTATCCAAAGGTAAAGCAGGAGATAATGGACTTCGTTGGTAATGCTACAACTATGCCCAAGTGTATAAAAATGCTCCCACTCCAAGGATTACATTTTTATCTGTTAGTTCAAACAGTTTCTGAATTTTGCTCTGTTCTTGCCATATTCTCACTGTTGTAGGGCATACATGAAAGGTCTCTTGTGAGGTCAATAAAAGAGTAAATATGAAACTTCTCACAAAGGATATTTTTCCCTGAATTACAGAATGGATCTGTAGAATTTAGCAGCAAAATATACTGTCTAGACAGATCTCATCCAGTCCTGAAACTTACTACAGGTTAAAAAAAAATTATTGTACATCTTTTCCAAAGTAATGTCTCTTACCAAGATATGGCTTCTAAGTATTATCAACTTCATTATCTGGATTTCCAGAGCTAAGTTCAAAACGAGAATTTCTTTGCATCATGGCCACAAACTTTTTATCAGGGCCTTTTATAATAGAACAAGGATTAATGGTTTTGAACTGACAGAGGGACAATTTAGATGATATAGGGAAGAATTTTTATTACAAAGAGGGTGGTGAAACACTACAATTAAAGTTGCCCAGAGAGGTAGTGGATGCCTCTTCCCTGGAAACCTTCTCCGTCAGGTTGGACAGGGCTCTGAGCAACCTAATCTAGTTGAAGATGTCCCTGCTCATTGCAGGGAGATTGGACTAGACGGCCTTTAAAGGTCCCTTCCAACCCAAACTTTTCTGTGGTTCTGTGACCATTGTCCAGTCCTAGAGATTCGAGGGGAGATGAAAAAAAACTTCACTGTGAAGTTTTCAGTCATCTATAGGCTTTCTATAATGCTTTTTCTTTTTTCCTGTTTTGGTTTTTTTTTGTGTGTTTAAGGTGATTGAGAGAAGGATCCGGCAGGAGCTGCCATTCATGGCCACAGAGAATATAATCATGGCAATGGTGAAGGCTGGGGGCAATCGTCAGGTACAAATGAAGTGTCCAAAATACCTTTGTTCATGGCCTGGTGTTTGTCTCCTGAGAAACAAATGTATCTGGGCTCTTGTCCTGTCTCAGCTTTCTCTGCTCTTCACCTCCTGCCATGGAGTTATTATAATTACACTGCTGCTGCAAAGCCAGGCTCTGCTCTCTGAGGGGAGAGCACTTGTGGAGATCCCTATTTTCTGTTAGGAACACTGTGTGTTTGAGCTGATCTGGCTGGCTCTGCTGGAGAAGAGGGAGACCTATTTTTATATTTGATACTAGTAGGCATTTTCCTTTTTTAAATGTTTGAAGGAACTTGGAACACAGGCCAGGCTTCTTTAAATGGAACATGTTGGCAGTTGGCTACCTTATAAATTAGAAGAGGATGAATCAGTGCTGTTAACAAAAAAGCAAGTAAGACCATTCTGAACCACTCATTCATGTGTCATTCTTCCCTATCTCAGTATAGTATATTAACCACTTTGTTTATAGTCTTTCATTCAGCTTACTGTGTTCAAGCAAACTGTAATTAAACATTTTCCTTAGTAAATAAACCCAGACACAATTAGATTATATTTCCTTATCATTTAATTTCACAATTCAGGTCAAAATTGATAATCAAATGTCCATCTTAATAAAACACCTTATTTTCACTTACCTTTTAGAAAGTAATTTTTCCTTCTATGATTATTTCTACATCAAGGACAGAAGTTAAACTTGCAAGAATAACGAAAGGGTTTGATAGAAGCTTTGAGCAGAATAATTCTAGTTTTCTGAAACACTTGTGGCAAATCACCCCCTATATTAGTCAGGAAACATCCTTTTTCTTTTTTTTTTTCTTCCCTGTGTCTCTGATGTCAGTGGGTCAGTGAGTAAGCTTCCTTAAGAAGACACATTAAGAGTCACATCATGTGAATCACATTCTGTGATTCATTTGTGTCTCTTGTTGACCTGCCTTCTTTCTGGTGCTGTTTAATTACACACCTATAGGGCTTAGTACATTTGTTAATATTAACATTCATATGTTCTGTTTTCCTGTGCTGGGAGCTTTGGAACAGCGCATTTTCTAGGCTTTCCCACCTCATAGCACAGAAATTCACTTCCGCACTATTAAACAGCTCCCTCCCCTAAATATCCAGAAGATACATCTGTTCACCTGAGGCAGGTCAATGCTGAAGCCAAATGACATTTGGATAGAGGAAACAGGATAATTTTTGTCCTAATTGTAAATCAAAGATAGTACATTTAAGGAGAAGATTCTTGCATAGCTGTAAATGCAACCACATGGCTGTATTTTAGGACCAGCATGGCAATATCTGATCTTGCAGGTGGTACCTGACTACAGTTGGGTTCCCTTGTTCTTACCAATTGATTCCAAAGGAATGGGTTTTTTTCCTCAGTATGTCCTTATGTAAGCCATGGTTTGCAAAGTCTCACTGCTTGTTAAGTTGGACAGATTCTTTTCTTTTCTCTTTTCCAAATCTGTAGAGGTTTTACATGGTTTACAGTTGAAAAAAACACCCTATAGTGACTCAGAGTATTTGGGAAATTTGAAGAAGTATAAATTACTCCAGTGTCATTAGTTTATGTTATAGTTCTACAGGGAGTGTATGTGACATTCAGACTGTTTTAGCCTCAAAGAGCAGATGTCAAAGCATGAAGAAAATCTTGGTTTAATGTAGTGGCATGTGAGACTGCAGTCCAAACTGTGTCTTCCTTTTGCACTGTCCAGGGCAATACACTTCAATATTTTTCCCTCCCACACAAGTTGGTGAGATGACCATGTGCTGTCAGTAGCAATGGAATGACTTTTCTTTTCCCATCTTCTTTCCCCTGTACCTACAGGATTGCCACGAGAAGATTCGTGTTCTCTCTCAGCAAGCAGCGGCTGTTGTGAAACAGGAAGGAGGTGATAACGACTTCATTGCCCGTGTCCGTGCTGATCCTTACTTCAGCCCTATCCATAAACAACTTGAAAGCCTGTTAGATCCCTCCTCCTTCACTGGACGTGCTCCTCAACAGGTAAAGCAGTGGGAAGAGGCTATGGGTTGTAATGCAATGTGTAGTTAATTCCTGCATCCTTTTTGTATGCTACAGAGTGTACATATTATGTAACTCTGGCCATACTACTAAGGAAGGCACATTTCTCTCTTTTGATTTCCTTGGCTTTCTTGTCTTTCTTCCCTGTGGCTTCACACTTTTGACCCTGGACATACCAGACTGTTGGGTGTCTTTGTGAAAGAGAGATGCCAGTGAGACAAGCAGGTCTAAGTGAGGAGGAGGAGGCAAGCCTTTTTCCTAATTTTATTTCTCTCATCTTGAACAGGTTGCAAAGTTCCTGAAGGAGGAGGTTCGACCGGCGCTGATTCCATATCAAAGCAAGATGGGTGGGAAAGTTGAACTGGCACTTTAGGTATAGTCTGCAATTGTGTGTGGGTACAGGAAGATAATAAAAGCCTTATTGACCCAGGTCAATTTCCTGTGTCATGTTATTTTGGTTCTCTACAGTTCATTTAACCCCCAGAGCTTACAGCCACCTTGATTCCAGATGGGCTTTTCATTCTTTGTCTGCTGTTTGGTTAAGCCTCTGTCTATAGTGGGCTGAGTTAGTGAGAAACACTCAATTGTGACAAGGTAACTTTATCACAGCACCTTTCATGGCCCCTTACAGAGCACTGTCAGCTCTCAGAGAGCAATGCCAGATGCTGCCTGACGTTCGTGTAGGACTGACTTGTTGACGAGCAGAGGTACAGGGAGCTGAGCCCACTCCCATTTTCATCTTTCTTTCCATGCCTTGAAACTTTCTCCACAGGTGTCTCAAAAGTTGATAAAAGTTTGTCCTGGCTTTCAGAATACTGTGACTTGGGGAGCAAACAGGCCTCAATATTAGAAATAATGAAAGAGAGAAGCCATGGAACTTCTTGGCTCATCAAACAGGTGCTCCTTCAGTGCTCCTTTCATAGTTTAATACTGTAGCTGTGGCTCTGTAGCTTCTGAAAACCATATTTACAGGTGTGGGTAAGAAACCGGTCATTGTGTTTTAGCTGTGATTGTGGTCCTTGGCTGTAGGTGCTTGATACTGAGTGGCAGGTGGACTCAGGCATGTGAAAGTTGTTCTCTACGACAAGTTTTGTCTGATAAGGAAAGAAGAAAGATAATGGAAATTCATTGAATGCCAGAGAAATTCAAGAGCTTCGGGTTTATTTCTGACATGAATGATCTGTTTTGTAATGTCTGTGCTTTACTGGACATTCAGTACTGGATCAAACTCTTCTCCCTTTGATTTAAACTGGAATAATTCCCTTACCTCTTCTTCCAGTGTTATTACATCACAGAGCATTTCCTCTGCTTCAGTGCAATAAAAAAGCTCCCTCTTGCCTCTGTTACTTATTCAGACTCTCAGAGATGACATGATAAGGATTACTTGATGATTTTTGAAGTGTGGTTGATGAAGAGAATTAAGCAAAGCAGAACTAACTGAAAGAAGCTACCTGCTGTCCTTCAGGCCATCCTTGTTGAAAGGATTTAAAAATACTGTATGTTTTAATAAGGCTTGTCTTTATTAAGTAGTCAGAGTAGTGGGAAGCTTCAGGCTGTGATCTCCTTCCATCAGGATTGCTCTGGCTTTACCTTGCCCCTGGAATATGGCATTCAGAATGTCTCAAACATCTGTGAGTTTGATGGTGTTTAAAACATTTTGCTTGCTTGTGCTATTAACATTTAATTAGTCATCTGTTTGAAAAGGATAACTAATTGAACCCTCGTCGTTTTCAGGCTATTACTCAAATGGATAGCCAAGAAAGAAAACAGACAGATGCAGAAGTCCTCCTTCTTTGGTCATCTTTCCTCCTTAAAAAAAACCAATCAACCCTGTGTGGAGAGGAGAAACAGCTAATGTATCTTTTCTCATCACTGGAAATAAATCTTTGTCAGGTAGAGGCTGCCAGCTGTGAGCTGTTGGACTTGTTTTCCTGGAAATTTTGAAAAGAGTAACTTGTACAGAGGAAATGTCATCCTCCTATAAAACTGGCATGATGCGCAAATCCTTTAGGAGACCTACTTTCCCCCAGAGTTGGCAGTGGCACCAGCCAGAGATTAATTCTCCCCTGTGCTTGGTTGTTGGGAGGAGGTCACCAAGCAGTGCTTCAGCTGTACAGCTCTTGATTCTCCCCCTGTACTCGGTACTGGTGAGGCCACACCTTGAGTACTGTGTCCAATTCTGGGCCCCTCAGTTCAGAAAGGACATTAAGGTGCCAGAGCAAGTCCAGAGAGGGGCAGCGAAGTTGGTGAAGAGTCTGGAGCACAAGTCTGATAAGGAGCAGCTGAGGGAGCTAGTGGTGTTTAGCCTGGAGAGAAGGATGTTTAGGGGAGTTGTCACTCTCTACAACTACCTGGCCGTAGGTTGTAGCCAGGTGCGCGTCAGCCTCTTCTCCCAGGCAACAAGCAACAGGACAAGGCATAGCCTAAAGCTGCACCAGGGGAGGTTCATTAGGAGGCATTTCACAGAATGGGTGGTGGAGTCACCGTCCCTGGAAGTGTTTAAGGAAACACTGGACGTGGCACTCAGTGCCGTGGTCTGGTTGACAAGGTGGTGTTCGGTCAGAGGCTGGACTCCATGATCTCAGAGGGCTTTTCCAACCTAACTGATTCTGTGATTGTGTGACAGTTTCGTGAGGCCAGATGACACTTTGGGCTATTCGGTGCGTGTCCCTGCAGCCCGTGCCTGTGGTAAGCAGGGCCATCGCGGTGCCTCTCCACGCCTGCCCGGCCGCGCTTCCCGGCCTACAGCCCCCGCCGCGCCGCGCGCCGCCGCCCGCATCCCGCGCATGCGCCTGGGCAGCGGCGTGTGGGGCCGCCGGGTTGGGGCCGGGCGCCCGCCCTGAGGGGACGGCGGCGGCGGCAGCAGGTGGGTGCCGGGGCAGGTGCGCGGCGGGCGGGGAGCCGCCCCTCGTTCTCCGGGGCTCTCAGCCCTGCGCGGGGGGGGCTCCCCAGGAGCGGTTGCGCCACCTGTGCGGCGCCCCCCGCGCACACCTCACCCCGGCACCCCCCTGCCCTGCTCCCCCCTCGGGCGGAGCGGGGGCCGAGGCGGCCGGGGCGGCCCCGCTGCTGCGGCTATGTGCGGGACGGCGGTGCGCGGCCGCGGCTCCGCTCTCCGGGCTGGGGCGGGGAGCAGGGAGGGACCCCCGGCCCGTGGAAGGTTCCGCGCACCGGCCGCGCTGACGCAGGGTCTGGCTCCGGGGAGTGACTCACGCTGTGCT
This sequence comes from Eulacestoma nigropectus, assembly GCA_013397775.1. Taxonomy (NCBI): domain Eukaryota; kingdom Metazoa; phylum Chordata; class Aves; order Passeriformes; genus Eulacestoma; species Eulacestoma nigropectus. Next base: position 2,452,596 of record VZTE01001811.1, read on the forward strand.
TCTCCGTCAGGGCTGCCCGGGGCACGTTCTCCCTGCGCCCCGCTTCCCCCGGTTGGGCTCTCCCCTGCTCCCCGGGACGTGCCTCTCCTCTAACCCGCCTCTTCTCCTGCCTGTGGCTGCGACTCCCGGGGGTCTTGCTCTGCCGTACTCGTCTGCTCTGCACGCCTGCGCCTTTTCGGAGGTGCCCCAGAGGAGAGACAGTCTGTCTCCTGTCTGGCTAGGGGGAAGGAACAGTCACGAAACAGAAATGGAAATATGGCAGTATCCTCTAGGCAATGGGCACAAATAGACGTGCTGCAGGCCCTGTGATTGTCAGCTGTAATAAGTGTTAGAAGGAGAGCAGGAGACAGATGTAATTCTTCGTACGTGGTGATGTAAATCCAAGGGAGCGAAGAGCCACAGTCACGCAGATTTAAATCTCGTTGCAGGCAGTGGCTGTGGGCTCCGGGACGGCTCTTGATGTCTCTTCACAGAACTGGTAAGAGCGGGACGGAAAAAATTTTCTGTGTGTCGGCTTTGCTTCCTTCCTAATTTTTTGAGGAATGCCTGAATTTAAGCAGGTACTTTCCTTCTACAAAAGTCAGCTTAACTGTTGGTGTGTGGGGGGTTTATGTGATGTCATAGCTTCCTTCTTCATTATGTCTCAGCCCTACTCTGCAGGGCTTGCTGTGTGGGGTTTTTTTGTTCGTTGTTTTTTTTTTTTTTTGAAGGGGGGAAGTGGGAATAAAGTAGTAACAGTGCCTTGAGGAAATGGAGGATACTTTAGTGCAAATAGATGGGAGAGTGAAGCAGTCTTACTGGAATTAAGATCAGTGGGTTTTTCATAGTGCAGGACCAGGTCTTAAAATCACTCAAGAAGGAACTGTCAGGCTAGCAGGAGTGGGGCACTGCTGTGCTTTTGCTGAGCTGTTGATCAGAATACAGTTGCTTGCTGGATAATCTGAATTCTAGAATAGTTTCTCAGCTTCTACAGAGTCTGGAGTGGGGGCCTGGAAAGAAACAGCCACTGGAACAAAATTCAATTTCATTATTTATTTCTGGATCCATACAATGTGTGTGTGACTGTCCCTATGCAGAAACAAAGGCTGAATTCCTACTCTGGAGAATTCATAAAGTAAAAGGAAAGGAAGAGGGTGAGAAGAGGCATGACGTGTAATTAAAGAGGTCAGGGTGGGGACTGGTTGTGTCATGTTAATACAATGTTAATTCTGTATTTAACAGATTAAAATGACGAGTACTGCCTTTCTTAATTCCTGTTTATGATTATATTTTGATAATGTAGTTTGATATTCTTAGGGAGATGTCATTCATAGTGACTCTTCTGAAGAAGGAAGGGAATCCCTGAGGGGCAGCAGAGAGGAGGGGCATATTTCTGGAGGAATTGCACTGGTCAGGGAATGATAGAGTTGAGGTGAGGAAACTGCACACCTGCTCAGGACTGAAATAATTCTCCAATTTTAGGGGTCTCTGCTAATGTTGTTAAGGTTTTTCTTCTTGGTTGTGCTTTTAACCTGTCACCTTCCCACAAGATAGGATCTTTTGCCAATCTCAGTGTTCTAAAGGACCGTGACAATCTTAAAAAACAGGCAGTAATCAAAATACTTAGCTTTTAAAAATTAGTGTGTCTTACCTAAGGTGACATGGTAACAGTAGAGGTTATTGGTTAAGAGATCTGTGTGAGAGCTGCCGGTCTTAGTCCCATTCTTGGTGAATTGATTTGTGTGTTGCAAAATTGTTTCCCATGTTTGGTATTTGGGATACTTCGACAAAGGAATTGGTGATACCATGTTTGAGGCAGTAACTGTTTTAGAAATGGTTGGAATGAGGCCTCTTCCTGGCTGTTAATTGCAAACTTCTCACCAACACATCAGAAGTAACGAAAACTTTAAAAAAATTAAATCCTAAGGAGCATTGCAACTTTATCTGCAGTGGTCAATTTAAGGTGCTTTGTTTTTTGGTGTATGTGGTCCTATAGCTCTTCTAGCTAAATCAGCAATGACCCTTGCTGGTGATCTGTATCACACTGGTGATTCTAGATCCTACCCTAATTCAAATGGATAAGATACAGAGAATTTGCAACCATCCAGTAGGAGGAGGTAAACAGCTTCGTTCTGTGTTGTGAGTGGAGTGTCCTAAGTGTCCCTTAAGAGATAGAGTGTTGGTACTTCAGGTTTGTGTCCTCAGCCACACAAAGACTTGCCTAAACTTCTTTCTCTGCCACTTTTTATCACGGGGTCAAGGGTTTTGATACATAAAGCTTACATCTGGGAGCGCTGACGAAAATCTCACTTGTCAGCCGTGTTATTGTTGACACTGGGTAGGGAAGAGAAGGATGTTGTCTTGCCACATTTGTTTTGTCTTTGAGGAAGTCTCAGATTTTTTTAAACTGGAGTGCAACAAGTTACATTGGTAACAAGGCAATTTTGTTTCTGACTTAAGAAAAACACCCTGGGAGAAATGGAAACACGCTTGTTTTATGAGATAGTGAAGAGAAGAGAGTATATTGGTATTAGCATGATTACAAGAACTGTTGTTACTGCCCAGTCAGTGCTGGCTGGGAAGCATTTGATGATTCAGAGATGAGAGAAAAAGTCCATAACCCGATAGTTCTTTTTTTCTGGAGAAGAAATTTTCCTGATCCCCAGAATCAGGAAATATCAGAGGTTTTGTCTTGTTATAAATGTTAACAATCATTGTATATTTTCCTTTTTTTCCTCTTAAGTTATCTGTGTGTATAAATTTCTGCAGGAGCAAGATCTAAGTAGTCCAACATGACATGCTAGATAAGAGCTTTGCAAACAGTCCTGAGAGGTGTTTTGAGTGTTACTAACCTCTTCAGAAAGTTGAGTCCTGTAAAGACAGAGCCCTGAAGGAGAAAAATTTTGAATGCTCTGGGATATACTTGCCTTAAAAGCTGTTTTCTGGAGCCAAATGAAGCGAGACCTGCTTAGAGTCCTGCGAAGCGAATCTGACTTTTTTTTGCGGATACTGGAGCAAATAGTAACAAAACAGAGCTACAGGAGAGCGGCCTTTCCTGTGCCTCACCAAGGTAACAGCAAACGTGACAGCTGAACCTCTGCAAATCCTCTGAGGCTGTATCAAGGAAGAGCCATTCTTCAGGCCCTTGTTCCATTGTCACTGGAAGCAGTAGGATGAGACCAGCTTGAGAATCAAACTTCCACCTGCGTGAGCCTACAGGGCTGGTGATGAAAAGAGCCTCGGATGGCACTGCTCGTCACCACTCAGGACAGGAGTGTGAGATAGAACACTTCATAATACCCGACTTTAAATTACTGTCAGTAGTGTCTTTCAACCTTTCTTTGATTAGTGCAGCCATGCATCTCTAACGGAAATATTTTCTTTCAAGCTTCCGTATTCAAATGGAACTGGACAGTTGTGATTGCTTTCCACAGACATCTGATAAATAGTTTGCAGTCTTGCAATGGACCAGAAGGTAAAAAACTCTTCTGAAAATTTTTTGGGAAAATGGATTTCTGTAGAGTTCTGCAGAAGTGCCCTGGTCCTGCACTGTGCTTATTTGGGTCAAAGTGCCCATTTATTGTGCAGTACTTGATTCTCATGGAAGATATGTTTGGGGTCTCCATAGACACTAATCAGAAACCTTTGGTTTTTATTTGCATAGTGGTGTCTAACAAGGAATTGCCTTTACCCTAAGTCTTGAAGACTAGGGTGACTGCAGGCCTGCCGTTTTTGACACATATGGATTTCCTTGCCTCTGTGTTGGAAGCAAGGAGAATTTTGCAGTGCAGAAAGGGTGAACACCATGCTAGTTTGTATCATGGCTGCTGTTTCTAACTTCATTTGATGCAGATAGAAAACCCGAAAAACTGTTGTTCCTGTACTCAGCTGTAATCCTCCTGTGTGAGTTGCAAGGAGCACTCTATATTCTTTTCACGTATCTTTTCGCCACTCAAATAATGGGATTACTGGGAAAGGGGAAACTCCTCCTCCTCTGATCCCAAGGGTCTTGGCTAACAAGAGGTTCTCCGCAGAGGTGCAGTTCATGCTTAGCTGGCATGCTGTTTGCTTTGGAGCCAGGTAAATAAAAGGCAGTTCTGCTCTGGAAATAAAGTATCTGTTGATATGTAGGAGGCATCTGCATTCTACATCAGTAGGTGTTATGTAGGGGTTTTTCTGAGACAAATTTGACACACTGAACTGTGATCAGGAAGTCTATCTATGGTCTGTCTGTCCAATTTATAAGCAGTAGGAAGGAGGATTCTGCTTTTTCACACCCTTATTTTCAAAATGGAGATGAATGGGAACAAAACTGAAAGTTACTTGTTTTGTTCCTTTTGTGTAAACTGACAATGGTTCAGCAGCTTCAGCTCCACTGAGGCTCTCTCTGTCATTGCAGTGGGCATTGCTGGACACCGAGCAGTGCAAGAAGCAGAACTGTTGCATGGAAGTACCTTTTAGTTACATTTCTACACTGAATTACATTTCCAAAGAGGCCAGGAATCTACAAGGTGCTTTACGGCAGGAGACACAGAGTTCCAGTTTACCTTTTGCTGTCTCTGTTGCTTTAGTAGTGCCCTGAGGCAGCTGGGACGAGGAAATGCTTTGCCCTGCCACATTCCTGCTGACAGTATGTGATCCCAGTTGGTGACTGGGCAGCACTGGAGTCCTGGGTGGTGCCTCTGCAGTCAGTGACATAACCTTTCAGCAGCTTGCCCTCCCACCTGCCTGCCCACCTGGCTCTGCAAGCCTCCCCCTTGTTGCTCTCCAGGTCTTGCATCCCCGTTTTGAGACCTGTCCTAGGATTTCGGTGTATCTCTGGTTCACTTCCAGTGCCACAAGGAAGTGGGCTGAGGGCAGTTAAAGGTCCCAGCTCTTCATTCCTAGTCATGTTGTCGAGAGGAAGCATGAAAGCCACCTCAGCACCTCTGGCCTGCATTTGTATGTGTTGCTCAACACCCAAAGCAGTGTGAGGTTGGTCGTGGTTTGTAAGCCTTGGACAGAAAGTTTGGGATGAGCCAGATTCGCTAACACAATATTGACTCCTTAACCAGGAGCTGGGGTGTGTCAGTGTCTGTGTGGGATTCCGCATTTTTTACAAAGCCAGGGTGTGAGGGCCAGGAATTCTCTGCATCTTGTCCGCCCCTTGGTCAGGTGTGCGGCTGCAGTTTGCTCACCCATATACTCGTTTGTGAAGCTGGAGTTTTCTTCTGACTGTGTGCTAAGCAAATATTGACTTGTAGACTGATGGCATTTGCAGCTCCAGGATATGCTTTTGCCTGACCTGAGGGAGACACTGATGGGGGAAGGGAAGGAAGGCCAAGGGCGTCTTGCTGAGAGTTTCCCTTGGACATTTCATTGAGCAAGTCAGGATTTTAATTTGGAAAATGTAAGTTTTCTGGTTGTGAGAGAATGAAATTGAACTGCCTGATTCATGTAGAGCTTTTGTCTGATTTCTGAGAGAGGGAGATGTTAAAGTGGATCCAATCTACTTGGGATTTCAAAAGCTGAGCTGGAAGAGGCTTCTAAAACTACACTTAAGTGCATAGCCTCCTGATGGCTACCATGACTTTCAATCACTTTTCTCTCTTCCAAAGCTTTTTTTCTTAATAAAGGAAGAGAATAGAGAGCAGTGGAAACCAGCTGACAGTCCAGAGGTGGCAGTGGGATTTACTGCATACACTGTTGCTTTCTGTTCATTAAACATAAAGGAAAACAGAGTTTTTCCCATGCTAGCTTACTGTCAGAAGAGGTATTGTAACCGTCAGAACAGAGCTGCAGTTCTTGTAACGGTGGATGAAAATTATTTTAGAAAGAATTGTTATGCTTGTTCTGCTCCTTCTGATGATACTCAGTGGAGGCTCCTGCATAGTTAATGGTTGTAAAGTCCTCAGGATACAAAAACATTGCTTGGTAAAATGTTTGTCTTCTGCACAGTCGCTAGAGGTATGTTGCCTTTTTGGTGGATCCTTTTGTTGTTGTTGTTGCTAAAATCAGTGGAGGAAGAACACTCCTGGGAAGGAGTTTCTGTCCCAAAATATTAAGATCCTACTGAAAGGCTTCAGACAGTGTCATTTTGTGCTTAGCACATCCCTGCACTACCACCACAGGCTTAGGTGGAGATCACGTGGCAGAAGAGGCCAAGCAAGTAAAACACAGGCAGCAGGAGATTGCTATCTGGTGTTTGCCAGGAGCCAGGTAATTGAAATCTCTCATACTACAGCTGTGGGGAAGAGCCAGTGTGTCCAGAGGAGGCACAGAATTGCTAAGTGGAAGTAAATTTGCAGGACTCCTTTGCAAACATCAATTTCTAAAGAACACCTGCACTGGAAAATAAACTAATTGGATATAATCCTGCAAGGTGTGTGTTTGCAATTCCAACAAAGGTGTTGCAGGTGGAGTTTTTCAAATGGTTGTTCCTGATGCTGACTGCGTGCTTCCTTTGCCGTCTTCTTTTTCAGATACACGCATTCATTACACCTGTCTTCTAGCAGGCTGGAATCAGTGATGGTGTGATTTGTTTCGGACTCTGAATTAAAAAATAAATCTGTGGATAACAGGTATCATTTGCATTTTAGCAAAAAGTACATTTGTTTCAAAATGTGAAGACTACCTGTTGTGTGATCAAAATTGCTTCATATAAGAAACTTAAATTGCCTTTAAACATGGGAGATGCTCCTTAATGTGTGGGTGAAACTGGTTTTAATTTTGTAGTACTGAGGGTTTGGGAGTTGCCATTAATATTTGTTGGATCTGATGTGCTTTTTCCTTTGTATTTCTTACTGTTGCTTGTTTTCGGAAGTGTGTACATTGCAAATAACACAGCAATTTCACACGTGTGGTTTCATAAGCTTTGTGGAGCCCCTTTTGTTACTTGCTGTCTCCTGGCTAGGAGAGCTTGAGAGTTGCTTTAGGTTTATATCCCTCAGTCAAAGGAAAGACCTTACTATGTCATTCCCATATACCAGATATCCTCTTCCTCCTCCTGGCTCACACTAGGTGGTGCCTGGCTGTGTCAGGGAACCTTCTTCCCAGTTCCTGTGATGCTGGAAGGGCTGGTGCAGTGGCCTCAACACCTTCTCTTGGAGACACCTGGCCCTGTGGGCAGTGCCCAGGGCACTGTCTCCATGTGCCACAGCAGGAGCCTTCCCTTGGTGTGATTCATGCCTCTCACCCTGCCCTTCTGCATAACCACGCCAGCAGCAAGGTGAGCCTCACGCTCTCTCTAGGCTCTGTCCCAGATGAGTGCTTGCAGGAAGGTTTCTGTGGGAACCAGGAGCAGGAAAAACCTGCCCACCAAGTTCCGTGCTCTAATGTCAGGGACAAGAGAGCAGGCAGGGGAGTGATCCCCAGCAAGGCGGAGGCCAGCGTGTGTTGACGTGAACGAGGGAAGGTGTTCCATCTGCTACACCTGTCTTGGGACAAGGAGAGACTCACTCAGCACTCTCCTGCCCTGTTTCCAAGCACTGTGGTTAATTCCCTTGTTATGGGCTTTTTTCTTAGCCACATGCTTGCCACCCTGGCCTGACTCCTCCATAGCGGGTTGGGTCAGCAGTGGCTGTGCGTGCAGTGAAGATTAATAATGGCTGAGGGGAATCCCTACTCACAAGCTGGAGGCACTGAGGATGGATTTGGCACACAGGCAATGAGAAGCATGGCAGACATACCACGTGGTGACTGCATTCCTAATAAAAGTCGTTGGAAACAGGGTTAACTGGGCTGAGAGCAGGCAGGGGAGAAGGACACCTTCCAGGCTCAGGAACAGAGCAGCCATGGTTGCAAGGCAGTGAAAAGAGCATCAAAATACATTCACAGTGATGTTGAAAGGAAAGTAAGTATTGTCAGCCAACTTACCTGCTTGGGGTGCAGGCTGTGTGTGTTCCCATGTAATATGAGCAAGGAGATGATCATTTGGTAATTGTTGTTACGTCTTCAACTACTAACAGAAGAGTTGATGCTAAGGGAACAAATGGGACTAGAGGGATTGGGAAGAACAGACAAATGTTTAAAGAACTCATAGATACGCAACTGACCATCCTGTGGACAACATTGCTTCTCAGAAACAAAAGCTGTATTTTTTTTTTGTTTGTTTGTTTGTTTCTTTGTTATTCTTTTTGCCCTAAGAGTTGGTGTCAGAATGGAACAGAGTGTATGTTCATCCGTGCCGGCCTTTCTCTGGCAGAGAGCTGTTTAAATCTGTGAGGAGGAAACCTTATCATGTGTTCCCAGACACAGATGTTTTTTATGCTTTTGCAGTGTTGTACAGCTGCTTATCTTGGAGTGCTGTAGCAAGTGGCTCCAAGTGCTCACTGGAAAGCTCACTGTGATGCAAAGGCAATATAACCTTGTACTAATCAGCACTGTGAAACAACTTGGATAGGGCTTGTGGGATGAATCCCTGGGGTTCCTCCTTTTAGCACCTTACAGTTATAAGTAGCTTTACTGAAAAGGGAAGCTAGAAAAGCCATCCTAGATGTGCAAATGTTAGTTTCTCCCAGGTTCTTTCCCAAGGAAGTGTGAGTGACTGATACATCCCAGCACTGGCTTTATCTGCTTGATAGAGGTGGTTCTTGCTGTCTCCCACACACAAATTGGAAAGTTGATCTTAAAGTACAGAATCTCTCTCTCTGATTACTGAACTATTCCATTGTTTTCCTGGAAATCCTCACAGAAATCCCCATAAAAATCTGCTGTTAACTAGTGTCGGGAAAGCAAGGAGGGGAGCTCTGTCGCCTGATTTAGTTCCGAGGAGCCTGGTTCCTGACTCATTGCAGAGGTCCTTGATAGCATCTTGTCCACATCCACATCCTTCAGGGAGCTGTATTCCACAGCCCTACACACTTTACTCCTGTGCTTTGTGGTGCTACTCTGAAAATATCTTTTGGACTATTGCATCTAATGATACCCCCTTAAACCATTTTCACCATTCCTGTCCCTTCTTCATGGTTAGTGTCTTCAAAGAATGATGATTTATGGTGTGTTTTTTTAGTTTACGTAATTAAATACAGGACTCACAATATGCAATAGAAAAGGTGTTAAAAGTTGACTTGTTTTTTGACATTCTTTCAACCAGCAATGCTGTTATTTTCACAAGAAATTTGGCAAATGACAGTGTGCTCTTTCTAGCTGGTCAGTAGGTATGAAACCAAAAGGAAATTGCAGTCTCCGGAATTTATTTCTTGTAGGGGTGGAACTTAAATACTTAGGAATTCAATTTTCACATGAGGAAGTTGTGGGTGAGGGGTCTGTCAGTCCCCCACCATGTTCTTAGATGCTAATTGAATTCTCTTATCACTCTTTTTTTCTTTTTATGACAGGAGTGTAACGTCTCACCTCTGTGGACGGCATTTCTGGACCTGCTGACACCTGTGCCACTCAGCCTTGCCTAGTGCAATGTCAGGTGAGCACACAGAAATGGCCATGGTATCTTCTCACTTGGTTGCTTGCTCTTTCTTCAGCTGAAACTTCCTAAAAAAGGTTTCTGGTTCCAAGAGCCATTCCTTACATGAACATACTTTCTGGTCAGATTGAGAGAGAGGAAACTTTGTGACCCTGCAGCCTTTTCAGTCAGGGCGAATTCAGTTCCTTCTTTTACCATGCAGAAGCTTTTTCAGCCGTTGAACAGAGAGGAAGAAGGAGGTTGAAATGTGGTCTGTCTTCTCCATTTTTCATTAATATTTGCTTGGTTCTGTTCTCCTCCCAAGATTTCCCCCAAAGTCAGTGGCTCACAATGACTGAGAGGGATTTTTGCTGTACAGTGGTAGCTCTAGGGTAGGCAGAATGCTGAAGAATAACTAGAGTTCAGTTGTGGACTTCTGAGATACAAGCTTTACTAAAACTAGGTCTTCTCCTTCTTATAGAAGCCAACTTTCCCATCCTGTACTTTTTTCTAAGCCTTCCTTCCTGGTCCAGCTTATTTCAGGGCACATAACCCTGGGGGAGACTATGCTTCAAAGCCAAGTAAACCTTTGTCTTGCTGATAGAACAATAGAAGACTTGAGACAAGTTTATCTGCCTCAGTTGCAAGACTTGATGTCTGCTTGTATTGCAAGGGAAGCTGTTCACTGGGACTCTACCTGAGACTGTAAGGGTGCTTGTCTTGAACACAAAAGACCAAGATTATAAGCACACTTTCATTGCTGCAGCCCTCTATACACGGTCTGACAATATCCCAGCCCGCTGGGAAAAAAGGGAGTAGTTGAGCTTCTTTCTGAGGGCTCTGATTTTCCATTCTGGTGCTTGGGTGACAGAGTTTCAGGGAACTCTGGAGTGCCGCTGGTGCTGGTCCATAGGAGGCATTTAGTTCTGCAAAACAGTATTTATTTGGTGATGATTCCCCTGGCTTGTTGCTGATCACACAGCTTTTCCAAGCAGGTGAATGATCATATGATGCCATGAGACTGTTTCTCTTCCCTAAGAATCTCTTTCTTAGAGGGAACTCCATTTGGCCTTTTTGCATCTTTTGCTCCATAATAAGGAGCAAAACCATCTGAAATTACTGGCTTCCTTGGTGAAGTGGGAGCTCTCTCAGTGTCTAGAGTAGCAGTAGCAACAAACTGATGAGCGAGTCCTTCCCGCGCTGGAACAGTCTGTATTGAGTGTATCTTCCAAGGATGTTCTTCCAGGTTTTCACTGCTATGTATTGATCTCTTTCTGTTTAGGCCATCATACTCCCTCTGCTGGGGGTCCCTTCTCAGCACTCACACCCAGCATTTGGCCTCAGGAGATCCTGGCAAAATACACACAGGTACAGTGTGGGGAGGGGTGGGGATGTTCTCTGGCTCTGCAAAAGTAGAGGGACCCTGGTGTTGTCTGGTGGTCTCTGAAAGCCACAGGGAAAAGGAGGGAGAGGTGCACTTTTCCTCCAATGCTTTGTTTGTGGACTTCACATGTTTTGTGGTTGCATCCTGGCTCTTGCAAGAGGATCTTGCAGAGTACAAAGAAACTTGTGTGAATTTTTTCCCTGCTGTTTTGCAACTATTGCTCCACTGTAAAAATGTTGACACCCTCAGGGAGCCTCTGTCATCATCAAACTACTCTGGATGGCTTGTGCATGGCAGGAAATGCTAGCCTCGAGCTTGTCACCAGGTGGGTAGAGCAGGAAGGAAGGAAGCAGCTGTGGAATTTTGTAACTTAGCCGCAGTGTTTGCTGAAAGCAGAGTAAAGCTTTTTGTGGAGCTATGTGGGCAGTGCTTCTTGCTTCTTGGGTGCTGCCCGGGTGCAGTGTGTGCAAGAGTCCCCATAGGAGGCGCAGGTGGGCTTGCAGGAAAGGGAGAGATCAGTAGGTTTTTACTCCTGAAAAAAGTCTGGTTGTAACCTCCAGTGTGTATCCCCCAATATGCCCCAATGCCAACCACGAGCACAGATGAGGAAGGCTGAGATTTGGGTCCTGGATCTTAAGTTTCTTTTGCCTATAATTTGGACTTGCATCGCAGGTGCAAATCCCAGTTTTGCCCGCTGCCTTTCAAAGGAAATTTGAGAGCAACAGGCAGGAGATGGAGTGGTGCAGGGAGCTGAATTTGCAGTGTGTGTGCAGAAGTAACAGGAAGGACTGCTGTGTATTAGTGATGCAGACCGTAAAGACCACTTTAGCTGGTGTGTGTATATTCCTCAGTCCATGAGGAGGGCTGTGTATCCCTCCAGGTGGACAGTTCTGATCTTGATAAGATGGTGAGCTCAAGTCCTGCTGGGAAAATCTGTACAGTTTTTTTCCGTGGAGAAGTCAAAATGGGAATGGCATGCAACATCTCCTCAGCTGGGAATTGTGGTGCAAGGCTTTAAAAATTAAAGGGCAAGGGGCCTAGTTGCTCAGAGGGCACAGTGTGGATAGTGGGGGGATGGGGCAATATCCACGTGTCTGTGTTCAGTTATTCAGTGATAAACTGCTGAAAATGTCTGTTTTCCTTCCTCACATCTCCCAGAAGGAAGAATCTGTTGAGCAGCCAGAGTTCCGCTATGATGAATTTGGTTTCCGAGTTGACAAGGAAGGTAAAACCAGTCCTGTCCCTCCCAACATGCATTGTGTCCAGCCCTTCCATACTTTCAAGTGTGGCAGGATTTTGCAACCATTCTGTGCTAGATCTTGTCTACCCACCTGTTTCTGTATCCTACCATTTGTATCAAGTGCATTAGACGTGCCTTATGGAAGTCCAGAGCATAGACTATGCAGCAGTCATTTCCATTCCCTTAACGCTTGTGCCACGGGTAAGAGGGAGAAAAGTTGAGAAGTTACCATTTCCATTAGCAGCTGCATGCTGGGGAAGGGCAACTTTCCCAGTTCACAGTGGGATCTCCATTGAGTTCAGTAGCACGGCAAGGGCTCATAGCAGGCACAGCGAAATGTGCTGTCTGTTGAAAAACTCATGGCCAAGGTGAGTGGTGGTATGTTCTGCCCACCTCAGCATCTCGGCAAAGTGTGGGGCAAATTGTAGGGGGAAAACCTACATCCTAGTTTTTCTGCAAGCTATGGAGGCAGGCAACCAAATAGAAGGAGACATGGAGTGCTATTGCAACTGAGCGTTGAACTACAACAGCTGGCTGCCTTAGCAAAGAGGAAGAGAAAGGAGTGGGAGATGTAGGAATTGTTTCATGTGCTCTGGGGGTCATTCCCAGGGCTCAGGCTGTATGATGTAAGGGCAGAAGTTGTTTGCATGTGTGCCCTGAGGCACCTTAAGTCATAGCAGATCCTCTTTGAAGCAATGACCTAGAGATGAGGACAGAACACAGTGATTTTTTTCAGCCAGAGCATTTGATAGACCCTGTGCATTATAAAATCAGCAGAAATATTTGGAGTGCATTGCTGGGATGTACTGTATGATGAAGGACAGAGTGCCTTATGTCAAACCTGTCCTTGTGCTAAAGTATCTATTTTAGGAAGCCAGCCTCAGGTTAAGGTGCTCTCTCACTGTGAATTTGGAAGTGTCCTTATTAAAGCTTTTTTGGTGACTAACTATCCCCAAAGTTAACATTTTGCACCTCATTACTTCCATGAGCATAAGCTTCTGCTTTCCAGCTCTGAGGCTTGCTATGCTTTTGTCAGCCTGATTTACAGATCCTTACAAAACCCAGCAGGATAACTGCTGCCAGGATCTTGTTTAATTCCAGCCACACTGTGCTCTAAATCATGAGTAAGTAGAAGCTTGCTGACAGCTTCTTAGTTCTCAAGGTCCCAAGCCTTTTGCTTATGACCATAAAATTTGCTGCATGGAGTAGGCAGTTAGAAACCAACCTTGGCCTTTCTATGCTCTGACTGGAAGACGTGAACATTTTGAATGTGCTTTTTTCAGATGGTTGTCCTATTCCCCACCCTGCCTTGTGCTCATTTCCTCTCCTGTTCTCTCTCTCGCTTGTCTTCATTCCTTTCCCTTCCCTTTGCTGAAGCAGATGGTGCTGAGCCAAACTCCAGCAAGCTTTTGGGGGTCCCACTGACGGAGGAGCCACAGCAGAGGCTCAAGTGGCAGGCTCATCTGGAATTCACACACAACCATGATGTGGGTGACCTCACCTGGGACAAAATTGAGGTCACCCTGCCACATTCAGACAAGCTGCGCTCCCTGGTGCTGGCTGGCATCCCACATAGCATGAGGCCACAGGTGAGAGTGCTGCCTGTTCTGGGCAGGCGCTCCTGCCCGGAGTATGAGATCATGGAGTGGGATCTCTTGGCTGAGAGGATGCCAGATTATGGCTTTCTGTGGCTGTCTGAGTGACTTGTATCTCTGTTCACCTTGTCCCCCCAGCTGTGGATGCGCCTTTCAGGGGCTTTGCAGAAGAAGAGGAACTCAGAGATGTCATATCGGGATATCGTGAAAAACAGCTCTAACGATGAAACCATTGCTGCCAAACAGGTAGGAGATACTTCCTAGTGCTGAGTGGGAAGAAGGGCAAGATTTGCTGTGTGAGGAGGAAGGGGTGCCTGCCTGACACTGCAGCAGGGGCAGTTGAGAAGGATGTGTGGCTAAATCCTGCTAAGGCTTAATCCTGTGGGGCATATTTCTCCTCTGTTTTATCGGACTAGCAATTGTTTAGCTCTGCCCTTTCCTAGGACAGCAGGGAAAGGGTTTGATCTATGCAACTTGCAAACTAGAAAACAATGCTGCAGTTGCATCTCAGCAAACATGCTGGTACTCACCGAGGGAAGGGAAGGGTGAAAGACTGACAGGTGCACCTCTGTTGAGGTTGTGGCAATTGTTTTCAGGGCTTGTCTTTGTTTCCCCTAACACCAACAAGACTATTAAAGGGTGTTTTCCCTCTTCCTTTGACCTCACAGATTTGGCCAGGTTGTTGGTTTTTCTCTGGAATACGTTTGTTGGGAAGCCATGCTTGAAATCCAAGCAGATGAAATTCCCAACTAGTGTGTGTTTACTATTGTCAGTGGTGAAACTAGGGTCTGAGTTTAGATAAGTATTTCTAGGGATTTGGCAAGTCACTGTCTGCACTGGCATTTTCCCACATGTCAGTGAAGGCTATTAAACTGACCCCAGGTGCTTGGACAGGACCACCTTCTTTGGTGCCTGAGGACTTACAGGTGGGTGTGGGAAGGAAGAGTTTCCTGAGGCAGGGGGCCAGGGGGAAGTGCAGAGAGCTGAAGGCAGTTTTTCAGATGCTGCAAGCTGACTCTGTTTATGGCTGTCTGACAGATTGAAAAGGACTTGCTACGCACAATGCCCAGCAATGCCTGCTTCTCCAACGTGAACAGCATCGGGGTGCCACGGCTGCGCAGGATACTACGGGGACTTGCCTGGCTCTATCCAGACATTGGATATTGCCAGGGCACTGGCATGGTAACCTGCTTTCAGAGTGTCTTTGTGATAGGGATCAATGTGTCTGGTTGCTATACCAGAGCAAATGATTTGAGGTAGTGCTGCCAAATACTGTGGTCTCCAGATGAGCTGAAGAGAAATCCCTTCCACCTGGAATACTTTTCCTAAGGAAGGGAGAGCAGAGTAGCACCACACATCCAAAGATATGGAAAACCTCCGTCTGTTGGGGAGGGGGCAGTCATTATACTGAGGAGAAATCCCTTCAGTGGAGACTGCAGGAGAGCTCCTGCAGAAGGAAGATTTTTGTCACCTAGATACTGGTCCATCTCTCCATGTGAGAAAGTGGGGAAAGAGTTCTGTTCCTCTTAGGACATGCAGTTTTTCTTCCTTCAAAATCCTAGGTGGCTGCCTCTCTGCTGCTCTTCTTGGAGGAGGAAGATGCCTTCTGGATGATGTGTGCTATCGTCGAGGAACTGGTTCCTGCCTCCTACTTCAGCACCACCCTCATGGGTGTGCAAACAGACCAGCGTGTCCTGCGGCAGCTCATCGTGCAGTACTTGCCCCGCCTGGACAAGCTGCTTCAGGAGCACGACATTGGTAAAAGTGTGCCCTAGAAACCATAGCTTTTCTTGCCAGGGTGACAGGCAAAGAGTATTGTTCTTTTTTCACAATGGGGAACATCAGGGAGAGGAGCAAACCTCCTGACCCTGGAGGCAATGCATGGAGGAAAGCCCTTAGGAGAGTCCACCTTCACTGGTTGACTGACTTCTTCTGTTGTGGTTATTTTCCACGTCTCTGTTCACAGAGCTCTCCTTGATCACCTTGCACTGGTTCCTCACCTCTTTCGCTAGTGTTGTCCACATCAAGCTGCTACTGCGTATTTGGGACCTCTTCTTCTATGAGGGCTCTCTGGTGCTGTTCCAAGTCACTTTGGGCATGCTAAGTATGAAGGTAATTCCCAGCTCCTCTCCCTCCTTTATAGCACTTCAGTGTTTAATTCTGAGATTTAGGGGCGAGAAGGTTTTGTATCCACTTGCTGTGTGTGGTTTGGAAGTGTGTTAGGGAAGATGACTTCCTGCTGCCTTCAGAACGGGAGGCTGTGAAGGCCCTTCACAGATATTAGAGACTGTTGTTTCCTGTGCATATCTCATTTGTTGCCACATAATTAAACCTCATCAGCTGCCGTCCTCTAATCAGTCTAGATCCCAACCTGAAGGTTCATCTTTCCTAAACCTAAACCGAGATACCTCTTGATTTTGCACAGTCTGGGAGGAGAGAGAAAGTCAAAGTTGTGATCATCTGGGAAGTTCTGGATGGCACTGCTGAATGCTCCAAGAGATTAGCGTTATCCTGACTGCATTTGATTTGGCTGGCCTGATCTTTTCCTTTTTTATGTGAAAAACAGTTTTGTATTCAGTTTGCTATGTGAAGGGCAAAGGTGATCCTGCTGGGAGTAAGGGGAAGGTGGAGCACAGTTTGACATGGTCGGTGTTCCAGAGTGCAGCTTCCATTCTCTTATCCCTAGCAAGATCCCTGCTGTGAGCAGTCCTAGTGGTTGGTGCAGAATAGGTTTGGGTTTGGTTTTCCGTGCTAATTTGATTTTATTTCAATGATGAATGTGGTGATTCAAAAAAATGCCGGCTAGAATTCTGGAAGGAGAGGGCAGTAGAGCAGGAAAAGATGCTGTTCCCCTCTCAAAAGTAGCTAGGACTTTTCCTGCTAAAGATTTTTTTAATGGAATTTTCTAGTTGTACGTGCCCAGGCTGTACACTGAAATTAAAACTGCATCTAGCAGCCTCAGGAGCACAGCTGTCGTGTTCACCTCTCCATGAGGCAAAGATGACTGTTGTTGCAGGAGGATGAGCTGATCCAGTCCGAGAACTCTGCCTCGATCTTCAACACGCTGTCAGACATTCCGAGCCAGATTGAGGATGCAGACGTGTTGCTGCGGGAGGCCATGCGCGTGGCCGGCTCGCTGACGGATGTGGCGGTGGAGACCCAGCGCCGCAAACACCTGGCCTACCTCATCGCTGAGCAGGGGCAGCTGCTCAACTCCAGCACCACTGTCAACAGTCTATCCAAAGTGAGTGCACAGGGTCCCACCTGCCTCTGCTGCTCCCTTTTTACCATTCCCTTACGTGTTCCCACCCAATTTCGGTTTGTGAGCAAGAGGTCCTCCTGTTTGGGAGGATTTTTGGCTCCAGGATAATTGTTACCCAGTGGAGAAAATGTATTGGGAAGTTCTGTACCAATGAAATGCTGCCAGATCTGTTCTGGTTGATAAATCCCCAGATGAAAGGGATATTAGCATTGATAGTAATTATCATTCATGAGAGTTATGATGAAATGTGCTGCATGTCATTAAGGGAAACTAAAAGAAACAACATATGCTTTTGGCAGAATTTGCTTGAAGCACACAGAGAGTAGGAACTGGGTTTAATCCTTTAGTAAGAAACTGGTACACTAAAATAACCTTGGAACATAGAGTCAGAAAACAGCAGCAGCTGCTTTTGATAAGCTGAAATAAAAATGCACTTGTGTTTAATCTTGGACTAAAATCTACAGTTGCAGACAAGACACTCAGGCAATTCTAAAATGTAATAGCCATCCACTTAAAAATTTATATACATGTGGAACTGCTTTTTACAACAAATAGAATTAAAATTAAAATTATTTACATGGATTATGGTTGTTTCTTGAACTTCAATTATGCTTTTGTAGTAATTAAGGTATAAATTGTTGCACATGGAGCAGATGAAGCAGTAGAGCTGATTCAATGCATTAGGACTAGAACAACTCCTGTCTAAAACTGCCAGTTCACTGGCCTGCCCTTTCTAGTGGTAGCTGTCAGGACCCCTTGCGCAGAGCTGACTGGTTTGGAGGGTTCCTTTATTTTATTTCTGAAATCTGTCCTAATGTGTGCACTTTGTTCTCTCTCTTCCCTCTCCCTCAGATTGTGCGGCGCAGGACTCAGCGCAGGAAATCTGGCATCACCTCTCTGCTTTTCGGTAAGGACAGTCCCGCACCTTTCGTGTGTAGTTGATGGCTATAGCAGCTTAGGAAGGAGGGGAGCAGGCAAAGCAGGGAAACATTGGGACAGAGGGATTGGAGAGGAGGGAGTCAGAACTGAAGGATGAGAGGGAAGAAGTGCAGTTTACTACTTGCTTTCTTTGATTTGAGCTCAGAAAGTAAATTTTAGGTTAGACAGTCCATGAATGGTGACCAACAGCAAGTGCAGCTCAGCCCAGCTGTAATGTCCTTCTTGCACTGACCAACAGGCCAAACACATTTTCTGGCAGACCTTATGCAGTCCACAGTCTGGATGTGGTACTCTCTGATCTTACTCTGCTCAATTCAGGAACATCTCTGAAGATCTGAGACAGAGCAGGATGTCTATTGTGTCACCCATCAAAATTATAAATGAAAGCATCATTATATTTTCCCTTACTTATTCTGAGAGTTTGATGTTGTGAATGCTTTTGACTCTTAATTTTCTTCACTTATGAGCCAAGCCAACACATGTCCAGAATGGGCAGTCAGAATAACTTTTGCATGGGTTTAAGAGTAACTTATTTCTTGACTCCATAAGAGCCCTCTCTGCTGTAAGCCTCGCTGTCATCACCTTACTTGAAATTGGCTAGCTTTCTTGAAATTGCCACATGTGACCACAGGAATTGTTTTTCCGGAAAAAGACAACGTACTGAATTTACAGGGCTCAAACAGTGTTCCTGTTGTGGTTGAAAAGGCCTGAATAAACCTAAAAATGGGCTTTACTGTTCTTTCCAGAGAGCAGCTTTTCTGATGTTCTCCAGGAAGCTGATATACTGTCACAGGCTTCCTACAAGCACACAGAGAATTACATAGAAAAATTATGGTAGAATACCCACAGTGCTGTTAACTCAAGCATGCAGAAGTGAAGAAAGGCAGGAAAGTTGCTTGTGCAACCTAAACTCAGAGCTTTTGTATGTAATGTTATCATACAGTCGGCACAGACTGCACTGGCAGGAACTTGGCTGCCACATGCACCTTTCTTGCGTCTCTGTCTCCTTGACTGTGTTTGAGTATTTTTATGGAGGTGATAGTGAGTTATACACATGCACAAAGGTAAACTTTAAGTTCAAGCTTCAGAATATATCAGTGGTAGAACCAAGATAATTGGTAGGGTTTTCTCATTTTAGTGGGGCTTCTGTACAATGACTGTCACGTATTTTACCTAACATTATTCTTAATATTTAAAATGTTGGTTAGAACTGAGAAGTTGTCATCCTGCAGCAGTTGACCACAATGGAAAAATTCAGCCCAAGTGAAAGGAAGAAAAGCTTGGGTGTGATAAATTCACCCTCTACTGGGAGCTGACAATCAATCCTAAATGTAAAGTCTGCTGCCTGTGATAGTTACTGTGTAGAACTCGTACTTAGCCCTCATCTTGGAGGGAATGGGAACTTACCCAGAGCTTAGTTCTTCTTCCTTAGAGTGAATTCAGATGTGGTAGTAACTTGGACAGGAGTCATAGAATCACAGGAGCACTGTTTAGAAGAGACATCTCAGTGTCTGTATTCCAACAGCTCCTCGAAGCCAGACTCTTGCTTGTGCTAGATCAGGTTGGTCAGGGCTTTCTCTAATTGAGATTCGAGGAGTTGAACCAGACTTCCAATGCAGGAATAGAAATAAATAATGAAAGGTAATTTGGTGGAGAGCAGAATGTGCCAGATGTGTTTTCCTGTTGTGTGGGCATTGCACCAAGGGAATGCAGGAGAGCTCGTCCTTTGCAGAGCTGTGCAGCTCGTCAGCCTTTGCAGGCTCAGAGTAGAGCCTCCTCACGTGTGGCTGATCATGCACTGGTTTCCTGTTTGGAAATGTATGTGTTGAAGTTTGAAAGTGTGTGTGTTGAGTGCAGAGGGGTGAGACTGGGGGACACGCCAGCTGCTTTCTGCTGTACCATGTCCACTCTAAAGTGGGAGAGCGTGGAACTTGCTTGCCATGTCTTCTGCTTGTGTTTGGGTAGGATTGATCTGAGTACAGAGGGAAGAGCATGGTATTTTGGCCAGATGGGACTGAGAGATGACAGAAAGAATCAATGATCTATGTAAATGAGAGCAGCCCACAGAGCTAGAGTGGCTATGGTTTAGTTACTTCTCTGGTCGCATTCTATTTTAGCAGCATGAAGTTTCTGGGAATCCCTGACGTCTATGTGCTCACCTACCTGTTTGCAATCTTTGCGTCTCTCAAGAGTTCTTGCATGCTCTGTATCTTACCCCTGGACACAGAGGAGGAGATTTTGCTATTTTTTTATTGCTTGGACTGGGAGTAACTATGCCCCACAATTTTTCTAGTCCAGAAGCAAAGTTCAGTTTTCCCTTAAGCTCTGTGTATCTGATGTATCTCAAATAATTTAATGTAGCAAATAGAAAACAATTATAAAAATAATTTTAAATCTAATTTTGGGCTTCTATTTACATTCCTAAAGTTTGGGTCTTTTTAATTAGGATCATATAATTAAAAGATACTGTTAATCACTTTTAAATTAGCAGAAGCCTAATGTGTATATAGCTGTTGCAGCAGCTGTAGCTCAGGCCACGCTTTATTCATATTGTTTTCTATAATGCTGCTAGAAGATAAGCAGAGTACTAATTTGCTAGCCAGTGATTTCCTTGGCTCCTGAATAAAAGCTGTGTTTGTATAAACATTGGAGTTCAGTGAAAAATACATTTATTTAAATGTTAAATTTGTTAATCAAGCTACCACATCTTCAGTATATTGTAGAGAGAGCAAAAATAGATATGTGAAAGTACACTTTGAATTTAATACAAAAGGATTTTTTTTAGAAAAGGAAGCGAATGGTTCATTGTTCCCAAACATCATGTACCCAGTACATAAGGCATTCAGATACATTAACTGTCTAAAGAATCCATCCCATCACGTATCTTTCTTTATAAAGTAATAGACACAGGCTGTCAAAACTCCTGGAGGGATTAGTGATAGTTGAAAGCTGCTTTGGTAACTTTTACTTTGGGCTCATGACCATTTCTATACACCCCAAACCTTTGAAGTGTGGTTCCTAAGGAGGTTGAGGTCTAAAGCAGGTGGTGGCTTTTCTCTCATGGCTCTGACTTCATGACTGGCACAGGAAAGTGGGCTGTCTTGGTTTTTCAAATCTTTTCCGGGACTCAGTGAAGAATGTATTCTCAGCCTGAGTTATACAAATATCAGAAGTAGTTCAACCAAAAGCTGATTCAGTTTCAAGATCGTTTCAGTTGAAGAGAATTACTGCAAGTTCTCCAGCCTTGTGTGCCACTCTTCAGCTGACTATATATTGTAGATACTTCTCTAGAGTAGTAGCTTGATATATTGAGTTTCCCAGACAGATCAAAGATGACATATTCCAGTTCCATGTGTGGTTTAAAGTACCATCTCCTTAAAATTTGATGCAGTCAAATTGGTATTTGCTGTTTACGTTATTGAATAGATTGGCAGTAAGTACCTGCCTTAGTCTAGGTACTTCTGATGTTAGGCTTTTTTGGTTTCTTCAGAACCAGTAATTTCTAATGGTAACAAAAAATAAATACCACATACTTGTTTTCCTTCCCTCGCCTTTCCTTTGGCTGCATGGGCTCCACCAGGGGATGATGATCTGGAGGCGCTGAAAGCCAAGAACATCAAGCAGACAGAGCTGGTGGCTGACCTGCGTGAGGCCATTCTCCAGGTGGCACGGCACTTCCAGTGTGTGGATCCCAAGAACTGCAGCATTGTGAGTGGAAACAGCTGGATCTGCACTGCTGTGTGCTCCAGGCATGGGTTTTGAGTGTCCACCACAGAACAGGGCTGTTCAAATGCTCCTGAAGTGTGGGCTTGAGAAAGAACACGCCATACATAATGGCTTGAGGGTGAGGCTTGCTTAATCCATCCCTGGTGGAGGAGAGCTGTGCTGGGAGGCTGTTGGCTGGCTAGGAGCAGGAAAACAGTTGGGAACAGGGGCAGGCAAGCTTTGCAGATAGCTGGGAGTCAGCTGTGGCTTTTCATTCCTCTCCGCTCTCATGTGCATGCCTGCTAGGATCTGACCCCAGACTACAGCATGGAGAGCCACCAGCGGGACCATGAGAACTACGTGGCCTGTTCCCGCAACCGGCGCCGCCGAGCCAAGGCACTGCTGGATTTTGAGCGCCACGATGACGATGAGCTGGGCTTCCGCAAGAACGACATCATCACGGTGTGTCAGCCGAGGGGACAGGCACCGGGGGGGACATGCAGACCCAGCTTGTTTGGGATGCTACACTACCTCTCCTGCAGGGAAAGAAGGGAGAAGATAAGCTCAGAGCCCAGAGCCCAGTTAGGAGCCCAGGAGAAGCAGCTGGTGCTCCTGGGGGCTGCCTGGGGATGAGGCAGTGTGTTCCTGTGAGCGTTGTCTTGTGGGTCGTTCTCGCTGCCACCACAAAGTCCCTTTCCTGGCTGCCGTACAGCTGTGCAAAAGATGGATTAGGTCCTACCCAAGTCCCAGTTTAATACTGCACACTAAACTGTGGTAAGACTGTAAAAGCATCCATTTGCATTTAACTGTGAGCATCCCATCTGGAACTGGGGAGAACAGGATGTTTGCATTAGCTTTGTGCTCTTGAAAGCCCTGGGCCATGTTAGAAGAGAACATTGGCAAAGCAGTTGAGAAGAAAGCAGTTCCTCATTGTGGACACACATCCAGGCAGCTGTACCACTCCTGCCACTGCAACCTCTTCAACTGGCATTTTCCACTCCCTGTTTTTCAGATCATTTCCCAGAAGGATGAGCACTGTTGGGTGGGAGAGCTGAATGGACTGAGAGGTGAGAACAGGATGGGTTGCACTGGCGAGAGTGGGGCCAGATGCAGAGCATCCATTCATCTACAACAACTGCTCTGGCAGCAAAGGCTGTGCCAGGCACCCAGAGTATCTGCCAGGGACAAAGGAAATGTATGAGAGCAGTCATGCAGCAGTGACCTGGTTACTTCCTGCAAACAGCAAGTTTAGGCTCCATCCTCTTGGCAAAGGGTGGTTGGGTGCATATCACCACTGCTGTGTGTGAGCAGTGTCCTGCAATTGGCTTTCTCGTGCAGCTGCCTTAATTATTGTGATTTTGAGGCTGCTTGCTTCCTTTTTTGGGGTTGGGTCCTACGAACTCTGATTTATTCTCAGCTCCCACTGGGCTTTGTGTAAAGATTTCTCAGTATCTTTGTCAGGCTCATCTCTTTGTTCACTCCTTGTAGGTTGGTTTCCTGCAAAATTTGTGGAGATCTTGGATGAGCGGAGTAAAGAGGTACTTAAAAAACCCCACAACTACAAAAAACTCCACATTAAAAAAAAGGGTTATGTCATAACTGAAAAAAACACAGTTGAAGCGAGCCATAGATTTCCCTCCTTCAGTCTGTTTGCTTTCTCTGGCCATTGAGTGCTTTGTGGTGTGATCAGGCAGCTTATCTTCCTAAGCCTGTTTGCTCCACTTCCTCATGCTGACCAAGCGGTGAATGAGGGCCCCAGAGGGCTGCCAGGGGCACCTGTGTGGCATGCCTGGGGTGGCAAGGACCCTAGAGATGAAAGCTGAGAAAGCAGCAGGGAGAGAAGCAGGAGGATCCTATGGGCAGTGTTTCTGTCTGCTCCCAGCTGCCTGTGCTCTTTTCCTCCATTGAGGCTTTACCTATGGATCTTGCTCATGCTTTGTGACCATGACAGTAAATTCTCCCCTGGCAGCTGTGCCCAAGGGACACAGACTATCTGCCTTAGTTCTCTTACAGCTGGCAGTGATGAGATGGCACTTATTTATAGCAGATACTTCAATATGTCCTCAAGATTGGGGTAGTGTGTGAGACAAGGAGCAGCAGCTGTTGACTTAAGCAATTTTCAGGGGAAGTGGAGAAGGCCCAGTTCTCCCTCTTCTCAGCATTTGGGGAGTGAGGAAGAGCTCAAAGGCTGCCCAAAAGAAGCCCCCAGAGAGATGTCACTATTGACATCTCACTTGCTTCCTTCCCCCTCTCTCAGGGCTGGCTCTTTAGATGCAGATCACCTCTCTGTGCAAACATGTCCTGCACTGCTGAGCATTTCTCCTCCTAACTGTGGAAACAGAGAGGAACTCACTTATGGGAGTGTTAACAGAGTGTCAGCGTGATACCTCAAAGTGGTGTACCCCCTGACCTGGAAATTCCTATCTAGTTCTGTTTGTCTTGACTTTTAGCAGCTTAGAGAGTCCCAGAGACCCTCAGTGCAAGTCGCTCTCCCTACCTTAGCTCAGTCAGCATCACACCATCGCATCCCTATGTGCTGAACGCTGTAGGATGGTGCTGGGGTCACCTGTGTGGTCTGCTGGGCACCACCTAAGCACAAAGGTCCCGGGAGATTCCCTGCAGTAGCACAGAACATGGGGCTTCATGCAAGAGCTTGACAGGTAAAGGAGGGAAGGGGTTCTGGCAGGCACCTGGGAATGGAATTGGTCTGTGCAGAGGTGTAGGTGAGTGAACCACCTCCATGCTCTGCTGCCTGCCAGTATGCTGAGAGCTGGCTCTTCCTGTTCCTCAGTACTCCATCGCTGGAGATGACTCTGTCACCGAGGGGGTGACAGACTTGGTGCGAGGGACACTCTGTCCAGCCTTGAAGTCCATATTTGAACATGGATTGAAGAAGCCATCTCTGCTGGGGGGGGCCTGCCACCCTTGGCTGTTCATTGAAGAGGTGAGATGTCCCAGTTCCTTTCATGGGGCAGTGTTGCCAGGGGGCTGAGGTGAGGGGTTGTAGGGCAGAGTGTGCTGACTGTCCCTCTGCTCCTCTAGGCTGCAAGCCGGGAAGTGGAACGGGACTTTGACTCTGTGTATTCTCGCCTCGTGCTCTGCAAGACTTACAGGTCTGTGCCCTCCTCCTCCATGCTCATCAGACTGATGCTGCTCTGCACCTTGGCAAGGGTCATGGTCTGCCCCGTCCTCCTGTGGGTGGGATGTCAGCAGGCTGCTGTGCCTGTGCTGACCTGGGCTGGCAGTGGCTCTTGTCCCCTCCCCTGGGCTCCTCTGTTTGCTTCTGGGTCTGTATCTGGTTCTCTCGTGCCTGCGGGAGCTCCTGTGGGCTCAGCAGTAGCACACGAGAGCTGTTGGGGTATGAAACAGGAAAGGCCTGTGTGTGCCTAGGGTGGCTCTGGAGCTAGCTGGGTCTCTGCTGTGATCTTTACAGGCTTGATGAAGATGGCAAAGTCCTCACTCCAGAGGAGCTGCTTTACCGGGTGAGTGCTGCCCCAAGCCCAGCCAGAGCCCAGCTCCTACTTTGGGAATGTTTCCTGTTGGAGACTGTTGGGAGGGAGATGCTCGAGAGTCTCTCAGACCTTCCCTTAGCCCCTCTGGTGCACTGGTGAGGGTGGGAGCTCCAGGGAGGGCAGCATTTGGCTGTGTTGCTGAAATGGCTGCCCAGCAGTAACCACACGTTCCCTCCCTGCAGGCGGTTCAGGCTGTGAACATGACACACGATGCTGCACATGCACAAATGGACGTGAAGCTTCGTTCTCTCATCTGTGTTGGACTCAAGTAAGTCATCAGGCCCTGATACCCTCAGCATTGTGGGTGCAAAGAGCTTGGGAAGGGACAGAGTGGGTTTAAGGGCAGCAGTGGTTTCAATCTTAGGCCATAGCATCGTTTTTTCCCCCTTTCACTGCAGCCACTGGGTGAGACTTGTTCCATGTGTATTGTGCTGGCCTGATTCCTAGCTGGAAGAAGGAGCTCCTATTGGATGGAGTGGCTCACAGAAGTTTACTGGGTTATCCTGTTCCCACTGGGGACAGGACTGCAGGTGGGGGTCAAGGCTTGGGCTGAAAATAGACTATCCCAGAGGGATGGAGTTTCTTTCCCTGGCTGCAGCTGAGTAACCCCATTGTTGCAGTGAGCAGGTGCTGCATTTGTGGTTGGAGGTGCTGTGCTCAAGCCTGCAGACCGTGGAGAAGTGGTTCCATCCATGGTCATTCCTGCGCAGTCCTGGCTGGGTGCAGATCAAATGTGAGCTGAGGTGAGTGTCCCCATGCCAGTGTCTGGAATGGATTTCCTTCTCCTCTGCAGGAGGTGGCCCTCACTATGGCTGGGTTTTGGCCCTCTCCAGTGAGTTGCAGTGTGGACTGCCCAGACATCCCAGCTTGCAGAGATTTCCTGCTGTCTGCTAAGGCAGCAACAAATCTCTGGACAGTTGAATGTGAGGCGCTGTGCCTGCCTGATCCAAGAGTAGAGCTTGGCTCCTGGGGACCTGTTGTGACAAGCAAGCAGCCTTTGCCTGCCAGCAACCTCCTGCTGTACATCTACTCTGATGGAGAGACTGCTTTTTCAACCCCACTGCTCTCCATTATCTGTGCCAGCCACTCTAAGTCCAAGCAGGGAACAGGGAATGTGCGAGGGAGACAGTTGGACTGTCACTGGCTGGGAAGGAGTCAGTCATCCACTGACTCCCTGGTTAGGGGAGGGACTGATGTCAGGGGCTGAAAGCAGCTTTAGTGTCTGAACTCACACAAGGCAGTCACTTGGAGCCCAGGGCACACATCTCCATGGCTCCTGGCATCCATACTCCTGGCCCTCCTGCACTCTTCAAAGCCAGGTGAAGTCCCAGGGAGCTGGAGGGAAAATCCCCTGCCATCACCACTGCCGCAGCCCGGCTGCTGCTGCCATTCAGTGGGAGCTGGCTTTTGCCGGCGTTGCTGGGCTGCCTTAGGCCCCAGTGGGAGCATCTGTAGTCAGAGCAGGCCCATATGTGCACACCTCAGGGTGTCGTGCTCTCAGTCTGCTGCTGAATGGGAGGGGGTTTCCTCCACCTCTGGGCTGCCGTGTCCCACGGCTGCTTTCTCACAGCATGGGGGCAGTGCCAGTAGGGCACAGCCGAAGAACCGAGGGGGACTGGTTCATGTCTTACATCATTCTCCCAGCCAGCAGGGGAGCTTCCCATGCCAACCCCTTACAGCATGTCTGCTGCAGGACACTTCTCTTGCTCCAGGGAGAGAGAGGGGGCTGCAGAACTCTGAGATGCTACTGGCAAGGGTCTGCTTTCTGGAGGGGAACCTGCAATCTGCCATTGCCAGCTGCGTGCAGCTCTCGGCCAGGCCCGTCTGTGGTCCCCCAGAGCCCGGGGCTGCCCGTGCCTCCCTGTGCTGCTGCACCAGGCTCTGTAGGGGCTGCACTTGAGTCACATCTTTAAGCTCCTCCTTCCAGCCTGGGCCTGGCAGGATGTGAAGTCCAACGAGGAGGGGAAACAGGGTATGAGTGACTGCTGCTGTCTTTTCAACACCATCAAACAAGGAATTTCATCCTTGTAAGCTTAGTGGCATGCCGGCACAAAGCTGGGGAGACAGTGTATTTGTGTGCCTGGGGCAGCAGTTGTGGGCACAGGCTGGGAGTGTGGTCTGGGGGGTCTGTTTTAACATTGCCCTCTTCTGTTTGCGTTGCAGAGTCCTCTGCAAATTTGCCTTCAGCCTCTCTCAGGACTGGGAGCTGCCAATAAAGAGGGAGGTGAGTAGGTGGCATCTCTCATTCTCTCACTCAGCCAGGGGCTTTGCTTACTGCCTCCCTCTCCCAGCTTTGTGCTTCATCCCATCCTCTGCCTCCTCTGGAGCCAGCTCCAGAGGCTGTGGATGCGGCTGCTTTCCCTGCCAGGGCAGGCTGTGCAGCAGGAGCTTTGTGGCAGTGCTGGCACAGGGGGCTGCCTGCCCTGCCCAGCTGGGGCAGAGGGAAATTACATGCTCCCTTTCCCCGGTGCTCTCCAAACCGCAGGGCCTCTCCCTGTGCCAGCTGTGCAAAGGTGGGAAGTGCAGGAAGCTGCTCTGTCTGGGTGCCAGAGGCCTCGGCGTGCTTGGGCTCTGCCCACAGACACGACCTCCCTTTTTCTAGGGGTAGTGCACTGACCCAGGTCTCTGTGTCGTCCTGCAGGAGAAGGAGAAGAAGCCACTGAAGGAAGGGGTGCAGGACATGCTCGTGAAGCACCATCTCTTCAGCTGGGACATAGATGGGTGACCCCCACCCCGCCCCATCCTGGGGACCTCCTTGATGGCGCACACTCCTCTCCCCCACCCCCTTCTGTCTCACCCCCTGTCCTTCCCCACCCCACCCACTTGTATCTGTGACAAAATCCCCCCCGGGGGCTGCAAGACCACCTGGGACAGATGGCAGCAGTGCTGAGAGGCCGAGCTGCAGAACCGAGGGGGGTGATGGTCGAGGGTGATGCTGCAA
Organism: Eulacestoma nigropectus; assembly: GCA_013397775.1. NCBI lineage: Eukaryota > Metazoa > Chordata > Aves > Passeriformes > Eulacestoma > Eulacestoma nigropectus. The sequence continues at coordinate 2,480,532 of VZTE01001811.1, forward strand.
AGGGACAAGTGTGTTCTGGCTACAAAAACAAAGTGCCCCCTCCCAGCTTTCCACATCTCTGCCACCCCCATCTTCTGCTTTCCTCAGCCCTGCTTCCCCACCAGTGCCCAGGGGAGCAGCCTGGCTGGAGCCATTGTGTGCTGCCCTATGGGCCAGCAGTTATGTGGGGGTGTGAGTGTGTCTGTGGCTGGAGCTGTGGGGAAGAGACGGCCCTTGTGGGGTGCCTTTGATCATGAGAGCTGGTGCCATTGACAGCTGGCACTGCAGCTGCATGTGGAATTGGGCTGGTGAGAGACTCACTGCTGTACAGGAGCAGGGAGAGCACATCCCTTCCCCATGCCAGCCAAGGGCTCCCCTCTGCTGGGGGACACTTGGACAAGTTCCTTTGACCTGGAGCTGAGAAAGGGGAACTGTAATCAGCTTCATCTGACCTCCCCAGCACTGGTGTGGGGTGTTGACAAGAGTTGCCCAAATTAACCAGCCTGTTACCACTGTAACAGCCTTAGGGGATGGTCCGTGTCTCCTCTGGGACCAGACAAAAACCACCTCTCCCCTAAACAAGAGTGTTTCATGCTGTCGTTTTAGTCTCTAGATGATTTTTACTGTTAACCAAAAAGCTGTAAATTTACTCCAGGAACATGTATATTTTGGCACCGTTGTAGCTCAGGACAAGGTTTAGGTTGGAGCTGGCTCAGGGAGACTAAGTCGTCCTCCTCGCCCTGCGACGGCAACGGGGACGCGGGTCAGGAGTGGAGAATTGCTGCTTTGTGGTGGTGGCTCTGGATACGGAGTCTGTGACTTTCTACTGAAAGCGCTTGTCTGTGAGCACAAACTACTGATGGGATGACTCTAGCTTCTTACTTTCCTTTATCTGGTGGGTTTGTAAATAAAAACTGCGTCTTGGGAGAGTGCTGGGCTGTCTTATTTTTCGACAGGGCCAGGACTCAGAATTTTTCCTTTCTTCCATTTGACAATGGCGATCCCATTTCTGCACTGGCACCGAGGGAGCTCCTTGCACCAGAGCAGCCCCACAAGGTCAGGCAGCAGCCGGGGCACAGCCAGTTCTGCTGCCAGCAGTGGCAGCCCTGCCTTGCCTCTGCACCACCAGCCTTCCCAAAGAGCAGGTCTGCAGCAGAGCCCCAGAAAAGCCAGAAATACAGGAAACTACAGGTTGTAGGGACACTGCAGGGGGAGGGCCCTTAGGAAAGGAAGAGAGGCTGGCAGAAAGCAGGGCTGTGTGGTGGAGACAGGAATGTTGTCTGTACGAGAGGTGTCTCTGGAAAAAGCAGGTGTAGGCTGAGCTGCAAAGTGGGACAGTAACAGGGCACAGGCCCTTGGGGGAACTGTGTTGAGAAGTCCAAGCTTGTGGGAGGGTGCAAGTTGCAGTATGTATTGATTTGAAAGTGAGTGTTTTCAGTGAAGGTGATTCCTTTGGAATGTGGCGTGGAAGGGGCAGTGTCACCTCACCACTACCTGCGGTCCAGACCAGCCTGCTGGGCTGGGGGAGACTGTAATAGCTGCCCCTGGTAAAACCTGCTTCTGGTTGCAGGGTAGGTAATTTCCATACACTGAGGGAATCTCCCTGCAGCTGAGAAGGATGAGCCACCACCACTTAAGCTGCTTTTTTCAGGTTTGTGAATGACACGGAGGGATCACCCACCCTTAGCTGGAAAAGGCAGAGCGGCCCCAAGCCCTCCCACCAGCACAGCAGAGAAGTTTTTGAGACCGTAGCTGTTTGGAATTTTTTTAATAAAATGGATTTTTTTCTTCAAATATTTGTAACTGAAAAAATAATTCAATTTAAAGATCAATTCTCTCCCCCATTAACTTGTCACTTTTATCCTTTTCCAGTTGAATACTCGCTCTGGATCTGATGCCCCAACACCATCTGGCTCTGATGGTGCTGATCACCCCTCGCCATCAGCTGCATAGTGGGAGAGTGCGTGCTAGTCAAATACACATTACAAACAAGTAGTGGTTACAGCAGAAAGATTCAGGATTACATTCAAGGTAGAGGCAGAACATCAGACTTCGTTTTTCCCAATGGGTGCAAAAATGTATGTCCAGGGGAATACCTCTTCCGACAAAGAACTATTGAACTATTATTCAAACAAATAATAGTAAGAAAGCAGAGAACTGGGCAAGCCTGCTCTGGGCACTGCTTGGGGAAAAGACTTTCGAACATTTCCGGGGCTGAGGCACCACCTTCCCCTCAGCCCGCAGGCACAGGGTTATCGCTCACTCCCCTGGCAGAAGCCCCTTGTACAGAGGGACTCTCACAGGTCAGCTGGGCTCCCTGGGACATGAGGCTCATGGTTCTGTATCCTCTGGGCTCTTTGAAGCTCTTCAGCCCTTCAGCCAATGCAAGTATGTTAGGCAAAGTCAGGGTCACTAAATTCCTACAGTTTCACACCTGATGGTGGATGGGCGAAGGTGAAAGGGAGCAGCTGTGAGCTCAGCCTTTCACCAGCAACTTCTGGAAGGGCTACATTGGTAACAGGCATTGGCATCTGTCTGCCAGTCACTGGAGTACCTGGCCCAGGGCAAGGAACCAGGGCTGGCTCAGGCCAGGACTGCAGCTGGAGTGCTCCCATCTTCCTCTAGGAGCTCATTGCGCTTTATTGATCATTTCCTTCTTTATTTAATGGCTGCAGATTTGTAATTATTTGTACAAAAGAAATCACACAGCTGGTTTTTATGGGGGCTACTGCAACTATGGGCTAAAAGAACCTGATTTTGCTTGAGTCTGACAAACAGGCAGCCTCACTTTTCCCCTTAGCAGTTCAGAGATCTTCCCACTCCCCCATACTTTCCTCCTTAGAAACTCCTTGCCTCCTGCCCCCACAGCTGGGCAGCTACCCTGGGGGAGCTGGTGAGACCTCTGTAAGGTGATTGCTAAGTACTCACTGCTCCCAGTGAGCACCTGGGCTGCACCAGGAGAGCATTCAGAGAGGGCTCAGGAGGATAAAGGGGGTGCCCACCAGTCTCTTTTATTCTGATTTTTAGGATGTGACACTGTAGCTTGAGCAACAGAAAGCCTGTGGGGAAGGGGGAAAGGGGGGTGTCCTCCTCAACCTGGACACTGAGGGAGGCAGGTAAGAGGCTCTGACTTGCTTACAGCTCAGGGCCAGAGGAGAGAGGAGGGGACAGAAAGGAAGGAAGCTGCCAGCAGGCTCCCCCTGCAAATGATTAAGAAAGTGGCTCCCCATGCAGTTAACAAGCAAACAGGGCTCAGGAAAGCAGGAGTATCTCCCGGCTGCAAACAGGCATGACCTCACCCAGCTGCCAGTTCAGTGGCTGAGGGAGAACACATTGTGCAGGGTTGGCATTCACCTGCCTCACCACGGAGCAGAGGTACCAGCACCCCTGTGGCACAGTGTCCCCCTGAGAAGAGGACCAGGTACCAAAGTTGCAGGGAAGCAGCATGTGGCTCACAGCTACCCCTCCCCAGCAAGAAGTTCTGCAGCCCAGTGTGCGGGAAGGGTGGGGACAGCATCCTCAACAAGATACTGAGAAGGATGGCATTTGATCCTTTCATTGCCTGAGCAGGTCAGTACCTCAGTCTGCATGACTTCAGGAGCCACAGGTTCCCCTACCTCACTCAGCCTGAGCAGCCTGGACCCAGCTCAGGGCCAAAGCAGGGACAGCCTCATGGCGAGGTGGCCACATCCACCTAAGCCATGTCCCACCTGCTCAGTATGGCTGTGAGTTACTACTGACACAGGGATTTTAAAGTAAGGGGAGTAAGAGCACAAGAGCGAGCCACAGGCCTGCTGTTCCACCACAGAGCCTGCCCAAGGATAGCATTGTCACGGCTCTGAGGTCCTGGGGGCTTGTCCACCCACTCCTCAGTCTGTAGTTCCCCCGAGGCACCAGCCTGAGGCCCTACGAGGACAAAGGACACCAGCTCAAAGTAAGCAGCCATTTACTTTTGCCTTTTACCCTGTGGGACTGGAGGGAGGGAAGAGCAGAAGTCAGCTGCCCAATACTTGTTTTCAGGCTCCTCCCCAGCAAAGAGACCTCACACTCACTGAGCCAGGATGTGTGCTGTGCCACACAACACCCCTCTTGCAGTCCCACTTCCCCCTCCTCACCTACTGGGTCCAACATCCATCCCCAGCTGCTGCTTTCCACTGGGGCATGTGCTGCAGGGAGGCACCAACACAGTGAAGGCAGGAGACAGATTGCACATGGCCCCCAATGATATGTTACTGATTACCAGCTGTGTCCCTCACCTGCTCCCCAGGACACACGGGCACTTTCGTGTGCCTGCCCCAGGCTGACTGCCCTGCTCATCTGGGGACGTCTCAAGTGCCTGGGAGCTGGGGGCAATGGGCTGTGCCCAACAGCAGTTTTAACATATAAGGACCTGATTTTAGCACCTTAAAAAATGGTTTTGCAGCCCAAAGCGAGTGAAGCAAGCAGGCAGGCTCGCAGGCCTCTGCCAAGCTCAGCAGTATTTGGGAAACCAGCTTAGACGTTACCAGGTTGGTGGGGAGCCCTGGTTCCCTTTGGCTACATTTGGAGAAGGTGCCTGTTCTGCCCAGCTCCTGCCAGCCCTGTGGCAGATCAGGCCCTCCCCTGACAGACGGCAGGTGCTGCAGAGGGCAGCTGCTCTGGGCCCCAGGCAGCCCTCCTGCCTTTGTGTCCTGCTCCAGAGGTAGAATCCCCTTCCATAACCGTTAAGACCGACCGTGCTGGGGCAGCACAACCCCCTTTATCCGCCAATCCCAGGAAGGCGCAGAGTGCTGCTTCTGGAAACAGCTCAGGCCCAGTCATGCTCTGTCCCACGTGAGGGAACAATGCGCTGCCATCGCTGCTCCTGCCTGGAGGAAGAGGGGCTGCTGGCTCTGCTCTCACCTCGGCTGGGCCAGGCTGTGTGGAGCGGGCAGGAGCCCGCCAGCCCCACAGTTCCTCCTGCCTCTTGTCCCCCCCCAGCAGCCGTTCTCCCTGCCCTGGCCCACTGCCAGCTTCATGCAGGAAGGACACTGTTAGGGGAGGAGTACAAATACTAGGAGCTCTTTCTTTTTTCTTTTTTTTGGTTGACTGGCCTCTTCCCCCTGCATGCCTGTGCCCTCCCACTCCCATTCCCTTCAGTCTCTGCTCACAGAATTACAAGCAAGAATCCCAGTGCAGCTGCAGATCATGTCCATCAAGAAAGTCTGTGGAAAAGAGGCTGGGAGCTGCGGTGCTCAGGGGAGCCAGGCTCATGACAGACCCCCCTGGCAGCTCCAGCCAGTCCATGCTGTCCAAGTTAGCCTCAGCCAGATCCAGGGTTATGCCCCCAGATGGCTCGTGAGCAAAGTGCAATTCCGAGGTGTCCATAGGTGAAGGCGGGTGGTCCAGGATGGCCGAGCTGCTCAGCATCTCACTGTGGAGGTCATCAATGAGGGACAGAGGCTCTGGCCCATCGTGGCCTGCCGTCAGCAGCGGGAGGCCGGTGCTGCTCTCCAGGAAGTCCTCCAGCCGGCCCACGGGCACCGGCTGCCCCAAGGACACTGGCACGGCCAGCTCAGAGGAGTGGTGGCTGCTGGCCGGTGGGGAACAGGCCGGGGCCACAGGTGGTTCTTTCCCAGCTGGGGACGACTGATCCTTGAAGTCAGCAGAAATCTCTGTACAGGGAACAACCAAGTCAGGTAAGGAAAAGTCTGGCTGAACACCAGAAGGATCCTTTCCACCCACCAGGGCCGCAGGGACCCCCCAGACTAAGCCATCACTGACCACCAGCTGAGATAAGGAAACTCATCCTGTGCCTGTGCTTGCCTCACTATGGGGAGTTTTCAGCCCACCTCCACGAAATTCCATCTCTGTCCAGTATCTCAGAAGTGATGTGCCCAGATCTGATGCAGTAGAGCCATCAAGAATCACAGAACCATACTCAGGCCTGACTGACATCTCCCTCAGTGCCTCGATGACTACTGCCAGTGCTAAAGGCACTGGAAGGGACACTGGAGAAAAGAGCAGGGCCATGACAGACTCTCCCCTCGGTGCTCTACAATCCCCAGACTCAGACCCAGGGACTATGGGAAATGCTGGCTTTGTCTCCTCACCTCCACTTTCGATGAGGATATCAAACAGGTCGTCCATGTGCTGGCTGGAACAGCCGTTCTCCTGGGGAGAGCAAGTGCAGGATTAGCTTCCTATTTACCAGCAGAGCTTCCACCTCCAGCAACACCTTTGGCTGCTGGCTCTCCTCCCTTGCCCCAGGGACGGGGCTGTTTTCGAGCAAGAACAAGCACACCATGAGCATGGCACCAGAGTCCTCTGTAACCCAGGCTGTTACTGGCTGGGAAAGTATGGTCAGCAATGGCAATGAATGGCTTGGGATTTTCACCTGTGATTTAGGGTCCGCCCCAAACCCTCCAGAGGAAATTCAACGAGGAAGGTGCAGTTGTGTCTCCATTCCCTATCACTGGCCCCCACATCAAGAAACTAAGTAGATTCACAATGGCAACTTTTCGTCTGCTCTCTAAGGAAACCAGGGAGAATAACTGCTCTCACCTGGGCCTTTGGCTGTTGCTTCATGGCCTCTTCATAGCCTGGTGGTGGCTCTTTCATTGGGACTGAGGGAACAGGAAGAGGAGGTGGAGGAGTTCCAAAAAGCGGCGTGTGCTGTTGTTGCTCCAGGTCCATCTGGGAGGGGGAAGGGACAGCAGGAGAGCCAGGCTGCGATGAGGACTGTTGAGAATGAAGGCAGAAGAGGGAATGAATGCAATCAGGGAAAAATCCACATCAACTCCTGTCTCACGGCTGCTTTGAGAGACCTTCACCTCTCCCTGTGAGCACTGCACAGTGGTCTGCCCTCTTCCCTGGACTTTGTGCCCTATGCCCTGGCTGCAGGGGAAGAACACAAATTTCCCCTCCAACTCATAGCTGGAAATCTTTAGCTGATTTTTCCAATGCTAAAGCAGCCACACTACAAACCACCTCCTCCCTTCTCCTGGACAGGGAGAGCCTCATCTGTCCAAGTGGGGGATTCCTCCAGCACCCTGGAGAAAAAGGGCACTTCCCTTGTGTGTTCAGCCTACTCTGTGCAATATATCCAGGGCCTATTCTACCCGCCTCCCTCTGCAGTGCCTGCTTTGGGGTCACAAGCCAGCTTCACTTAGCAGCAAGTTTCACAGCCTGACAGTGGGCAGAGAGCACCAGAGCACTCAGCAGCACCAGAAATCCAAAGGAAACCCCAAGTGTTGCAGGAAGTGGTGCTCATGACTCAGCTTTACCAGATGAATCACCATACAACTGCCCATAAGAACTGCTGAAACGAGGATCAGGCCTTTGCCTCTACAGCAGCTATGCATGACCCACACAGAAACTTGCTCCCCTGGAGCAGCGAACCCTGGGCAGCAGCTGAATGCTACTTCCAACACGTGCACATGTTGATGCCCTTGCCCATCCTGTTTTCCCTGGAAAGCTGCTCAACTCTTCTGTGACCCACAGGTAGAGGAGTGACCCTGGAACAGCTCTGCTGGCCGGGGTCCACTCTTCCTGAGAAGGGCTGGAAACCATGGCTATGGCACAGGCCACTGGGACATGCTGGGAGGGTACCTTTTTTGACACACTGGGTGGGCTGGTTTTGCCAGAAGCACCAATTTTCAGGGGCTGCTTATGGAAACCATTGGGGAAGAAAGGCTGCAGATTTGCAGGTATTGAGAAAGACAATATGGTGTGGGCCAGCTGCCCTGTGACCACCTGCAGACCTGGCTTCTGACCCTACAGGGAGGCAAAAGGATTGGGAGAGTCAGTACAGACACCTCTGCAGCACACAGGCTAAGGGACTCTGAGGAAAAAGGTCCCTTCATTTACCTCCTGCACTTTCTCCAAGGTCTCAAAGCAAACCAAGGCACTGACCCTTCACAAAGTAGGTATCTCACTCTAAATATACTAGAAATTACTTCTGTCTTCATATCCTTTCCAGAAACTGACTCAGAAATGATCCTCCAAGCTCTAAAAACTCTTCATAATCTTTCTGTATCTTATCTTAATTACAGGTTAGAGAGACAGCTAAGCAGGCTAGAAAGGGAGGAGATGCACAGCAGAGCCTCTTTACAGCCAGCACCTGTAGAAGGGTAAAGACAGAGGTGCTCTCCTTCCTGAAGCAGTATAGCACTTCACAAAGAGGTGATTAACTGGCATGCTCAAGGCAGGGGAATGGAAATGACAGCATGCTCAGCAGTACCAGAGACTAAATGGTCACAGCCCTTTTACCCCTCTGAGCTCACATGCCCCTTCAGCAGCAGCCACACTGCCCACATCACCCTCTTTCCATGCAGCAGCCACCTTTTCTGTTCAGCAGCACTCCTTCAAGAATCTGGGACACCCCTGTGAAACAAGGCTGCCCACTCTGGGCCCTCGTTTTTCTAATCCATAGACAACACCCAGTGGTATCTACCTGCGGGTACAGACCCTGGCAGCAGGCAAACAAAAGCAAGGGAGAAAAGTGAGCAGGCAGTGAGCTACCTTAGGTTGGTTTGGTCCTCTGGGCTGTTGCTGCTGCTGCTGCGTGGGCTGCTGAGGGGTGTTTGTAGGTACCTGACACGGCGGCTGGCTGGAAGGTTTAGTGGGTGATGATTGTACAGTCTGCAAAGAAAAGGGTACCCATGACAGGTTATTCCCCAGACATGACATGGACATGGGGCTTAGGTTTCTTACAAGATTTATAAGTTTGTTTTCCCCCACTCTTTATTCTTTATGAAATTCAATCCTTCTCTTTCACTGAGCAGAGAGATCAGATTGGGTGTGATTCAGAGTCCTAAGAGAGGGGGTAGTACCAGCCTAAATCCCTGGGCTACCCATGACACGCCTCAAGGGCTGCCAGACCTGACACAGAAGCTGTGCTCTTGTGGAGCAGCGGTGGAGTTCAGGTAAGATACTCTGGGGTATCAAGGATGACACTGGATGCTGATGTTTAGACAGCTGCCGACATCTCACGTGCTATGCAGCAAACGTAGCCTGCTCAGTGCCTGTCCCTGATGGCAGACACTCCCACTTGCTCTGCAGAAAGTGCAAGAAATGTATCAGCAGAGAATGAAAATTATCTTTGATGTCATGGAAGGTGCTGGGGTTTGACTTATGCCATAAAACCTGGGCATATTTATCCCTTCCTGGAAGGAACACTCGGAACACTTCTGTTAAGTGCTGAGCTCATGCCAGCAGGGGAATAGTAAATCATCTCTGATGAAAGACTCTGTTAACACTGAAATACTGACACGCATTAAAACAAAGAGCAGCCAAAAAGCAAACAGTCTGCTCCCAGGGTCTTATTTCAGCTCTTGGTACGTAAGATGACCCATCTATCACTCCAACTACCATCTCTACAGTAAAGGACAAGAGGTGAAATACACTCTGCTCATTTTACTACCATGGGCATAGTTGTTCTTTCAAAAACTAGTGAACTGTGGCAGCAAACCCTTGTCATCCAAGCCTGAGGTCCTGCCTGACAAAAGGCAGAACCATGTGTTTGGAAGAATGCTGAACAGCCTGTGATGCACAGAGCCAATCATGCACTGCTGTACACAGCTCATCATTGTCAAATTCCAGTCTTTTTGCTGAAGATCTGCTTACACTGCTCTGTTTCACAAAGCCATGATCTAGCAGCCACCATAGCAAGCAACTCAGCCCTTTCAGTATTTACTGCACTGAATTTCAGTATTTACTGCACGCCGTTAAGTCATCCTATGGTAACCGGAGTGGGAAGAGGAGAGAGGAACCCAACTGCCCGCAGCAGTGATGGGATCCAACCCTTGCCTACCTGCAAGTGTGGGCAGCTGCTCCCTGCCTTTCCGTGGGGAGAGAGGCCCTGCCTCTCGGCGTTCTGCTTGGTCACGGTGAGGACGATGTGGGTCCCTGTGGAGTCAGTGATGAGGGTGGGGGGAGGAGTGCCCTTGATGAGGTCGCTCAGGGCGCTCCCTTGCTGGCCAAGGAAAAGCCGCGGGCTGTGGGACTGGCACGGCGGCTCTGCTTCCGCGGCTGGCACCTCCTGCTTCACCATCACGGCTTTCTTTGGCACTGGGCTTGGATTCGAAGTGTCCATTTGGCTAGCGGTTGGTGCAGGGCTGAACTGGTCTGTTTGGCCACTGGATTGCTTCGCAGACTGGCAACTCAGGAAATCGTTTTCACTCTTGACCTGGGTGCCAAATGCTCCTGGTTTGGAGGCGAGGGCTGTTCCATCTCCCGCGGCTGTTGAGGCCGGCTGTGACTGCTGAGAGCGCTTCTCCTGCTCCAGCTGTAGCCTAAGCATCTCCACCAGCTGCTGCTTCTGTTTCAGCATGCGGGTGAGTTCCTCGATCTGCTTGTCCTTCTCCTGCAGCATCTGGTCTTTGTCCCTAACTTCTGCATCTCTGCTGTTACCAGCGTTACACCGCTCTGACCTGGCTGCTGCATTTATGCTACAGGAGATGGACTTGGAGCTTTCTTCCTTCACCAAGAACTGCACTGGAGATGTCTGCAAGGTGAGCTGGGTCAGAGGTGAAGTCACCATCTCTCCAAAGGTATCTCCAGTGCCCGAGTTCTCGTCCCCTGTGCTCATTTGCGAGCGCTCAGAAGGAGTTGGAGAAACAGGAGGAGTTGAGCCTGTGCTCCCAAACTTCATCACGCCGCCACCAGTAACTGTGGCCACAACTACTTCTGCTGGTGCAATGCCAGTGGTGACCAGGGCTGGCCCTGTGCTCAGCCTGGCAGTTGGGAAGGCCACCACCACTTCAGCAGCTTTAGGGAGGACGGCTGCTGTGCTGGGCTTGGGAGTGGGGGTTGTTTGGCCGGCTGCACCGTTCTGCTCTTGGTAAGCTCGGAGACGCTCAATCAGGTCCATCTTTGTGCCCGAGACAGGCAAGGCCCTCAACTTCAGCTCTTGCTTTAGCTCTGCTACCTGATATGGGGGGAAAAAAGAGGGAAACATTAAGAGAACATACACTTCTAACTGAACAACTATCAACACCTACCAAACCTATGAGACAAAAGACTAAACCGTTCTTCCTGCAGGCCAACAAACTTGCACCTCAGGAGCAGACTGTGGGGTAGCAATCCCAGCTGCTAGCACTAACTCCTGTCAGTCCACCTCAGCCCTGCTCTGGGCCAGCAACATCGTTCGGTTCTGCTTGCTGACAATGGCAAGAGGGTCTGTGCAGCTTCACAGGACATTTACCTTCATCTCATCCAGGTTGGCAGGGAGAGTGCCAGGCTTGCCCACCGCAGCGTTACTGTTTTGTCTCATCAGCCCACTGGAACCAGAGGATACTGAAGATGTGCTGCTGACTGTGGCAGAGAGATTGCGTACAGCAGGGGCACTGGCACCACTCTGCTGCTCTCCTGGAGGCCTGCAGGAAAAGAAAGAACACAGACATCAAAACCACAGTGGAAAGACACCGGAGGCCCTCAGTGTCGACAAACACACGTCCAGAAAGAGCCAGGTCACCAGTGCTGCCCTAGACACTGAAGCACACCAATACTCTCGGCTATATCCATGCCCCTTGCTGTGCCAACCGACTCACTTCAGCTGCTTTTGTCTGATTCATCTCACACCGGCTCTTTTTGAGGCCCTCTGGAACCTACAAGACTGAGTGTGTCACGCCTGTCACACCCAGTGGCCACCCCTCACACCCAGAACACCACGTCTCTGGTAACAGTGCTGGGGAAGCAAGCGCTTCCTAAGAGAGCTGCCACTGTGGACCCGTACTTTGGTGGGGCTGGCAGGATGGTCTGATAGTTGTAGTGCTGCTGCTGCTGGTTGAGGATCTGAAGCTGGAGAAAGAGCTGCTGCTGCTGCAGTATTTTGGCATAGGATGAATCCATGGGAGGAGCTCCCTTGTCCTGCTTTTGGTCCGGGGGAATATACTGATGATATTTAAGCTTCTTGACTTTCGGCTTTAACTCCTTGGCTTTTTTACTGCGCTGAGACTTCTCACTAGCACACTTGGGCTGGCTTTGCTATTCAGAAGAAAAGGAGGAAGCAAGTAAGAATAGAAACACTGATATAACGTAACACCCCATGTAAACCAGAACACACACTGGGATTTTAATTTTGAAATTCTCTAGTTTGTTCACCTCAGGGTCTTTCCATGCTTCTCTAACTGAGGTAACATTACAGACACAGCACCGGCAGCAGCTTACACTGCACCATAATGCAGGTCACCTTTCCCAGCACACCAGATCATCTGCTCATCCAGTGCAGACTCATTGACTCTAGTTACACATAACACTGATTGTTTCAAAACATTTTGCATTCAGCAACCGTTTTATAGAAGATGAATTCTGCTTTCCATGGAGCAGAAAATCCCATTAAATATGTTACAATTAGTGTCAGGGGAAAACACTAGTGAGAAATGTTTCCTTCCTTTGCATCTGTTAATCTAATACTTCCAGCTCCAAACCTGCTTAAAAGTAACCATATTATCTTCCTTCAGACTACAACAATGAAGACACCAGCCAAAATAGTACCTTAATGAGCGTTGGTGGGGGCTTGGCAGCAGTAAGAGCCACTCCATTGGTAAGACTAGGGGGCAGAAGAGGTGGAGGTGGCAGTGGCGGAGGTGGCTGCTCAGGTAGGAAAATAGTTTCACTGGAGTCTGCACTAATCTGCAACTGGGATGAACCCTGCAGGGACAGAAAAAGGCATCATGAATACACACAAGAGGAGGGAAATAATTTAATAGAGTGCAAGAAGTGTCCACTTAGAAGGAAGGACCATGGGTTTCAAATCTTTAATCAGACTCCTTTAACCCAGTTGTCCCTGAGACACGGCACACCTTCTCAGGGCAGAAAAGGAATCAAAATCTCACACCTGTATCTTCCAGCACTGCCTGCTGGGATCAGCTGCACACAGGCTGTATCACCAAGCAATGGCTGCCCCCTTCCCCACACGGCACCACCATGAGGGTTTCTGAATAACCAGAGGAGGACATCACTGACACCACACAGAGCTAAGACCCCTAGTGAAATCTCACAGACTACACCTCTTAGGAAAGCCTTGGTCTCACTTTTTAGGATCCTCTGCCACAAATCAGCATGAAGCTCCAGGGCACTGCAGGAGGCCTCCACATTCTCACCTGAGCTAGTGATGTGCCAGTGGTGCTAGGGAGAGGCTCACAAATCCGGGAGTCCATCGGCGATGGGACAGACCCTTGGGACTCATGGCTGGCTGGCTGTTCTGGGGAGAGGGCATCACTGCTGTCCTCATCAAAGGAGGAATTGTCTGCAACCTTTGGGTAGTTCACCTGTCCAACTAAAAACAAACATCAACTGTGGTCTGTAAAGTGGAATAAGAAATGACTTTGCTTGATACTAGATGTTTCACAAAGACAACGATGGCATGGAGAGAGTCGTGCTTAAAGCACCAGCTAAAAATGAGAGAACAGAGTCCCAGCTGGATCAGGTTTAAGTGTTTACATTCACTATCTATCAGTAGAATAAAATGATGCAGACTGGGGTGAACCATTTCCCTTGCTTCTTAGCCAGACAAGATCAGTGAGTGTAAGAAGAGATACTCAGGTCTGCCCAAACCCAGCTCTGTGGCATGGCTTATTTCACGATCATCTGGCATCAAAGAAGAAGACTGGACAGTATAAGGTTGAGTCATGGTTTCTTTGGTGTTCTTCCTATATGGTGGAAGGTAGAATCTCTCTTGGATTCTTCTGTCTTGGAAGACAGAATCCCAAATTGTCCTCTAGTCTTACAAGCAACAAGGGCTATGGATGAAGTGGTGGCCCTGGCTGCTATTAGCATTTCTGTCCATCTACACGCCCAGTAGATAAATTCACATGAGTGTACATTTGTAATGTACCAATGTTTTTTTAGACGACATTTTCTCAAATTAATCCTGCTAAGCAGAGAAATACTGTCATTTGCACCCCACTTAAAATCAAGAGGAATCCAGAGATGTACTTCACCCAGTCAGAAGGAAGCCACATCTCGTACGCTTCAGTTCACAAGTTCACCCTTCCTCAACTACTTCTTGCTCAGTAGTGAAGGCCGGCTCTCCCACAACACTGTCCTTTTCCTTTTTTATGGAAAGTATTCCATCTTGCTCACAGTTGTGTCCCATTTGTCTTTACAGTAGCTGTGCGTGTTTGAGGGGATGAATAACCACAGACACACAGACTGCTCAGTCTGGGGAGACAGGAAAGAGCACTGCTGAGGCAGTGGGAAGGCTATTCCTCAGCATGCCTTTCAGCCCTTGGAATGGCACTGGCATGATTTACATCTGTTCTGGTTTATTTTTAAAGGGGTTGAATCTTTTGAAGTTTTTGAGTTCACAGACATCTTTTGTTTCATCACACCTGTTTATATTCTGTCTCCCCTCCTGATCTAAGTCAGTGGGTTCTCCCTGACCAAGGTTGTTGACATGTTATACTGTGAGAGGGATTTTAAGGAGACAATCTAGGGAGTACAATCTTCAACAGTCTTTCAAGTCTTTAGAGCATACAATCACTTTCACATTATTCTGGAATGTCCACATTCCCTATAATTTAATGTCTCCATAGCATTATCTGGGCCAGAGGGAGATCTGCTTTTCCGAGTCCTTGGGCTGAAAGCCTGTGATTCTGGGTCAGGAAAACAAGACCAGCCATGGGATTGCACTCTCTTAGATATGCAGGTGAATTGATAGGTAATCACAGCCACATGTGGGAAATGCTCTCCACAGAGATCCTCCTCTGACCTTACCAATAATAGCTTCCTTCAGGCTCGATTCCACGGGCAAGATGTTCTTCTCCACCAGCTCCATGGGCCCTGGCCTCTGCGCTATCTTCTCATTGAGGTCATCTGCCAGTCTGGCTCTCTTCAGCTTCAGCTGCTTAGCCTGCAAGGAGGGTTCAGCTGAGGTCTCTGGGGGAAAGTAAATAAAATGGCATCAATCCAACAATGGTCAACCCATACCCTTCAAGAGTATTTTAATTCTATTCAGAAAGGTAACAGTAGGTAACAGTAGATAACTGTACAGAAAAATAGGTGATAGATAACAATAGATATGCACTATAAAGATATGACACATACTATATATTCAGGTTATAAAGATAACTAGAGTAGCCCTTGTGACAAATTCACTGTTCTCAAACTGATGTCACCCAATTCTCATTCATCTTTTCCCTCTGGTTGTGCCCCAAGCCTGGTGCTCAGCAGCAGCACAGCACTCCCTCTTTGAAGCTGAGGTTCACTACTAATCAGATCAAATCTGCCTCACTCCCTCTCAGACATTTTACAGTGTCTTCCCTTAGCAGAAGAGCAGTCCACAGTCATTCTAGTTCAGTGTTGCTCAGCTGTATAAAACTGCACAATTTGAATTCGCACAACAGGTTCTTCTGACAATAATCTCCAAGCAAGCAGAGTTGAATCCCTCCCAAGGAATCATGCAACAGGCATGATGATCTGCCTGCTCCCAAGTGGAAGGAAGCTTTGGAGGTCAGTGGCAAAACAGAAAGCTGTTAAAAAAGTAGTTATGACAAAGTTTATTTTTGATGTTTCCATGTTCAGCACATGCCATACCTTCCAGAATGTGCATCCTAACCAGCTCCGATCTCTCTGGCCGGGACCGGATTTTGCGTTTCAGATAGTCCTCTGTCTGTAGCAAAAACAGACAAGCAAGAACCACTTTCAGCTGATCAGACACAGGAGTGAGGTAATCTTGAACAGCACAATGAAAGAAACAACCATCTTTAGCTGTTACTGAGATCTAAATAAGCACAGAATGGAGAAGGGGCCTATCTCCTGTCCCAGAGCACCCAGAAAATGAGCTTACTCTAAAGATGATCTTCCAGTGTAATTACCTCAGTCAACTGTGCAATGCTGCCCCACAGAACAGAAACAGGGAAGGACTTCCTCAGGAGCTGAAGTCCTCTTTTCCCATTGTATGCACCACCACTAACTTGTGTCAGGGTAACATACATGAGGTTTCTTTTTACGTTAAAGAAAAATGCACTGGTTCCATTGTTCACAGAAAATACTTCCATGTACTGCTGGCATTCAGGGCTGACTTATGGTTTGGTCATACTCTTTATTTTGATTAAAGATATGTTATTTGTTAAGCTAAAGACCCCATGCACTCCCTTGGGGGACAGAATCTAAATGCTGTGACAAGGCTTATTTCACTTCCAGAGCTGCTTTTAGCTCTGTCTTTGGAGAATGTGCTACAGAGCAATGTACAGAGATGAGCCCAACAGGCTTAACATGTTCCTTTTCACACAGCTGAGGAATGGGAATCTGGAAGCAGTGGGTAATAGACTGGTAAGTACTGGCCATCAGGATGGGCCTTCAGAGAAAGTAAGTATTAAAGTCAGTCAGAACTCTGCACCATAGTTGCTCAACTGCCCACATAAAATATTAACTTAATAAAGCTTTAGGAAAAAAAGAGGAGAAATAAGCAAAAGCACTTTGGTCAGTAGTCTTAATGCAAAGTCCTCTGTTCCAACCCTTCCACAGTTTAAAGGGCCTCCCTGACAGGTCTTCATCACAGCTATTATTTTTTCACTTACGTTGCTTTCACTTTGAAAACAAAACTTAGTCATAACAAGTTTCATTCCACTGTAGACTAATCAGAAAAAAATATCCCCAGAGGCCTTCTGAGGAACAGAAATTATCAAGAAACTCCCCAGTTAGAAAAGGTGGCACATGAAGTGTGATGCCTTGCTTCCTCTTTCTGTAGAGCCAGAAGTCTGTGATTTCAGTGTCACAAGATTTTCGGGGGGATCCTCTCTATTCAGTTTTGAATTTCTAGTCTCCTAGATAAACAACTGCACATGCAGGTAACAGAGAAACTTTCCTCAAAGGTGGAACTGAGCTCCAAATGATAAGAGCATTTGATTAGCATTTAAGGGTGAAACAGACACCATAAAAATAAAAATCTCAAGTGTATGGACAGTGGGAAAGAAGAGTATCAGTCACTTCCAGAAAGATAACTCTAGGGAAAATCCAGGCACCATATTCAATGGCTTATAGGCATAATTCGTTCACTGAGGGTTAACCAGCACCGCATGCAAGCTGCAGAACACCCCATCCAATACACCTCTGACTACAGAAAGCTGTATTACATCCAAAATATGAACAATTCCCTTCTGCAACTCATTAGCAGCTACAGGATGCCCAAAACACAAGACATACTATTCCTGACTTTTCCAAAACACTAAAGATTATATTGCATCTTACCCTGGCCCGCTCCAAACTCCTTCTTTGTTCATGAAATGCAGCTGGACTTTTCAGAGCTATGGAGAGGAAAAACATTTAGTGAATGAATTAGAATTATATAAGTTCTCTCACTGCACAACTCTTTAGGCCAACTAAGTTAACAAACGCACCGCAGCAACTGCCTCCTGCATCTTCCAACACACTGAGGCAGATCTCCAGCTGGTACAAAGCAATGGGAATTGTCATACTCTGCGTGACAGCACAGGGAC
Organism: Eulacestoma nigropectus; assembly: GCA_013397775.1. Lineage (NCBI taxonomy): Eukaryota > Metazoa > Chordata > Aves > Passeriformes > Eulacestoma > Eulacestoma nigropectus. Next base: position 2,497,913 of record VZTE01001811.1, read on the forward strand.
ACAGGAACTGATCCGAAATTTTTGTGGGCCACTGGAGAGCCTAATACAGGTACACTTGTGGTCAAACTAACCACTGCTCCCAAAGCTGGGTCCAAGAACATGATTCAAAAACACCCCCTCAAAAAATGCCTTTTACAAGCTTCAACAGATAGTAAGGTATCCAGGACCCTTAAGGGAAGGAAACACTCTGAAGAGATACATCAAATGTTTGGAAGGATGGGGGACAATGCTAATGAACTGTAAATCCCCTTTACTATCTTTTAATGTCGAAGGAAGCTGCAAGTCTTATCTGCACCTGTGTTTTGTACACATGCAAGGACTGGCTGCAAATCCTGCAGGTCCACAGGACACATATTTTGCTCCCTGTAAGAGAAATTACCATGAGAACAGGAACACTTGGAGAGAAAAGTACATCTGTCTATTGACAGAAAACCACAACTTGAGGAATTAACTTCAGCTCTCTACAGAACAGACCTTCTCGCCCCCTCGGGCCCTGTTTAAAGCCAGAGCCAAAATGGATCAGATTTTAAGAAACTGATCCTCTGCTGTCCAGGACCACACTAACCCTGGAGGAATCTCTCACTCTGCCTGGCTCCTCTGGAGCACACAAAGCTCACGTCACAGTAAAACCAGAGAAAGAGGGTGTAGTAGCTCCTCACAGTTTCCCTGAAGCTGCAAGTAGCTTGTTTTTTAAAAAACGACCGCACTGTAGTTAAGAACTAGCTGAAGGGAGCATAATAATTTTTTTTCATATTTCTGAAATACTCATATTTTAAACTGTCTGAATTACCATCAAGCTAAACAGAAAAGTTACAGAACTTCAGCTTTAAAGATAAGTTGCAAGTCTTTTGAAGACAGGAAACTAAGCTCATAGTTAGTAACTCCAAAGTATTGCATCTAGGTCCTGTGAAATACAGTCTGCTCATATTATTTTTCACTTAATTATTTCTCAAAGGTAAGTTCATAATGAAGAGTCAAAAGACTATTAAAAAATAAAAGCCCTTGCATAAATACAATGTAAAAAACTACTTCTAATGTATGTGGAGCCTTCCAAGCCCTTTCCTACAGAATGGAATGGAGTAGCCACAGAAAGCATTAAGACACATTCTATGAAATATAGAGAGTTCCTCTAGGTTCACATTAATGGGGTAAGAAGTAGAATTCAGTTCACATGGCAGGAATTCTAAACATGCCAGGCATCACAGATGGGATTTGGACTACAGAAGTGAATAAAGAACAACTTGTAGAATAAATTAACAATAACTGAAAACCATAGTGAGTGAGTATATAGACCCTACAACATGGGGCAAATAGGTCCTGCTCAGATTAGTTTCATAAATCTGGTTATGGAGAGAAATTACCAGAGAAAGTTACACAAGCTGTGAAATGCACTTTGAGATAAACCAAAGAGATATGGTAGGGATATTGTCTTGCAACAACTACAAAATAATGCAAAAAACTTCCCCATCTAGCTGAGGCACCAAGAAGGCCTCAGCTGATGCCTGCAATGAGGCGTCTTGGGCAGTCTGACCGTGGCACTTAGTTGAAGAGCAAGGAACAAACTATTCTTTTCAAGTCGCATGAGCTGCTTGTGAATACACACGTGCTTGAACCTGAAGGTGCTTTCCTTTCCTTGTGTGCATATCACAGAAAAGTGAAATAAAAGCTCAGGTCCACTTGGGCAAAGATAGCAAGCAACATTAAATCGGCATAAACATCTACCCTGCAGACAAGAGAAGCAGGATTCATCTTGTGTCTTTAAAAGCTCTCTACCAGAATGTGCAGACACAGCAGTAATTCTTTGCTCTCTCCTTCCTGCCTACCTCTGCTGTCAGTATGAGGCAGCAGATGAACTTTAAGTGACATTTCTCTGACCACAACTAATGGTCAGAAAAGTGCAGGAGTTCAGCCAGTGTCACAGGTAGTCCAGGAAAACTCTTGCATACAGAAGAACAAAGCAAGAAAAGAATCCCTGAGTAGGAAAAAAGAAAAACACATATGCATTTAATAGTAAGTAATGCAGAGCTGCTACAGCAATAATCTTGTAAAGCACAATTTCAGTCTCTCATGACTAGTCCTTTGGAAACGTGCACTGGGATGTAGCTCTCTGGGCTGGCAACATGACAGAGGACTTCATATTCGACCTCTGAAAATGTTAAGAGGGCACAAATCCTTCACTGCTTCCCTCAGCAATCTAGGATGAGGTTGACATGTCAGAATAGGGTGTCTATTGTAAAATCGTACTCTGTTTGAAGTTAACTAAGCCTTGCACATTTTTGGCTTTGAAATGACTACTCAGCTCAGAGCTGTGGAGCAACTCTGTTAACTTTACTACAGCAAATTTAAAAAAAGGAAAAATATAAAGCTATGAAGAACTCTGAAGTAATAAGGCTCTGGGTGAGCTCTAAAGGAGACCCACAGAGCAGAAATGCCTCTTTTCCAGCTCCTACCACTGATCCCTGCAAAACTGTTCCTGTGCCTCATAACCCATCTGGCTCACTCACCAGAGTGCTACTTTATCCGTTCCACTCAAAACTACCCATATTGATAAAGCTCTACTGTTCTCAACCATATCAGCTGTGGTGGCTCATTCTGGCAATGTATGTGAACAAGTGGCTGAGCTGGTGGAGCAGAACCTGTGCGAACCAGGTGGGCATGGGGCAGCACTCCCACTCTGTCCACAGCCCTTAGCACCTGAAGCATCAGATATAATCACAGAGGGTTAGGGATGAAGAAACTCCAATCACCTGATGCTTTCTGACTGCTCAGCCTGCATAAAATACACTGAACTATCCCTTACAGTAGTTTGTCTAACCTGTTCTTGGAAACCTCTCGTGAAAAAATGCAATATTGTTGCAGAGAAATTATCCCAGTGCATAGATGTTTTTACTATTTAAAAACCTTTTGGAATGTCTAACTTATATTTCCCTTCCTACAATTTATACTCTCTGTTCCCCACCTTACCTGCAAACATTACAGAGAACGATTTATTTTCTTCCTCTTTGCATCTATCCCTTTTGAAAACTTTGGTTCTCCTACAATCTTCTATTATATAAAATGACCAAAGGCAGTTGCTTCAACCTTCCCTTGCAGATAACATTATCCAGACCTTTGCTTGTTTAGTCTCTTTTGGACTCCTTCCATTTGATCTGCATTTTTGTTGAAGCCTAGTGTCCAAAATCAGGTACATATTGCAGCCTAGGCTTTATTGGCTGTTACAGAGTTAAATGATTCTTCAATGACACTTCTCAGTCACATGTCCCAGCCAGTTTGCCTTTTTGTGTACATAAAATGCACAACGTTCACTTGTGCTTGTCTCACAAACCATGCCGGTACCAAGCCAGCCACTCTTCCTCCTCAATTCATGCCACTGACTAGGCATTGCAAAAAGTAGACATTCTGCCTTTTCTTTCATTTTATTCCATAGCTGTTGGCTTCTCCAAACATTGTGAGTCCCAGTCCTGTCCTCCCCCCAGCCTATTAACCTGGAGCTTAATAAATGTGCAGACTGTTCTTTTGTTTACATCAACTCACTGAAAATATTGAATCGTGTCAAGCACTGATTTTCTCCCTTCCCATCCCAGCCAACAACCCTGCTCAACACAACCTCCCAGTCTGACACCAAGCCTTTATTCCAATACTGTTCCCTCACAAGTTGCATAGGCAGCTTCAAGTAGTCCCAGATTGCTTCCAAAACATCAGGCAAGGCTGTTTCAAGCACCTTACTAAATCCAAGAAGTGCAAAAACACATTTAACATCCCGAATTCCCTGGGAAGCATTTCAACAAATATTTAGTCCGCTGGTAGATCCAGCTTAAGTAATGATCTCTTTTCCCCCCCTTTTCCATGTCTCACTTGTTTCTGCCTTGCCATTGATGCTCCATTTGTACTTGTACTGCACAGGGAGCTCTACTACGGAACTGTTGCCATAAAGTATCTCCAGCACCTCCCCACAGCACTTGCCCCTCTCCAAACTTAACTTGAATCCTTGATCTAACTATCCAGCTAACTTTGAGAGAGCCATGATGAGAACAGAGTGCTGCCAGAAGGAAAGAAACCACCAAACTTGCCAAACTACAACAGCAGGATGAGCTGTTGAGTTTTTGTTTTCACTGTATGCAGAAAAGAAATAGTTGAGAATGCAGAAGTAACTTCTGCAATGCCCAATTTCAGTTAGGTTACCTCCTGCCTGCCTTTTGATTTTATTTCTACATGATATGTACATGGTATTTTCAGCCTCAGTAACCTGCAGTTACACTTTCTGCCCTCGTTCCTGTACCTAGGTCTGGGACAAAGCATGTTAGCCCTTGGTTATGCTGACAAAACTGTCTGTGGACTCCGCTCACATTTGTTTTGAAAGAGTTACTTTAACCTGGATTGGTATGCTGGTTTACAGCACGGCTCCACAAATAATAGTGTCAGCAAAGCTGAGCACAACTGCCCTGCCAGACAAAGTCAGAAATGAGAGGCTGAGTTTAAGGCCAGCACTGCAGCAGAAGCCCCCACCTTGCTGAACCACGGCCTCCACATCCTGAAGTTTCCCCATCCACCATAGGAAAACAGCCTTGTGTTACAAATGGCCCAACAAGCACTAAAATAGGCTCAGTGACAGATGGGACAATAGCATCACCGATAGGGCTTAGGACAGCACAGTCCAGGAGGTGCTCTCCACTGAGCTGTACACACTTTTGTCCCACTTGGACAGCTGTGGCAGTTTGCAACATCTGCTGTTAGAAGGATGAGTTTTACCCCTCACCTTTAGATGACTGACAGCAGGACTTGATTTTCCTGCCACAGACAAGCTGGCTAGCAAGAATCTCATGAAATTCCTACCACATACATCCTGTTTCTTTAGTCTCTCTGCTACCTGTTGTGGAGCATTTTGATGCCTTATCTCCAGAATTCCTGAAGCATGAGCATTTTGTGGTCACAGCCTCAGCTACCACAAGAAATCTCCTTGCATATCAATGATGCAACTGTTCTGTGCCTCCACCCTGCTTCAAAAATATTACAGCTCTACATTGCCACTGTGTCCTTCCATCTGACCCACCAAACCGAAGAAGCAGCACACAAGACCATCTACATCGACCCACACCTTTGCACACAAAACCCAGAGATGAAAGCTGCTAATCTTCACTTCAAAGCAATGTATTGCCTCCTGTGAAACAGGGTCCAAAACTGCAATACCTGAGTGTTCCCCCAGTCCAAGCCACGTTTTGCAGATGGCAAAGTGTGAATGAATCACAGAAACACTGAATGGTTTGGGTTGGAAGAGACCTTAAAGATCATGTAGTTCCAACCCCCCTGCTATGGTTGCAGGGGCACCTTCCACTAGACCGGGTTGCTCAAAGTCCCATCCAGCCTGGACACAAAAAGCAAAGCAAAGCAAAGCAAGGCAAAGCATCAAACTGGTGCTGCTATACACAACAGACTGAATCAAGGCTCAGGAATCAAACCCAAAACTTCAATATAACAGCAGAGACAAAAAGCTGGGCAAAATGGCCCAAACATTTCTGTTCAGGGTTCACCCTGCAGTGTACAAAAGCAGATTTTAGCCACACAAAACTTTCAAAGATACTCATATGCAGATCTCCGAGTTCCTGTTACCTAGCATGAGAAATAAGCGGAATCAGAACTAGGCTGAGACACTCTAAGAATGAAACACAGCAGGGGAAGGTGATTGACCCAACTGCTGGAAAAAAGAGGTCAAAATACCCATACATTCTGCATTTGCTTATGCAGCTGACAGAAGACACTGAGGTTTGCAGGGAACCAAACACAAGGAAGAAAGAAAGGCAAAAAGATCTGCACAGATCCTCATAGCTCAAGTGTCTTAAGGGAAGCAGAGGCGGCAAAGCCATCTGTAATCAGTAAATCACTACTCGAGGCTATCAGACTTGTAGACTGACAGAGGAGAGGCAGCACATGAGCTTTCCCTGGCCATAGTATCTAGCTCATCACGGACAACAAGGTGGTATCTGAACTGCAAATCAGTTGGTAAGACAACACACAATGTTCATAGAAAGGCTACAGCTAAATTCAGAATACTGAGTCAAATACTTTGCTCTTCGGTTAGACCTGTTTCTAAGGGAAAGGAAAAACCTTCCTTTGCTATGACAAAGAGAAGCTTGTGTCATGTCCAAACCCAACCTCAGACATGCTGATTTAATTCAGAATGGCAGAAGACTTTCTGCTGCAGCTATTCACCCCTGCTCTCAACCAAATTCTGGTTTCTCTCTCTTGTTTACTATGCTTTCGTAAAAAGATGAGATAAAGTGCTGCAAATAGGCTCGATGACTTCCGCTGTCAGTTCAGGGTGGGGCTCCCACCCGTAGGATTTGGTAAGAGACACAGAACCTGAACCACAGAGCAAGGCAGTTAGCACTTTCTTCCTCCCATCATCTTCACCCCACTTTCAAAAAGCATTTCTCACAGCATGGAGGAAAAAGGTATTAAAAAACTGGGTCACATGCACAGAAGGGGTTGTCATCTTGCCAGTGGGGCAGTGTCGAAGAGCTGCTGTGTGCTGCAGAAATATGAAAAGGGGCTGGAGAATTCACTGAGAGAAGAGAGATCTCCATCAGCATCCTTTTCTCCATTTGCAGCTCCAGGGAGTTTCTCACCCAGTACACAGACCTGATCATACTTGAGAATTCTTGCTGATACCATACTCCAACATTGGTAAATGACCTTGGATTAAGGCTAAAATATGAGTATCAAGTTAAGGATAGGAAAAGAAGCCACAACTGGAAACTTGCAATTATTCAAATCCCAAAATACATAAACTCAGAAAATTAAAAATTAAGAATGACCTAAAAAAGCCAATCCAAATATATTTATGAAGGTAAGAAACACATCTCTGGCACTCAACAAATGCAGCTTGCCCTTCAGTGACGCCATTCAATGCAAATGTTATTGTGATTGATGAATTATGAGTGTTCCTAGTCCCAAACAGAAGAAAGGCTGGAGAAAGGTTCTTTCCCACACTGCTGCTGTTGCCAGCACTGCCAAAGCACAGCATGACAGATACAGTGCTGCAGCTTTACAGAGTCTTCTCCACTGCCCAGCTATTCCAATCAACAGAGACATGGCACAGAAAACGGCAGCCAAATGAAGTTCCTGTTAGCTGGATTGTTTGGTGAGCCCCAGGCTGCTGTGGAAGCCAGGGCTGAAGTCCTGCCTTCCTGACACCCTGCCTCAGGGAGCCAGCCCTTCTCCTGGGTCAACATTCTGAACCTGCACAGCGTACTGGCTCATGCAGCTGTTTTTCCCAAAAAGAGCCACTTTCCGGCTGCCTGCATTGGGCTTGCCCTGGCTGCTGAAGCACACAGGCAGGGGGAACTGCAGTACCCTGCCTCAGCTCGCCATGGATACACTCACCAGCTGAGCTGTTTCCAATGCCTGCACCAGGCACCTCTCCAGCGCCCACTTTCAGCAAGACTGTCAGTAACTTTAGTACAGCAGTATCTCTCTGATGATGCAGCTAAAGTTTAAGATTTTCATTAACTGTGTGAAAAGCCTTAAGTATAGGTTTGTCACAGTAAACATGAAATTATTGGCAGAAAGGGCTAAGATTTTTTCAAGGCCCTACAATGAGTTAATTTAAAATCTAACATATGCGAAATTTCTCAGAAAGTTCATCCTCTAGGAGCAAAATGGAAATTGTCACCCATGGTAACAGTTATCAGATCTGTGGGTGACTATGGCTACGGCTTTGTGTCAAAAAACATTTACAGCAAATACAAATAATGTATAATCTGCTCCATCCATTGCCATTAACTCTTGGCATTCAAAAGACATTACCTGAATCCTGAAATGAAAAATAAAAAAGGCAAAGCTTCATTACAATCAGGATTATACCACCTCGAAACTGAAGAGGAAAAGGGAGACAAGGAACTTCTACCAGGAACCCTTTGATCCATGCATTTGTGGACCAGATTTCACGCCTGTTTCTTGCACGGAAAATCGGCCTTTGCAAACCCTTCTGATAACTTCCAGAGTGCCCAGGGTAGGAAAGGTATGGGGTCACAAAAAGGAGAGACCATTCCCAGACAAAAAGTAAGAATGAAGCTAAGACAACTGTGGGAACACGAAGGGAAGAAACCGTATTGCATATCAGACTTTACTCCCCCAAATTATTATGTTTCTCTTGCAACTGGCAGAGTTAAATCTTTTATCTTGGCAGGGATCAAGGACCAAACGCAGCCTATCAAACACCTGAGCATGGTCTTCCTTCTACAGCTTCAGAAAGGGCAAACAGCACATTTCCATCCTAACACAATGAACTTTATTGCTCCAATCATGTCTTATTAATCACAGGTCATATAAACACATGGAAAACACACAGAGACAGATATCTCAAAATACAAACAAAAGCAGATGCAGTTATTAGGCCTCTGACAATGAGACTCTCAGCTTAAATGTACAGATTCCTTCTACACACAAAGCCTGAAGGCTTTGAAATTTTGCTTCAAGATCAAAATCAAATAACCAGCAAATAATTCCTGGGAGACAAGTTACAGGTATATGATCAAATTAAAATAAAACCAGTTACAGACTTCTGTACAACAAGCCAGAAACATAAAAAATGTAGAGGACAGCTGCAAGTGTCCTCTACATTTTTTAAAAAAAATTACAATACTTGCTTAGCGTTCCAGTCTTACTCTCAGAGCATGACACTAAGTATATTAAAAGTCTAGCTGCATCTTCTGTACTTGAGGTCCCATGCTATATGCTATGAACCAGAAAATAGCAAGGTTTCAGAGGTTTATGGAGTATTAAAATAAATTATTATTTTTAGATCTTAAAAGACTTTACAGGTTTGTACATTTTATTAAATAAGTCTGGGAGTAACAATATTTACAGTCTACATATATGTTTTTAACTCCTTGTCCTAAATGAAATTACAGTTCCAGCTTAAAAGCATGAAAGTGAAGCAGCTGCCAATGTGCAGAACAGCAGATGTAAGATGTCAGGGAAGCGCAAGTTGAATTTTTGCTTTGTTACTCCAAATAGATTCCATAAAACTACAGGAATGTCACTACAAAGATCTGATATGTAAAGGGGTGAGAGAATGACAGGGACACATTACGTAGCAGGAAGAGCTATTTCAGGGTGTTAAAGCAATGAGTTTACTGCAGCTCAAATAGAACACACAACAACCTTGAAATGTTGGCTGCATAGCCACATTGCAACAGTTCCAAGTCAGTAAAACTCCATGCAGGCAGAGTAGTTCATCTATCCTGGCCCTTATGCAGAAGACAAAATATGGCTGAGGCATGAAGTATTGCCCCTCAAGTCACCAGCATGATGGTAGAACAGCTCGTGTCACAAAAAATACTGCACCTGCAGGTAACTGTCATGTTCCAACAGCTTGCTGCCTCTCCTTTCTCTGACAAACACAGAAAGATGCTCCTACTTCACAATTAACAGCTAAACAATTTATAAAACTGTATTTTTCTTTTGTTTTGTTTCTGACATTTAGTATATTCTACTGTAGCTATTGTATGTAACAGGAACCAACGGCTGATTATATCCTCAACTGACAGGTCTCCTTTAATTAGCACATACATACTAAATTGACAAGATTCATAATAAGAAATAAGAATAACTAAGAAAATATGAACATAAATATTAATTATAGAGCCATGCAATAAAGCTAAAAGTGCATAATTTTCAAGTATTTAAAAAACTTTTTTTTAAACTGAGAAGTGATTAGACTATCAGGTAAAGGCTAAAGCAGAAATAGCATTTTTAGCTACCCTACACAAACACAAGTGTGGCTGTATGGCCAAATCTTGGGGTTGAGATGTTGAAGTCTAGAGACATGATTTATCCTTAGAAACTCACAGGTGGCAAGCACTTCGCTTCCTGAATTCATTACCTCAAAGATCCTTGGGTTTTTGTGATGGTGGCTGTGTTGGATGCAGAAGACCAGCTGCTACAAGCTTTGTCTAGATGATGATCAACACTGATACACCAAAGCATAACCTGTGTTCTGTACCCTTGAGTGACCAACTGTCCCCAGTAAATAGCAATTCCTTTAGAATTCATTTTAAGCAATGTCCCACAGACTTCCAAAAAAGCAAATACTGCGTTTTAGTTTTATAACAAATACTACATTTTATCCACTAACCTTATGGCTAGAAAAAAATGCAGCTAGCGACATGAGAGGCCTAATGAGATGATAATCAGGAGACTGCCTGCTGTATCACTATAATTTCTAATTGTGTGACATGTTGCAATTGAACCATGGCACGCTCCCCTCGTGGAGTCTGAGGATAAAATACACTCGTACTCTGAAATAAACTCGAGCATCCAGCAGGCTGCACGTCCAAGCAAAAACTGCATCAGAGTGTTGGTAGCACAGACCTAGAGCATGGAAACACCTCAGCACCTGTAAAAGCAATCCCATTAGAATCACCATGCACAAATTCCATCCTCTTTGGATCTACATACAGTCATGTGTTTTGCATCCCGGAACACAAACATACAGAGGAGTTGGATGTGGGCACAAAAACTGGCAAACATCAGATACACTGAAGTGAAAAAGAAGCTCCTGGAAATTCTCAGCCTGTACAGCAGTCACCCTCCTTCTAGCTTTCAGTGCTCACAATGCCCTTTTCAAAGGATGCCTGTGACATTTCTCAGAGACTCACAAAGCACTACTACAGAGCAACACAAGGCACATTCCCAGAAATTATCTACTTCTGCTCCGCCTGCTTAAATAGAAGTGATGGTCAAAACAGCTTTCCTGCAGGATTGTGCCACATGACAACCTTGCATTCTTGCCTGTGTTTTGTGTTTGCATCCAGAAGCCAAAGATCACAATCCTGATGGATAAAACAAAGGGCATGTGAAGCTTTAAATCTTGCAAAAGAGAAAAAGAGCCACATATTTTGCATAACAGAGTATTGCTACATTTGCCAAATGTCTTTCTCCTAAAAATTTTTGCTGTTTTAGTTGAAGATACTTTCCACATAACTTTCTACTCAGATATGCATTAGCTACTGTTTTAAATATTCTCTTCAAGGGTAAAAAACAGGGTGTTTAATATTCCCCAAAAAAAAACCTTGCAATAGCCGTAACCTTTAAATTCAACACTAAAAAATGACAGCATCTGACTGTTCTTCTACAGCACAACAGAGTTCAAAGAGTTGAGCACAGACAGCAGATTTTGTTTAACTTGCATTTTGTGAGGACAAGAAGATGAAAATCATCTCTGCATAGCTACAAAAAAATGCAAATAGCAAAAAGGCTTGTCTATTTGCACTGTCAGAAAACAGACCAAAACCTGAATAAATGTAAAAACTCAGCTCTCCTTTTTTCAGGATACAGTCATTTTAGCTCAGATCACAGGTATGGCAGCTGCAGGTGGAGACTTGCTTCCCACATTTTTTCTAAGGGCAATTGAGAATTTTAATCTTCAACTAATGAATCCTGCTACTAGTAAAAGGTTATAAAAAGTGGTAACAGAAAGCAAGAAGAATTAATGAAGCATAAAACCCAATTATTTTGAACCCTCCTTCACTGCCTATAAATGCTTTATTTCTTACTACAACACACTAATCTTTCAGTGGAGCAAGGTCCTACTGTAGGTGGCTGCTCAGTTGGGAAGGTTATTTAAGTGAGATTAAGTGTACTTGGTAAAAAAATGTTGACACATTTGCCTTTCCACTCTATTATATAAACAAAATTCCACATGGGACAAAGTAAGCAATTCCCAGTTCTGTTATGAACAAGCACAGCAGGAGTAGCATGACTTCACTTTAAGGTGACACAAACGTGTCATCTCCCACTCCTCATATTTACAGTGTCCAAAAACCTCATGCTGATGGGAGCCTGCAATGAAATTTCTCCTTTAGGGCACCTGTTTGCAGAATAAATCTTATGTGGGGCTTAGATTCAGTCAGGAGAACCAAAGGTACCAATGGGAGTTTGCACATTACATAGCTTGTAATGTAAAATAAAACCTTTCACTTCTCCCACACTTGGCTCACGGATTTTTCCACGGCTCTTTGCCTCAAGACATACAGGAACTGATCTGTATCACAGGCTAATCTAAACGAACACATAGGAAAGCACAGTAAGACCAAAACAGAAACAAAGTTGATGCTGAGGAAGTGACATCCACACTCTGGATATGAAGGTGAACTGGAGGTGTGGTGCCAGACAAGCCATAGTCTGGTCCCATGGGCTGAATGCATAGTAGCTCTAGGCAGAATATTTTCCACTTTACTTTCCTTCCAATTTAATCCAGCTCTCAAACTTCATTTTACGGTGCAAAGCAAGGTACAGTAGACAGGTGCAATCAGGAGCTTCATTTCAAAAGCACATTCCCTGACACAAGCTGTAATGCAGATAGAACCGCAGCCATCACGGTTCTCTCAAGAGTGTTAAGACTCTCCAGATGAAAAATTAAGGAAAGAAAAGAAGCCAACCAGCATTCAACATGGAAAGAGCAATCCAGCACCAAACCATCCTCTGGATTCCAACTTTTATACTTTTGTTGCATCATCATAAAGGATTGTGTGGGGCCTGGTTCCTGGTTAACCCAAGAGGGACACAGGAGTCCAGCATAGCCACGTTCAGTAGCAGATGACAGCAGAACAAGATTAAGTACCTAAATGTTTTCACAGACAAGAGGTACAGGCCAGAGAGAAGAAAGAATACAGGATACTTGCACATTCCTAGCAGTAGTAAAAATGTCTATTCTGGAACTCCTGAAAGTAGAAGTAAAGCTGTCGTGGCTCTGAGATGCCTTCTGGAGGAACATGGTCCCTAGTCATCCTCTGTACTTCCCAGGTTAAAAATGGGACTTTTGCTTTAAGTATCACAATTTATCTCACATCTGATCTTCTCTTCAAAAATGGCCCAGGCAAATTATGTTTGAAACATTTCCCTATGTGCGGTTATTTCCAGTTGGCAGGTATGGGTAAATGACACAATTATTCGGGAGGAACTAATTTCAAATCATGTTTAGAACAGATGTACTGAAGTGGGTTTTCTCCATTGCAGAAAGGACCTTTTCATGTGTTGCCAATATTTTCACAATGATATTTCACTGAGTGTTTTCCTTTGGTCCATCACAAAACTCACATGTAAGAGATATAAACGAAGCAATGAAGGGCACAAATCTGCAAAGACTAGTAATTTAGGCTATGTTTTAAACAAATTTAAGACTCACTAATTATTCTGGATGCCTTACTTGTATTACTAGCAAGGGCCTCATTTTCAAAAGGCCTGTAAAACAGACCCCTCTCAGGAATCACAAGTTTGGCCAGCCACACTTTGAAGAAAGCCAGTACTGAACGTAAGTTAATAAAGTATTTGCATACATATCCACCTAAAGCAGGAGACCACAAAGAAGTCAGGAACATTTTCTTCTGAGAAGCATTAGTAAAAAGGCCCAGTCATTGGGACACTATTCTTTCATCCAAAAGCAGGTAAGTGTATTCTGTAGCAGCTTGTATACAAGCTCCTCAGGTTAAAAAACAGACAACAGATATGATATATCCAGACAAGACAATTTTTTCTTTTTGCTTTGGTAACATAATTTTAAGCAGGGGTCCCATAAACCTCTTGAGAATATTACTGCCATCCAGCAAGCCACTTCAGCTGACAGAGTGCTGCCAACAGGTTCTCTTCATTCAGAGAGAGAGCTGACAGTCTAACCTTCAGCCCTCAGCAAAGTCTAAGTCACACCACTGCGTCATATTACAGCAAGCACCCCAGAAATAGAAGAAATGAGAAAATCCTCATTACTACACCACCTTCAATTAAAGCTTCTGAAGCAGGGAAGCAGGAAAGCTTCTGAAAGAAGAAAATAAATACCTGATCCACTGCCTTTTACTACAGCTGTTGCGTGAAACTGAGAGGACCTCAAAAATAAAACATTTGCTGTGTGGTCTCGCTTCAAATTGTTACCTATAAGTGATCTAGTTCAGAGGTACCAAAGCATGACAAAACTGTTTGTCAGATACCTTTTTTGCATTTTTGGGGGAAGGAGAGGAACAAAACAGAAAAATACCTTCTCCAATGCTAATCTGACAGTGAAAGCTTGGCTTTAGGGTAGATCCTCTATGTTTACCCAGAAAAGTAAATGTTCTCTGCCTCCACAGATTTTGCCTACCCCTGCAAGAAGGGCAATGTCTGATGCCCACAGCGCTCTTCCTAGCTGTTTTCTAGCTACAAACATAAAAGAGGGCCCCTTGTTGGTTAACATCTTGTACACACTGCCTGGTTTTGGTCAGTTTATGGAATATGTACACACGAAGTTACAAGTCCCTCAGAGGTCTGGGGAGCTGACACACTCTAAGAACAGAAAGTGCAGAGGCAGGAAGCCTGTTAGAAGTGTGATTACCAGCAGGAGCCAAGTATATAAGGCACTTCTAACATAGCATGTTCTCCAGAAGACTGTGCATTGTGATGAAATGCAAGCCTAGTTTTGCAGTACAGTTGCACTTGCAGCCATTACCCTCTTCCTCAGTATCGGAGGTGGCACCAATACTGCAGAAGGACCAGGCTGGGTGGGGACAGGGTGGGGCTCTTATATATGATGTTTTTCATGCAGAAGCAGAGAACCTGATCTTTCGAATCATATGGGAAACCATTCTCCACCAAAAAACATGCATAAAAACACCAGGGCAAAGAACTGAAGTGGTACTTACGCGGCATGATCCCTTGGCTCACCAGCTCCTCCCGTGTGCGTCGCTGCTGGAGCTTCAACTGCAGCACTGCACGACAGCAGAGAGAGGGGAGAGAAGGACACCCATCAGTGCAAGAAACAAGTGAAGAGACATTTTCAAATGCATCTTGTTTTCTTCTTTGGATGCCAAGGCACTGGTGAGCAGCAGAAGGAAAAGACCCCCCTCCCACCCTGCTGCCCTGCCCTGCTGCAATTGCAGAAGTGGCCCCCAGCAGTCAGGTTTCCGTAGGCTGCTGCAGCCAGGGGGAGAGGAAGTTGCGCAGGGTCTTGGCAGGGTGATAAAAATCCACAAAGCTAGGCCTGTTTCTCAGTTCTTTCTAGAGCACCAACTGCTTTCCAAACCATTAATATTAAAAAACAAACAAAGAGAAACACCAGCTGACAGTCCTCCAATAAACACAGAGTGACACCCCAGCTGCTAATGACTCCTGAAAACTCTAATTACTATGTGCAGATTAAACGATATGTCAAAATTGTTGGTTGTTACTCTAAATTACAAGGCTGATTTCCTTCCTTAGTTCAGAAATTCACCTTCAGAAACATCTCGTGAAAGTGAAATACCACAGATACATCTAGAAGTGTCCTTCCACTGCAAAAGGAATCCCCTTACCATTAGAACTTTTCCTATTTATTTTAGCATAACAGAACATATTCATGACCTGTGTGAAATGCAATTAGCTGATTTTTTTTTCTAGTGCAAATCCCTGGAATAGTCATGATTTCAACATTTAGATTATAACAGCAGTTTCCCTTTAAACTATACAATCAAAGCAACATTCTAGATTGTTCTTACAGTCAAAGACAGCTTCCATATGAAAGCAACCTTTCAAAACAGAAGAAAAAATTCACATGAATGTGTAGACACACACATGTCTCAAATTAGGACAACCTGAGTATCACTGAATCCCATTTGAAATCCCAAACTCTTAAGTGTACTCCACATAAAATATTATAAAATGAATGGTAAGGCATCTCATCTCCTCTGTTTTAATTTGAATTTCTCTGTCAAACTTACACCTTTTGCATAGTCCACATAATGAAAGTCCACATGAATGTAGTGGAACCACTACAGAGCAAAACTGCTTTACAGTCTAACTATGCAATCCCATTATAAACCTTATGCCTCCTTTCCTAAGTACTTTGTTTGTCCAGTACATTAATTTCATACATCATATCCAAGTTTGTACTGTACACTCCCTGAAGCAGAAATCAAAAAATTTAAGAGGATGCCACTTTGTCTACTTACAGACATCATCACATTTTACCTGTTTCTTTCAACCTCCTGTCTGCAGTTTGCATTTGACTAAGATACATCTTCCAATAAGGGTTCTGTTCTTCACATGTATAAAAAAAGAGATCCACCTCTTCCTTCCTATGGTTGTTTCCATAGCACCTAAGCACCCTCACTTAAACGCACACTTAATTTTCTTCTTGGTTTTGTCTAGCTTCCACTTCCACTGACCTTTGATGCACCTTTCTTTGAAACTGTTTATGACAGTGAGAGGAGTACCTCCTACCTGTGGAAGTACCTCTGTGCACAGTGTGCAAACAAGTTACCTCTCTTCTGTTTCTTAAGACAAACTATGATTTCTTAATATATGGATCCTGGGCAAGACACTACTTTCTTTTAGTACATGGAAGTGAGAGAGGGGAGGAGGATGTACAGAGCACCATGGTAATTCTGTGTGGGATCAGCCAAGAGCCAGAAGAAGGAGGAGGGAACACAGAGGGGAAGGAACAGGCCCTTCGTTTGGCTGTGAAACTGCAAACAGAAGTGATAGTTCCAGACTCTTCCTCCCACCCAGCATGAGATCGCACTCCTACTTCTGTGCTAGCCTGAGGGCTAACACAGCTCACAGCCGGCCTGCTCACAGAGCTTCTCATTTGCTGGATTCCTTTTGAGGTTATCAAACCCCAAATCTGCAGAAGCACTTGATCTAACTAACACCTTGCTAAGACAGTGTCAAATCTCTCACTCCCCCCATCCCCTCTCATGTCCCCCTGACTGGTGGCTGGACTCACTGACACAACAGAGACCACAGCCCAGTCAAAACAGGCATCAGTTTCTGTGTTAGTAGGCTGAAGAGGATGACCACATAGCCAGGAGTTGTAGTGGAACAACCAGGACACCAGGTATTCGCCAGCACTGAAGGTGGGAGTTAGACTTCATCCTTCCAACAGCACATTGCCACTTAAGTGATTTCTGCCCATTAAATCTCTCACTGCATGCTATTACTTCCACTACTGAGCCATTTAGGGACTCATATCCATATCCTAAATTAGCATATCATACTAAATGTATACAGACAAGGCACAGACCTATAGCATCAGGTCCATCTCCCCAGCTTTAAGTGCAGATAACCTTATTATTACTTATGTCTTCGTATTTACACATCTAGTAACATATGTCAGCCCTTTCTGCCACTTAGTCGCTATGACCGTCTACCTTCCCTCACATTTCTAACTACACCTACTATTTACCTTTCACCTCCCAGTCAGAGATTTTCAACAAAAAATTCTCCCACACAGGTGTGGCTGGCATTTTTTGCACCTGGGTGCACACCTGTATTGTCATCTGTATTAATGTGTGTTTTGCTCAACTGTCTCAGTTGGCTTAAATGATCTAAACCTTTTTTTTAATGTCATTATTTATTCCCCCACTAGTATTTGTTCTGTCCACACTGTTACAATCTCTTGCATGTGTTTCCAGACTGTACCAGGCCGATCTCAACCAGAAACGCTTTTCTGCTTTCTGTGATTACAACCAGTTCTCAATCCAATTAAGCAGTACTTCATTAAATTCAAACACACTTCTTAAAACCAACATTTACCACACTAAGTTAAAGACGTTATAGAAGTCTATTGCACCCAGATAAAACCCCTAGCAACCAAATCATGCTTACCCAAACGACAAAATCACATTTGAGCAGACATGTTTTCACAAACCAAAAAGTTGATCAGTGCGATTACACTGCTATTCTTAACCACCTAAATTCTTGATCAAATTTTCCATAGTTTTTTTTCCTGGAACTGATAGCAGACTCTTTACTCACTCACCCTTTGTCAGCAGTGATGCAAAATGTGATTGGTCTTTCGCTCTTCTGAAGTCTCCCTGCTGTTCCCAGATTTATTAGAAATGAATCTCAGTCAGACTGCTAGAGACTTCATCAAATGACTTAAAATTCCCCTGCTGACTGCAGCCTCCCTTATGAATTTTCTAAATATATCTTATTTCTTTATAAGTTACCATCTACCACCCATTTTCTCTACCCATTATATGCATCTTTTATTTTTAAACCCTATGTCCCTTCACAGCAAGAAACTAGCAACTGTCAAGAGAACTTAACTGGAGAATAGAAAAAAAGTCATTTTCAGGACCCTTTTTATAAGCACTAATTCCTGGGATTTAGGAATGTATATATATGTATTAAGCACAAGTTATAACCAGCCATAAAGAACATTTTTTTTCCTCAATACAGCTTATTTTTGTGGCAGGGAGGAGAGCAAAAAGGATTACTTCAGTTCACTCCTAAATACGTTTTGGCTTAACTAAGTACTTGGAGTTCCCAATGCCATTTCATATATTTAGGAGATCACCTGTTTACATGTGCAAGTGTGTGAATCCTATATATAGATTAACAGATGTCCCAAGCACCAATCCAAGGCTGTTGTACGTGGAGCTCAGCCAAAGGTCTAGAATGACCAGAGAAATTCAAAGCTACTCTAAGACAGACTGAAGTGTAAGTCTTTCAGTCACTAATGGACAATCCTCTGTTTCCTTTATCCCTGTACTTAACCTGTAAATTAATTTTCAAATTAAGAATAAATCAGGTGGGCAGTGCATAACTGCTGGCTAGAAAATAAGTTCCAAACTGGTGCCCTTCTACTATATGCAATATTTTGTGGGATTTGTATGCTTGTCAGATTTTCCCACTCAAAACTGGCCATAATTTATTTATTTCACAAGTATGAAACGTTCCCAATTAAATTGTGAACGTTTTTATATCACTAATGGACTGTTCCAAGAATTAGTAAAACATTCCAGAGAAATCTGGGAGCTAGGACAGAGGACCACTGCCAGCAGTTTAAGAGGAGTAGAGAAGAACTGCGGTGGTGGGAGATGTATTAAATGACAAATAATATTGTGATACAGCTACTATCAACAGTTACACTGTTAGTAAAATACAGCATGTCATGATTATTTTTTGTTCGTCTTAGCATATAACTTTCTCAACAGCCACAGGCATATTCCAGGACCAGCTACCCACAGCTGGTGGCAGCTCAGATTTAACAGTATATAATTAATATACAGAGCCCACACTCATACGGGTACTTTCAGGACAGCTACAACTCTAGTAGTAGTTGAGGGGTGCATTAGTAGTAAGCAGAAGCAAGAACAAATATCTGTGATGAGCTAAGTTGTTTTTTGCAGCTCATCATCTAAATCTGCAGCAGCGTGCCTGCCCTTAGACATACATATCTGAAAGCCCTTCTATTTCTAAACCACACTGCATTTAGTAGTGTGACTAGAACTACTGCAGAAACTAGACTGCAGACTCTGCATCTCAGCATTTCAACAGAGAAAAATAAAATTAAAATCTCTTTTTAAAAACTGTCTCATATACCAGGACAGGCTTGTGACAATAAATTTAAAAAATATCCTGCATTTCCTGTTTTTTGAAAAGTAGCAAGAAGAAGCACACGGCTGTGAACTGCAGCTTGTGGTGAGACCTTGTGCATGTTATACTGAATACAGACTTACTGCCAAAGGGAGTCTGTGCTCACATTTCTACAAAACCTTTCCTGCTAAGGAATCCCAGGCGATACTTAAGGTCACCCAACCAAGGTAATGATTAAGCACAGCCATATGGTGGATTACAACTGGGACAGCATGAGCAGCAGTGCAGAGCAGGAAGGAAGGAAGCCTGCTAGAGCCAAATGAAACCCTATAGAGGGACTGAGGGAGGTAGAATTCCCTGGAATTCGGGCTGGGATACTCATGCAAAATGGGAGACTGCAAGACATAAACTGCATATTAATAAGAAAGGCTGTATGCTCACAGATGTGATTTATCAATTTTGTAAATTCAGTGAAAGCAGTCTGCCTGATAGAATTTATCCTTGCAACCCAATCAATAAACCATGTGATTAGGAAGAGAAACTAGTGAATAACAAGTGAAATTAGCCTAATTTCATTATCTAAGCTGAGGAAAGTGCAAGCCTAAGTAAAAGCAGTAAAAAGCAATTTAATGCCCATAAGGGCTCATGGTCATTTATTTGTACATTGTTCAGCACCTCTGCAGAGCCCATCTTGAAAGCACTGAGTGGCTACAGTGTCCTGTTAACTCACAAGAAAGCACTAATACAGCACAAACCGGGATGGGAACTTGCCAGTTACTTCAACACCTCTACTTTTCTGTAGTGACAAAGGTATTTCAGGAGAATTTTCACTGGCCTAGCACTGAGCAGGTCTGCCTAGCTTTACTTTGTGAGGGTCGGAGACCACGGACTAAGGAGATGTGGCACAAGGCCACCATTTGCAGCCCACACATACTTTCCAATTTTTCAGTCCAATGTGTATAACACCGTCTGCAACGGCCTGCATGCAACCAACTTAATTATAATATGCAACAATAAAAGACAACTTTGATGACACGGGGTATTTACTGGTCAAAATTGGCACAGCTGTTTGTGCAGAATTGGGGCCTCTAACTCAAATATCACAGTGCCATGTAACTACTGCTTTGAAGGATGAAGCCACCTTTCCACTTACCACTCGGCCAGCAGCTCCTCTAACTACACTGAGAACTTTTTTCCTACTTTCTGATTAAACAGTCACATTTGACCAGAAGCAAATGCCAAATTCAGCTCTTGACTATGCAGCACACCAGCTGCTGTTTTCCGTGGAAGCTGTATCCTACTGAATTCAGTCCCTTGGAGAGGTGATAAGAAAACCTCTCCCTCATACCAAAAAATGGTCTCTGAGCATTTTTCAGCTGTGCCAGCTTACAAAACAAATGTTGACTTGCATTAGAGTTTTCATGCTTCAACAGGAAGCCAGATTAGATTCACCAGAAAGGGCAGCATCCGTAAAAGTCCAGTTGCAACACCTTTCTGTACAGAAGCAGCAAAAGGCTGTTAGTGTATCAAATTACTTGTAGTGTCCACAAGAAGCTGTAAGAAAAAATCAGCTGTGATAGTTTATGATCAGTGAGTGAGTATACAATGGTCAAAATTGATTTTCAATAACTTAAATTGCTGAGGTGGATTACTTTTTCTGTTTTAGAGCTGTACTTTTCTGGTGCTGTTGACAACAGACCCCACACCACACAGAATGTGCTAGAATGGGGGTTACCAACAAAGAAAAGCTAACTTTTTGGGTCTTTTTTAAAGGCAATTTTCTGAGCCTAACAGCATTTTAATCCACTAACTGCTGATGGGAAATACATGCTGGCTTTGCATTTAAGCAGACTGTGCAGTTAACAGAGAAGCATTTAAGTGAACCAGACTGTAAATGACACCCAAACTGTGGGGATTATATGACAGCTCGCTACCCTGGGAAGGGGATGCCAAAAATTCGTGTCCCTCTGTGGGGCAAAGGAGAAGCAGCAGATACACTGTTGATCCTCACAATTTGCAAGCATCCACTGTTGTTGGGAGCAGCAGCCATACGGTTCTGTTCATCTCACTGCATTTTAAAGAATAGCTTAAAGCAAGCCTGCGTAAAAGGGAGAGTTAAGCAGAAGTTTATTTCTTTACTGCTTGAGACTATCTCACATTCCACTACCTCTTTTCTCTACTGAAGCAACAACAGCTGCTATTAAAATGCAGGCAGCTTCCTCCGCTCTTCCGTAGCAACCATGCTATGGAGAAAATGGAGTTTGAGGAGTAAAGAATAGAAAGAAAATTTGGTTTGGTCTCTTCAACTGTTACGAGAACCTTTCACACTAGAGGCAAAAGCCACTTATTTATATTCATGCTGCGGTCTTCCCTCTGTGAGAACGAGGATTGGGATCACTCTCCCTACACCCAAAGAGGAGGTCTGTGAAGCACATCCTGAACAGGAAACAAAACCGGGGTCAGGAGCAGCTCCCTGCTGCAGGTTCTGAGAGTGATGAAAGCAGATTTCTTTGCAGCACTGCAGAAACCACCACATCCTGCTGCAATACGCTGAGATGGAAAGGTGTCTCATACCAGTCCAGGGAACACTGACAACTCCTTACCCAGCTGTGCTTGTCCAACAGAGATGATTCCGGGAACAAAGCCAAAAAGGAGGTTTAATCAAGAAAGCCACACAGCTGCATCAAAGGCACTTCTTGTATAGAAGACCTGAAACTTTTTTCAAGACCACCTCTTATTTCTTATCCTCTTAGGAAGCTTATGAAAGCATTAAACATTTGTACAGATGAGTACAGGAATATGATTCTGCCTGATGTAGACCTAAACCCCCTATCAAGTGATTCTTAAAAAGCAGAACAGTTTCTTCACCTCCAAAGCAACAACTTCCAAAATATTTCACAGTGGATGTGCTTGCAATAATCCAAGGATGCAGTGTGGGTCACATCACACCGGGATTGGTTTTTTCCATCCAGCACTTCTAAAAGCCTTCAGGCTCTCAAATGCTCAGAAGCTTAAAAAAGCAGCTGAAAAGTACAGAAAAAGGAGTGACCGGTCAATTAAGAACACAAAAAGACAAGGAAATGAGAAAATTAACGACTCTCACTCTCAGAACAAGAACGGCTTGTTTCTTGATAAAATCACACTCTTCAAAGGTTCTACAGCTCAAAATATTCTTGGGTCATATAAAATCATTGACATGACATGCAGCTTACACATGCCTGTTGATTGTCTATATAAGCCTATATGAGTGTGTTCCAGAAGACTAGTTTTGGCTAGAAACAAACAAAAAAAACCGGGTTCAGGGCAATAGTCCTTTATTGTTGGGAGGATGCCACTGGAAGAGGAGTATGAAATAGGAAAAAATTTAAAAGATGTTTTCAAAGGACGATGGAATACTGTATTATCTTTTAATGAGTCAATGTTATGAGGCATGAAGTAGTTCTCTTAGTGGAGACAGACAAATACAGATTCTTTAATACAGTTAATTTAGCAGTATCAAAAATCTCAACCTACAGAAGAAAGTGGTCCCCAAAGAATATGAAATCAGAAGCACACAGTCAAAAGTAAAACGATTTATTTCCATCCTCATGTTACCACAAGGTAGCTGGCTCACACAGAGCACAGAACAATAAGCTACCTCAGCAGGTCATTTTTGAGGCTTAGTATCAAATTTGATAAATGCAGAAATCACATTAATGTTAATTAAAAACTGTATTTAGAAGATAAAACCAGCATTTACAGCAATTGTAGCTTTGTTAGGACACAGCACTATGAAACAAACAAAATCAGTAGCTCCTTCCAAGTACCAAGACATAGTATGATCTAAGCTCCAGACAGGACAGAACAGTTACTCCTGTCAGTAGCTCTCCAAGGCTCAAGTCAGCATTGGCTGTGGTGATAAAATGTGCAGATCCCAGAGAAAGAGACAGTTCATAGCCTTAGAAGTTTACTTCTTTACTTCTGAGATTCGGTCTCAATATTGCACACAATTGAACGCGCTTATTTCACAGGAGCTACTCATGTATATGACTCCAAATAAATGCAAACTTGATTATTACCATGAAAGTTATGCTGAATTTTGCAGGGTTCTTTTCATATATATTTATAATTAAGACTACCAGTTGCTGTGCATTTTACAGCATTTACTTTACCTTCTTTCTTCATTACTTAACTCCTGCCATTTCCATTAAACATGTAAGATTTAGGGGGAGTTAATGCCATTTTATTCACTGCTACTTTTTAACATAAAGCCAGTTTTGTCTTATTTGATACTAAAATTTTAAAATCAGATACATTTGTTACTATTGTGTTCCTATCGAACACATAAACGCCCATTCTTAACCATAAAATCTTGGTACACCTATAATCCATCTCAGCACTTGCTGAAACTGTTAAAACACAAGTTTAAGAAATTAACCTGAAATACACGTAACATGGTATATTTAGTAAGATATGCAACATGTAAAAAGGCACAACAAGCTTATCAACAGGAAAAGTTGGTTTGCTTTCTGTGCGGAGTATTGATTCTTATAAAATCATTTTGTCTCAGTAGTACTGGTTAGGTGAAAACTAAGCATGTGAGTAACTAGGCACATATCCATATCTATGGAATCTGGCTACCATGCATGATCCAGCAAGATGACCTGTAACAAAATACCTAGGTGGAAAGGTCTACCTAAAATTGGCCCACTGGTATCATAATACAGTAAATATTAACTGTAACCAGTACTTGTTGATGCCATCTATATATCCATTGTTACTATTTATAGCTGGAAGAGAAGTCTTGAGGAGGGAAAAACAGAGAGAATTTCCCAGTTTCCTGTGTAAACTTGAGTCACAGTCTATAGTGATTTGTATTTTTCCATGAAGCCATGAACAAGGAGGAACTAACATTGCCCTTAACCAGCTTGCAAAGAAGACCCTAGAAAGAAATTCTCCTAGATAATTTAATATGACATGGCAGATGGGGACAAATGAAGAAAGAAGAAGGAATGGGTAGATAAATCCTGACAATCAGATCTACATCTGTCTACTAAGGCGACAGTACAAAAGGCAAGCTACACAAGGGAAACACAAGTTCAAACCCTTTTCATTTTTTTTCTTGGAAAGATAGAAGTATCTCTGCCTATAAGAAGAAAGAGCTCCAACCAGCTCATTTTCCATAAAGATGATACATGGGAGTTGTTTATATTTTTTTCTGAAAAACTATACAGAAGAAAAAAACCAAACATTTTGAGGTATGTCAGAATCTGAACAATTTTTCATTGTATTTAAAACTCTGAGTTCAAGGGATGTGTTTTTGTGGGTTTCTAACAAGCAGAAAGAAAATCAAGCACTGAGACAATGCCCAGACACATCCATAAAACACATGATTGATTAGATATGTTTATAAAACTAAAAGTGATGAGGAAATCTTTCCATGCCCCTCGCAGCAACAGAGACATGGCTGAATACTTTTCCTTCATAGTTCACCTTCCATACTTCAATTTCTGCTACAGCAGAGTGCTCCAGTGCATGAACAGCCTTGTAGATCAAGGTCACAAACTTCCTCAAACATTTCTGAGAGACTGGTTTTGGCGCAGTGACTCAGCCTTCCTTCTGCCACAGGGGCACCCTCTACAGATTGAGGCTATAAGTTCCCCTCACAGGAATCATCTAATGGTCAATACCACAGAACTTCTGTGGCAACAGCTGGGACACCTCGACATATGAGCTGTATTTTGGGGTTTTCCACTAAAACATGGAATAATTCTGTATTTCCAAGACCATTTCAGATTTTTAACCACCTAAAGATCTTTGGTTTACTGAAACCAAATGCAAATGAGAGCAAATGTGTTTTTCCACAAGTCGTAGAAAAAATTACTTAGAAGTATGCAAATTTAAATACAAAACCAGCAGTTCTTTAGAAGAAATAATTAACTAGTTTTATAGGGAACTCAGAAAGTTGGGCCTTATAATTTTAAATTAGCTAGCTTGAGCATCTCCCAGCTTCAGCTGGTTCATTGTGCTGACAGTTATTTCACGGGACATGAAACAAAAGTGGTTTTGTCCAAGGTGCATATTACATGCAAAACAAAGACTTAGAGCATTCCCTATCTAGTTAGTATTCCTTTCACCAGCTTCTATCCAAGCCCAAGCATTCTCTCTTAGCAAGAATTTCAGGTGGATACTACAAGGAATCACCGTATTTCTTTAATTCATGTTAGTTAAAAACATCTTTGCTGTTTTCTCAAAGACTGCAAAGAACACAGGCCACAGTCATGGCATCTGAGGTTCAAATAAAGATCCTGGCCTCTGTACTCCAACAGTCTGACACCTTCTTTATGTTTTAAGTACAAATTCTATTAGAATTCTGTTGCTACTTGTAAAAAAGTTGCAAGATTCAGCTGTGGCCATCATATTGCTCTGCATTAGAAATCAGTTCCTCCATAGCAGCCCAGTGTGGAAGCTGATCCCCAGAATTTGCATTACACATAAAAAGCACATCAAAGCCCCTCAGAATCTTTGCACCGTGATGATGCAACATCTACTGTTTGTTACCTCCTTTCTTGATGGATATTTATTTTCTTTCAAAAAAACTCTGCACACATCTGCAGGACTGACTATTGTGGTTTTTTCCATGAGGGAAGATCCACAGCATTAAACAATTCAAACTATGAGGCTTAATGTGCTATCACAGCTATAAATATTTAAATAATATAATTCTGTATAACAGGTCAATCAGCAAACCAAAAAAACCCAGCAGTCCAGAATGGCCTGCATGACCACTGACTTCAGACTGGTGGACAAATTCTGCAGATGTTTAGAATGTTACTGCTGGCTCAGTCCTCTGCTGAAGGGCACAGAGGGGACTGCCAGCAGCAGCAGATTACACACACTTCAAGATTCTCTCCAACAGGTAATGGAGGTGGGCTTTCACTCATATCCTGAACAAAAGCAAGTGAAGTGCAGACACGTTTCCCTTCTGTCACTCCCCCCAGCAATGAGGCAGGGAGCTGGCTGCGGGGGACAGCATTTGCAGCCGTAGTTAAGATTCACTGTCACATGCCAGTCCTGAAGATACAATCCTCGCTCTATACTGCCTGCACTCAATGTAACAGATATTATTAGCAGCAGTAAAAAGAGTCTCTCAGAGAGACACAAAGGTACTATTAGTTTAGCATCTCCTTCTAAAATGTTGTCTTCTGCTTCTGAAGAGGGAGAATTTGACATCAGAGTGTGGAAAAGGGCTGCAAGCAGCCTTAGAAGGACCTTCACACCTAAGTGTAACACAGACAGAGGCATGAATGCTTAGGAAAGTGAAAGTGATTAAAAAGAATATCCACCAAAATAAGAAACAAAACACACAACTCTTTGCAGGGACAGGTTACATGTTGCTTGTAATACTGATCAAACTATGCAACGGGAGCTTCTGGCTTGTATTCTGGCTTCCAGCACTGCTGTGAAATTTGCAGAGGTGCATAACTGAAGAACACACCTACTGCCACATTCCGTTCCTACAAAAAACACAGCTATAGTCCCCAGGCACTTACTACTAGAGAAACATGCAGCAGCAGGAAGCTACAGAAACTCCACACAGAGAAAGCCAAAAGTGGATCTCTTCCTTCTGTCGCCCAGAGAGCACCACTCAGCTCTGCCCCCAGCAACCCAGCTGGGCAGCACAGTGTTTGAGCCTGACAAGTGTTTCAGTGAGGAACGTTACCAAAAAGATGTTAAATGTGTCAGCTGGTACAGCAGACTTGTTATGAGAAATACCCTCAGAATGGTGACAGACCTTTGCACTGCCTTTGTGGACAGAGACCACAGAATGAGGTCTTTATAAGCATGACTGCAACAGATGACTACTGTCCCTATGAGGGAGAAAAGTCCATCACAGGCATTTCCACTGAAAACTTTCAAAAAAGCTATCTTTTTAAAAAAGTTTTCTCTACAGCTTATTTCTACTGTTTATTTCTGAAAGCCAGTTTTAAAATAAGATTGTCTAGAAAGTCTGGATTTTCACTGTCAATTTTGCAAAGAATTTCAATCCCAAAGCAATATATCCTCTTCCTTATCACCGGCTTCTTTCACATTTCTTGTTAGCTGCATCAGGCCAATATAACTTTAGATGGCAGAACTGCAGGCTGGAAAGTTCAAATCTTTGTTCACTTGAAAGAATGTTGATTATATTATATGCACAATAAACTCTGACAGAAGATCACCTGCACAGTTTTGCTACCCATCTCATCTCTCCTGAATACACCGATGAGCAAAAAACATTTTGTAGTTCTTCTCAGCAATCACCATAGTGCAATGTATTTCAGCTACTGCAGGTCTGCTCTTAGTTTGGAGAGATACCGGGTTAGTAAATATTACATAATGCCAGGGAAAAACATTGTATCTACTTTTACTAGCCCAAGTAAAAGAAAGAAACTATGAATTCTGCTCCATGTTAATGCCCTTGGACAGATTATGTATCCTGCAGAGCCTCCTGCAAGAAAAAGCACCATAATTTGCCCCACGGGCTCACTACACATCTTAATTTGATAAACCTAAGGCACATTAGGAGTCATTTCCTACCATATGTTGCAGAGGTTCTTGCCAAAAAATGTGCTGCTTTTGCATTTTGGATTGAAATTTATTGATGCAGCAGGTGACAAAATCAGTAATTCAATGCTCAGAAAAGACTGGAGATATGGGAGTTGGGGCACGAAATGAAAGATCTAAGCGGGCACTTATTTTTGGTATAGATATTCACTAAGCTGTTGATCAATGACTTGCAGGTGTGACAGCACGATGAAAAATCAGAGGTGACTACTGACAGATCCTGTGGATGATAAAACTACTGAGACAAGATTTACACAGGCATCCTGAGGTGGATCCAAAAACAGGAGGAAAACCCATTCCTGTCACTGACCCTCATCTTTGGGCAAGGACTCCAGAAGTTGTTTCTGGATGCAAAGAAAGCAGTTTGAGTTTAAATATCATAGTTCCGTTTTCAAAAAAAGCATCTGCTTATCAATAGCTCCTGGGAAGTCTAAGCATCAGTCATTTGCTGTTTAAAGTATAAATAGCAATGTTTTCTTGAACAAAGAAACAACAGATAATTATGAAAAAATCAATAATCTGAAAGCCACACAAGTGTTTTCAAGCTTTATTAATAAGTTTCCCACTTGCTGGGATTATCAGTACCTCAGCACCACTGCCACTGAATGTGAAGCTCAGTTCAACTGTGAAGAAAATTCAGTTGACAGGGCAGGAAATTACTTACTGGAAATTTTACTTGGTATCATTACTAGTTCAAAGCATTGTATGAATAAATGCTACTGACAGCTGTACTCATCACACCACACCCAGCTTCTATTCTTTTTTGTTTTCTCCATGTGTTGAGTCCTTACATCTCCTTGCTCTTGCAGGTCCAAGTCTGAAGCTCTTTCCTTTTAGTATTACTTTGCAAAACAGAAAGCACTGTAACAGCCATTTTTGACAAATTAAGTAGATCATAGTGTGGTAAAAAAGTTAGCCTCTGTCCCTCTCCTCCTCCTCTTCCCATTCTCAGCATGAAAATAGCTAGGGCTAAAGCAACAGCTGGGGATCATTACACTGACAGGAATAGTTCAGTAAACTGCAAGAGGGGAAAACATGTCATATCCAAAAAAACCAAAAACACATTAGAGCATCAGGACTGAAAAAACATGTGAATTCAGCTCCAGGGATAATGCTATGACTCTTCTTCCACTGATAACAACTGACTTAAAAAATCCCTGGTCATTCAGTGTTAACCCTTACCCCAAGCTTCCCACTCATGTCACAGAGTTAACAAATACCCTGAAACACCTCTAGTCCTCACAGTCAAACGAGGCACACTGGCTATTAAGCAAAAATAAATTTAAATTGACAGTCAACTTCAGGCCACTTCACATAAATATATCATTATCTTACCTTCACTGCACCTCTTACTTTTAAGCATAGTCATAGGCTGTGGTTGCAGCAAGAGGCTACAGGGAGTCTGGTGTGCCTCCGGATCTGCCATAAGAAATGCCACCAGATCAGCTCCCCATACATTCAACACATTTTCTGTGTTTTAATGTGTCAGAGCACTATTTGCATAAATAATTCCAAACAGTGGGATGCATTAGGCCACAATTCAGAAAGGCATCTGTGTGTTTTGTGACTGGTTTCTGACACTGTTTATCCATGCATTTGCATTGCTCACACATCTCCCACAGCAACTTCAGGTCCACTCTGAAGCAGGAAGACACAGATCACCCTTTACAGAAAAATGTCACCCTGCATTCCTGTGAGATGCCTTGGGTGCAGGGGCTGCCCTCTTGCTGGGGATCTCCTTGGAACTGAGAGCTTCCAAGTCTACATGTGCAGGTTTCCTGACCCCTCCCAGATGAGGTATGGCCATGGGCCAGCTGGACCTTCAGGTGCCCACAGGTGTAATGACAATAAGGTCTAGATTACTCCTGAAGAAAGCCAAATGTTAACCAGCACTTGCATGACTCCTGATCTCTTCAAAGTACTGAACAGATATTAATAGTTTAATCAAAGGCTAAGCTAACTCAAATTACCTCCCATTTGCTGTGGACCAAGAATGTGCACACGGTTCGTGCAGATCAGATGGCATGCAGGAACTTGTTCCTGTGTCTGGACCCTGAGATACAAATCTTGGAAAAAGACAGGTGAGTTTCACTGTCAGGCCCTGAGTCACACTGAATGTTTTTGAAGGGAGGACTTGCCAAAAAAAAAGTGTTTAGTTTAAGAGCAACAAATTAAAGATGTAGCACAGAAATTGAAAAGTTGGAATTTAGTTTTGGAAGTACTTAATTCTAAGCTAAACTCATGTGAATGCTAACTGGGTTTTGAGTAGCTTTCTGCAATTCCCTCTTCATATCACCCATGATGGGCTACCATACTGTTGTGCTAACTGATCTAGGAACTGCAAACTGGGCTCTAGTATTTGAAAACTAAATAATTCCAAGGCATTCTTGAATAGCAAACATGTTTATGGATTCCTGAATTCTAGGAATTTTGCAAACAACTGCCCTAACACATACTTTGAAAAATACAAGCTTAAGTTCTTTGACTTCTGCATGTCAAATCCATTTCCATGTAGAAAGGATCACCAGTTCCCAAACTTCAGTGTCAAGTCCTAATTCAAAAAAAGAAATAAATCAGATTTAGGAGACATCTCTTTTCCAGAAACCAGGAAGCAAGATGTAGTCTATTCCAGACAGCTGCTTCCCATGAGAATCATTAAGAGAACAGGTATCAGCATTGTCAGCGTTAATACAGACAGCTCTTATTTGCCCAGTTTATTAAGAGGTGGTAAAGAGTGAGGAAGATAAACGCATAAATTTTCTGTCTTGGTGACAACAAAACTAAGCTGTCCCATTTTAAGGGGGACCACAAACTAAGGCATAACAGTCATTAGTTTCAGCTCAATGCTAATGCTGGACTTCCATAAGGGTTTACACGTGGGTGCATCTATTCCTCCACTGCCCGTAAGATTTGGCTCTGCAAAATACAGAGCCTGCTACAGCATAAATACAACAGGCATCCCAAGACTGCAGGAGACTTGAATGGAGAAGCAGCAAAGCTAAAGGGTTAGCTTCATCTGACAGGAAAGAAGCTGGCAGCATCTATTTCTCTTCCCTAACCTTCATTTGGTAGATGGTGGAAAGCAGCTTTCCTCATCACATACGATATTAGAGTATCATGAATTAGCCATGGGGTAGGCTGATGGTATTGCCGGACTTTGCAGAGTCAACACAGCTTTTCCAATAATCGGAATTATACAAGATTTCAATGGCCTTAATTCACTTCAACTTGAGACAGCAACAAACCTTCTTATATTGATTAAAGTAAGACAGAATTGCTTTTTCCTCGTTGTACATGTTATCCCACTGCACAGCTTGTGATATTTAGTGACTGGATGAAAGATGCATCCTGGCACATCCAAATGCAAAGTGCTCACCATTTGTGAAAATCAATGCTTGCAAATACAGGATAGATGCAAGTTCTGGCTTTTTTAAATTTTGAGTTGTTTTTTTCCTCTGAAGATTGATATGCTGCAGCTCTGTGCCTCCAAAGCAGATAAAGAAATCTGGGAACACTGCCTATATTAATGGATTTATAACTCCTGAACTTGAATTTGAGGACGGTGACTTCAGTTTTCTTTTCCTTTTCCATATTTTTTCAACAAAGAATATTCCAATGAAAACATGCAACAAAAATAGTAATATTTTTTAAAGTTAGCAACAAGCTAGCTCTTGTTAAATAGGCTTGGTGTTAAATAGGCTTGGTAGGGGGAGTGACAATTGGGGGCAGAAACCTAACAGTTTTGTTTGGCAGCTTCAGCAGGCCTAGACTATGTAGCAGAGAAAAATCCTCTAAATGCAACTGCTAAAATCCTCTTCCACACTCTGGCCATCTTTATGCAACAAACATGGCCTTATTCTAGCTGGATTCTTGTCCTCAACGCCCACTCCCCCTTTATCTTACGTTGCTGTCCAAAATGTCAGAAAGTTATTTTCCCCTCCTTTCAGATGACATTACTCACTCTTAAAATCAGTCATCACCTTATTCTGAGGCCACTGTACTCCAGATCATTGTTCCCTTCTGCCAGTTCCTACTAAAATTTCACTTGCAGCTAGACAGATCCAGTATTTCTGATAAAACATAAACCTTGCTGCTTGCCATTAGCTTTTTGTGATGTTCTGCCATTCTTCCCTGTAATCTTTTCCTAGTTCCTGTTTGTTGGTATTTATTATGCTGTGCACTATAAACGGATCACTGCCTGTTTTCATCTTCTCAGCCTTCTTCAATCTTTCCAGATCCTCTTCTTTCCTTCTAGATATCACTCCCTGAAATCTGACCTCTGTCTACATAATCTCTCAGAATTGCTAAATACTCATTAAAAAGTCACACATATTTGCAGGAGAATACCATCAACTAAAACAAAAACATTTATATATATACACCACACTCCTTGGACGCTCTCAAAACAAGAACATACAGAAACTTAATACATTATACTCTTATCTTCTACAAGGCTGTTGCCACTCCAGAACAAGCCTTTACACCTTTAGTGAAACAACCTTAAAACATTGCTCACAAGAGGCCTAAAGACATAGGGGAGAGGAAGAAATTTTAAGTTTGAAATCAAAACTTCCAAATGCAAGTGAAATTGTTTCAAGGTCCCAGCACTGCAAGTCACTACATACAGAGCTCTAGGCTTGTCGAGTGACATGCCTGAGCGCCCTCAGGGACAAGAGGTCACAAGAGTCAGTGGGAAACCCAAAATCTGGACTATCGCCCAGAAAACAAAAAACAGGCAGGTTCAATAGGCAAGAGGGGAAAAATCCCACAACAACACAAAAAAACCCCAAAATAAACCCCCCACAAAGGAATTATACAGTGCCTACAACAAAGAAAGCGGAGCCTGCTAACCTTCTCGTAAGCTGTGGTATGAATCCTGATATGTGCTTGAACAGCTCTTCCCTTGCTTTGACACGGTCTCTGCAAGCGGCACAATCCCGACATAGGCAGGCTGGAGCGTCTTGGCTTTATCCAACATATTAGAGGAAATCCCTGGACCTGAAGAGAGATTCTGTAACACGGGAGGCGTCCCAAGCAAGTGGAAGGGGTGCTTAATCCTCACAAGAGACCCAACTGCAATCCCTCTCTACCAGGTTTTGGTCACTGCACCAAGCGGTAGAGCAGAAAAAAAAAATCAGTTTACTGCTAGATTCCAAGGCTGTGCTTGCATCAGAACAGAAAGGCTCTGTAGGCACAGACAAATCCTGACAGCCAACATCTAAAGATTAAAACCAGCAAGGCTCTTGGCAAAATTTTTCTTCCTACGATCTCAAATCTCAGACAGAAACTTCACTGTTTCAGCAAGCAGCTATAAGCATGCGGGAACCCAGTATGCAGAGCACTGCTTATCAACAGATGCGTGGACTTCTTTGTGGGGCCACTTGCAGTAACAGCCAACCTCATTCACCCAAAATAGTGAACAGTTGGTTTCTCTACTCACACTGCAGACACCTGCCAGACAGGCAATAGCATGTGATCGAGCAGTACCCTCTCTCCCCCTGCATCTCCCGACTGTAAGCACGCTGTGCACACAGCCAGGAGAATACCCCTGCTCTGAGTGCAGAAGCCACGTGCTTTTTCTCCCTTCTTGCTTAAACCCTTAGAAACAAGAGTTTTAGCTGTGGAGAAAGCTAAACTGATAATCCGAGATAATACTGATAATAATGCATAATCTTCATATGCATTTGCTCTTGAGACCACACACAGGTAACAGTAGGCTACTTCTGTATAAGCACGTATTCTCACCCCTTCTTCCCTTAAATCCTTTCTCCCAACCTAGCAGAAACACCTACCTGAAGATAATCTGCAGCCCCAAATCAATAACCCTCTTCTGCAAGCACTACAACTTCAGAATCTGTGCTTGTATGGAGGCAGCCACCTCATCTGGAGCTTATTTCACATGCATCATGAACAGATGCCATATGACTGACAAACTTTGGTTATACACACTGCCCAGCACGGTACTGGAATTGGAAGTGGCCAGGAAAAGACATGTTCCATCTGAGCAACAACCAGGAGGGACTCTCACTAGTACAGCCGGTAGCTTTGCTGGTTTTTAATTTTGTGAAGCATGAATCATAAGAGATGCAATGAAGTCTGGGGTGAGAAAAAAATAAAAACAGAAAAAAGAGAGTTGTCCAATGATTACACATACCTTAAAAAAGTATTCTTGTATCTTTCCAGAAAAAAAAAAAGACGAATAGTAATGGGCATCAGCCTACACACCTGAAGCAACGATAACCACATGGACATTACCAAAATAAAAAGATGAATAGTCTAAACACTACAGGAGCA
The DNA here is from genome assembly GCA_013397775.1 of Eulacestoma nigropectus. Taxonomy (NCBI): domain Eukaryota; kingdom Metazoa; phylum Chordata; class Aves; order Passeriformes; genus Eulacestoma; species Eulacestoma nigropectus. The sequence continues at coordinate 2,532,119 of VZTE01001811.1, forward strand.
GTTTCAAATTCATATTCTGTTCCCATCCCAATCAAGACAAAAATTTATCATTTCCAAACAGTTTGAGAGGCATTCAAGCCATTTTATAAAGCAAGGCTGGAATTACAATCACAGGGAAAAATTGTCTCTAATAATGAAACTAATATCTAAGAAAAGTAGTGTTCAACCAAATGCTAGATGGCATCAGTGACATTTCTGAGCACTTTCAACAGTACTCTTCTTACTTGGAAATGTTCAACCTTCACCCAGGAAAGAATCCAAACTCCAATGTTCCCATGAGTAAAAAAATACCTTTGGTGATAGTATAAAGCTCCGTAATTGCACTACTCCTGAATTACCACTATATACTCAAATTTTCATCTTAAATTTAGGATGTGTAAAAGTCAGGTGAAGGTTCAGTCTCACAGTGAACTTTAGCCAGTAAGGTAAAATTACTGCATGAATAGATGAGCCTTGGGAAACAGACCCAGCACACCACAAGACTGCTAAAGACAGGATGAAGAAGAAGATAAAGAAACACATTGTCCAGATCTCCCCTTTCAGCAGAAACACAAAACTGCACATTGAGTCAGGCCTGATACTCTGAGCAGAGAGGTCCCATAATTACTGTAATAACTAAAGAACAACTATCCAGTGCCAGACCCAGTGCTACTTCTCCTGGTAAGCAATATACCATCTGGATGGTAAAGATGACAAGATTCAGCTACAGAGGTCAGAACCTGCTAGTATTTTGCCAACCAGAGCCTCTGAGTAGGTCACTACAGCATACAAAACCTGGGAAATGCTAGCTAGCTGCTCTACCCAGCAAACCTGCCAATACCCAGGTATTGCCAAAACAGCCCTAAGACGTTGTCCAAGCTCTGATGGAGAAAACTTTAAGAACTGATGAAGATCTGATCTTTTCAATGTACTACTGCAGAGCTGCAGTTATGTACACAGACATACCTTTCTTTTTTCCTATGCAGAAAACAGCTTGGATAGAAAAACACTTGACTGGCTCAATGCTAGGTAGGTAAATCTTTTATTTGCTGAGGAAGATATTCTAAAATTTTGTCTTACAGCATCAACTTTGTCCCACAGCATTATTTAGTGTTCTAAAAGGAGCAATTACCCAAATTATCTGGGCCCCAGCACTCCAAAAAGGACTTGGATAATGTCCTCCATGCTGTAAGAAGATAAACTCCAAAGGGCCTAGATTGGAGGATAACTTCAACACACGAGCAAGCACTTGTGGGGTACCTCCTTGCAAAACATGATAAGTAAATATCTAATAGATAAGTAAAGGCCAAGAGCAACCTGTCTTGTATGAAACACTGATACCATTTTCACCTGTTTATAAGCATCAAAAAAGTTTTTAAAAGTTTAATTTGTTTTTATTGGATCCTGATATACTGGTAAGAGATCTGAAAGTCTGATCAACGATCACATGGACAGAAATACCAATGCATTGTAAGAACAAGTAACTTTGGCAGTTACTCTGGAAATCAGCAGGGTAGATTGGAAAATCCATTTCACAGCAGAGGTAGGATTCCAACAACAGTTTCAGCTGCTTAACCACTCCATAAAAGTAGGATCAACCCCACTAATGCACGCCCAACATTCAGTGTCTTGCACAACTTTTACCCTGGAATTGGCAGAAGTGCTGTTGGCAAAACAATCACCTTTACCAAGGGGACCTAAGTATTTGCCACAGATTTCTCATCTAAAAAACATCAGGCCCAATTTTCATAATCTATCCTTGAGACATCAGTTGAGCCGTACATCCTCTGACTTTCAAGTGTGAAATGAGATGCAGACTTTGAGGATGTATTCTTCCTCAAGATGCTGCATCAGGTGCACACATAGCTTGCACAGATACTCCTGCTGCTCCTTCTGAGGTCTGGTGGGCATGGAACACAACACTTGTATTTGAGGCAGGGGTACCTCAAATACACACAATTTTAATGAATTAATTAACTTTCTCTTCTTGTATCTTGCTATCTTCAAAAGGCAAGGGAAGGGAGAGAGGGGCCACATCAATCTTGACATAGGGTAGACCTTGGATGAGCTCAGCTGTAGCACAGAACTGCATCATTAGTTTTTTTCCCCCCAAAAATACTAAATTTTTAAATTCAAATTAATAAGCTGATAGAAAATGTGCTTATAATCTCCACCACCACCTTCAAATGTGCATTTTTTTTCCTCCTTTCACCTCCAGTTCTCTCTGCAGCTCAATGCAGGTTCTCCTCTTCCCTCCAGTAATAATGTTCTCACAGGACACAATGCCTGCAATGACCTGCATGCACATAATTAAGTAATGAAATATAAACAATGTACTGCTAAAAACTTGCAAACAGCTGCAAAATATGCTCACTCAGGCAACATGAGAGAGATGTCAGTCAAGGTCTAAGCCAGATGAATCATAAGAAAGAAGTATGAGCCCACTACATTTGAAGATCTGTCTGAGATTTCTAGCAAGCAGACAAAAGCTGGAAAAACAATAGAATGCTGCACTACGTCACTGTAAAGCTTGAAGTCTTACAACTCAATTCATTTTATACTTCAAAATAAATACAAACTTCACATTGACACATGTTGCTTATTTCTCAGCTAGGGATCACATCTATGTAATGTGAGTTCACTGAGTGGATATTCCCAGGATCCACCAACAGTGCCTCCCACCAACAATGACCTTTAGGAAGAGGAAGAAAAGCGAGGCTGGGAGCACTGTACATTTTTGCTTCTCCAGTTCTCAAGAAGAGCCTGAAGTTTACCTGCTCCTATCTTTTCAACCACCTGGTGACAGCTAGTGCTGCCAGTCAGCATTCAGAAAACTCCTAGACATGACAGGTAGCCAAAGGTAAACCACCATGCAGATGTAAAAATAGGTCACAGCAGCAGGAACCATGCCTGGGAACCTGGACTTTTCGTTGTAGCTTTTGAGCAGCTCTTCAGTCCTCCAACCCACTCTGGGATATACCACCACCCCTGCTTTTGGCAAGTTGGCTATCATTGAGCTGTAATTACTGTGAGTTGAAAGCATAAAAATAGCTGCTGCACAGGGTGGAAAACCTATCAGATGATGTCAAGGCGAGTTTTGAGCCCTCCCTTCCCCCCACCTCCCCCCCTCCACTTCCTTCTTTTAAGNTTTTGAGCCCTCCCTTCCCCCCACCTCCCCCCCTCCACTTCCTTTCCTATGTCACTTTCTCATTACCTCACTGTCTCTAATTCTGAAAGTGCTTCTCTCTGCATCTTTCAGCTGTCAAAGTGAACTTTACACAGCAGCTAGAGCCAAGTCAACCCCCAGCCCATATAAAAACTCTGCCACCCACTCCATTCCTTGGGATTCGGCCAAGATGTCAGTTTGCCTTTCCCTGAAAACACGCAGCACATGAAATCCTCGATCCCTATCTGCAAAACACTGGACCGAGAAGAATCAGTTCAGCCCAAGGAATGCAACTCTGATCTGCATTTGATTAACTCCATAGATAAGCAGTTTCCAACCAGCAAGGCAAGTCAACATGGTAAGTGAGGTGTGGAAAGACAGCAGCAGCAATCCCATCCCCCTCTGCTAACACTGAGTAACTCCACCCTGCCTCTCTCCCAGGCTCCGCAGACCTGAGGAGCAAAGTGCGACACAACAAAGCCAAAACTTTTGATTTTCCCACCTCTCCCCTCCCCAGACCAGGAACTCAAATGTCAGTGTTGCAAAGAGACTCTGGAAATATTGCTACAAGGGCTGAAAAGAGGGAAAGGAGAGAGAGGAAGGTAAGGAGAGATGTTGGTTCACTTATGGACCATGCCTCTCCTCCTTCCTCCCTCCAAGACCCACTTCACTGAGCAAGCTGGGTGTGATAAAGAGAAGGAAATGGTCCAGAAGTCTGTACTACTCTAGATCATGTCGAAACAAAAGCATTATGTAACACATGCTCCTGATACTACTACATGTGAGTGTTACATCTGCTCAGAAGGCGTTACCTATGCAGCCAAAGAAAATGGTGCAACTTTTAAAGACAAGTTGGTTAACTTAGTTGGATTTTCTTCAGAAAACCACTGACAGCAGTTCTGTCAATTCTGTGCTCTAAAAAGCTGCATATACACTTGACTACAAAAAGGCGTTGCCCAAGTAGAGATTTCTAGCCTGGAGAAGAAGAAATGGTGGTTTTCTCTGACCAAAGCAGTGGAAGGACTCTGTCCATGACAGAAAACTTCACAGTAGAGGGTAGAAGAAAAGCAGAGGGATTAAGAGAAAGAAGTTTTATAACTAGTTCCCAAACAACTACAGCCCACTGTGCATATAAGCCCAACAAAAACAAGCAAGTAAATTAAAAACACATATCCAAGCACATCTTATTTGTTATTTTTACCATTTTGGTTGATAAAGTCTCGTTAGATGCAAACACTGTTGCATACCTCTTTATAGTTCAAAGTTACTAGCCCTTCTTCAAGTTACCACCCTGTTGTGAGCCCCCAGAACTGGCTGTATGAATGCTCTCACTCTGTTCCAGTGCAAAGTTAGAAAGATTAGCTGAAATTACCTTGGCTAACCCAACGAGCTTCACCGTGAGAGCGCACACATCAAGTACCACATCTCAAATGTGGGGTGCGTATCTCCACTAGAGAGGCTTAACTGAGAACTGCTCCTGAGTTGGAGTCACAAATGAGCTGGAATCACAACAGAATTCCATATATTCCTTTAGTTCAGCTATTACCCATCTCGCTCTAAAATAATTACTTAGACCAAAGGAAGAAACAGTTCCTTGCTCTTACCTAAGAGCAATAGTTTACTTGTTATAAAAGAGTCAGTCAGAGGTTTCAAGCCAGAGACAGTCACTCAAGGTTCAAGTCAAAATTGTTCTTATCAGCCTTCCTGCCTACTGTTAATCTGCTGATTCACCCACATGCTCCCCAAACAACTTCAACTTCTCCAGGGGTAGGCAGATGTGCTCACACACGTGCAGATGTGCATTTCCCCACCCCCACCACTGTACACAGGCAGGAACACCCAGAGGTTGCAGGAATCACACACACAGAATCACAGAGAATACTGAGTTGGAAGGCACCCACAAGGAGCATTGAGTCCAACTCTTAAGTGAACAGCACTGACATGTGAGTATACACTGTGACCAGTGGAGAACACTGAGCACAAGACTTTTCAAAACATTTCAAAACATTTCCTCTCACAGATATTCCAGACTTTAATTTAAACCACTGTGAACAAGTGAAAACAGCAAAGCCCAAAACATTTGGTTTTGCTCTCAAGAACAGAAAAACAGAGGAAGTTCTGGCTGCCAGACCAAGGAGGTTAGTGAGCAGGATAGAGTGGAAAAGGAAGCAATCTGAATTTGTCTTAAAACAGCAAATTGTTTTTAGGAGGGAGTAACTGGGAAAGGACAGGAGGAAGATACCCTTCCCCTCATGTTAAGGCATGTCTAAGAGTTTGAAAAGTTATGTGACTAATTCCTGGTTGTTGAGCAAAAGCTATCCTGCACTTCTCTCTCCCACATCCTTTAAACGCCTGGCAATAAAAGGTTTCTTCTCTATCAAACTCTCCTGCTTACTGCACAAGAGAATTACCTGCAAACACCCGGAAAATGCAGTCTATTTTTAAAGTACCTAAACAAGAGAGGAAACAGCTAAGCTGTATTCTGTGTTCACGCACTGCTTGTGGAAGGATTAGCAAACCCTTCATTTACTTCTCAGTTTATAAAGCAGAATTGCTACTAGGTAAATCTTCATTACAGGATTGTGACTTTTGCCCATCAAGCTACTTCCTTCTCCAAACACATTGTTTACATGGGCAGTAACAACATTGTTGAGGCTTAATGTGACCATCATTCTTGCTTAATCTGATACAGAATTGCAATCCCAGAATCTAGATTTTCATTAAAGGCTATCTTCCCCTTATGGTTGAAGAGGATTTCTTCACAACTTGAAAAAACTACGCACTGTTATAATTCTAAAAAGACCATAAACCATCCCATTTATTTAATAACTTAGTAGCCAATCCTAATAATTTTAGATGTGGGGTCTTCTCAGCTCTTAACTTTTTCTCTAAAAGTGGTTCAAGTCCTTTGTCACAATCAGGTAGTAGTGGAGGCTTGGTTGAGGTGAAGTCGGAGACAAAGTTTTATGATACCTCTAAACCAATTCAGTGGTCAGCTGCCACTAAAAGTAGTGGCCTCCTTTTCCATCATCATGGATGCTCATCTCACCCCACAGTAAAAAAATGCTACTGTCAGGATTATTTGAGAAAGGAAATAAATTTCTCATTAGAATGTAAAATTGAGTTCTCGCATTGCCAAAAATCTATAAATCACCTCCACTGTCAAATGCTCAAAATCCTCCTTTAGTGCTGAAATTCAGCTATTCCCCAGATTTATCAGTGCCAATCTCAAGCTCTCATGGTGGCTTTCAACAACTGAATTTCTGTTTCCAGTATAAAAATGTACAGTGTGTTTGAGTTTTAATCTATAGCTACAACATGAAATAAGCCTGAGACAATGCCAAGGCACAAAAGGTTAAACTCATTATATGGACGCACTGATCCTGGAAAGAACTTCCAGGGTCTTGTATGGATGCATGCCCCCTCCACACATGCAGACCTTTCAGACCTTAAGTGCAACATAAAGCATGAATCTCAAGAAGCAGAGAATTTTAGACTAAATTTGGGATAGGTTTCACCTGGATGCTGCTAAATTACTCAGCTTTTGATTAGCAGGAAAAATATTCTGGTCATGCTATTCTGGAAGAAGTCCTTTAATGCTTTCATGGGACTCACTTGCCTACACTTTAGGAAGATGCAGTTTTGACAGTACCACCATTCCTTCTCCATAGACTACAATTTTAAGTGAATCCTATTCTGCATCAACCAAACCACAGGTTTACTTTTCTTCATCTAAAGCTGTTCAAGGCTATAAAAGGAGACAGACTCTTGATATGAAATTTTTAACTTCTCCCAGTTCATACATCATTTGTGCCTCTCCCCTATGGTTTGGTCACAATACTTATAGGCACAGGACCAAAACATAGCATTTTCCCCAAACAACCTCAATTGACCTAAAATATGCAGTTCGCAATAAATCTTCTTTTTCAGGCATTTGAGAAGAATCCTGTCTGGATGGAAACAAATGCTCAGCAAAATCCAAGCTCAAGCAAGAAAAAGCAATCTTGCACAGACAAGAGCTCCTTGCACTGAAAACCAGGGTGCGCTACCCTGCTTTTACTGCTTGGTATCAGAATGTAAATTCAAGTGTACTGGGAATTGCCACAAACACTAATGTGGTAGTTTTATATCCTAAACTTAGCCAGCACATATCCATGTTCCAAATCTCTGCCCCAAAGACCCTTCCACATATGTGAGACTGCTATTTTTTTAAGTGCCCATGATACTAAAATCACCAGCAAAATCTGAAGGCAGAAAATATTTTAGAAAAGTAGGGAAAGCACAATAACATACTGCATGTGATTTGATCTGGGTGGGCAAAGATACAGGCCTCCTTTGCAAGGAGCATGATTACTTTCAAAACAAATTTTATCTCACGTTCAAGATTTCTGGTAATCTCAGCCACGAAAGCAAAGGAAAAAGGCAAGTAACTGTGAGGGTGTATCCTCTTCCCAGCAAAACCTGCCAAATCTCAGGAGTTTTAATGACCAGCTGGCCTAAAAGCATTGGAAGGCATGTAGCCTAAGTGCTTATAACTGTAAAGGTAAGTGTGCTTGGCACATGACGTTCTGATTCAGACATCAGCTTTCTGTTCTGCTTGCCTCCTACACCTGTAAGCTCACCTGAAACAATATGCAGAGAAGTCTCTTCGGTCCCTGTTTTCCATTAGTTGCCTCACACCCCTTTAAGATCTTCCTTTCTCACTTTGTTATAAGTTGCCAGAACTTATTAGTCAGAACCTCACATTTATGGATTCTAATCAATTCAAATCTATCAAAAAACCCTTTGGTTGGATAAACTGGGTCAAAAAAAGTAGAGAGATTTACATATAACATAGAGTCTGTGTATCAGAACTGGAAGTAGAAATCCTTGTATCCTTCCTTCCTTGGCTACCAGATCTATTTTATGAATCCAGACACAAGAGAGGGACCATGAAAGTGAGACTGCATAAAAGCAAACAGGTGGACAATCCAATTGAATAGACAAACACGCAAAGGAAAAAGATATGGTTTTTATATGGCTGCCAGTTGTTATGATCTGACAGGACTTGGCTGCTCACTGCCAGTACATCTAACAAGCAGCTTAATAGAAGCCACTCATGAACAAACTCTTTAGAATAAAACCAATTTTAACAGTACAGACATTGCCATATGCTTACTTTTATCAACTATGCTGTAGTAAGGCCAGAATTTACTACTAACTCACAATTCTCTCCAATCAGAAAATATTTTTCCCTGGGCATGATAGCAAAACTGTCTTTAGGTTTCAGCTATAGTGTGGAGAGACAGACCTGGTATAAGAGACGAGAGCAGTGGATATTGTCTACCCTGACTTAGTGAGGCTTTGGCACTGCCTCCTGCGAGACCCTCACAGAGAAGCTGATGGAAGTATGAGTCAGGTGAGGAGACTGTGAGGTGGATTGAAAACTGGCTGACTGGCCAGGCCCAGAGGGTGCATCAGCACATGCTGGCGGCTAAGTGGCCATAAAGCAGTTTGGCAGAAAAGGGCCTGGAGATCCCACTGGACACCAAATTGAACATGAGACAGCGATGTGCCCTTGGACAAAGAAGGCTAGGGAAGGGATCCTTGGCTGCACTAGGCGGAATGTTCCCAGCAGATCAAAGGAGGTGATCCTTCTTCTCTGCTCAGCCCTGCTGCGGCCACACCTGGAATGCTGGCTCAAGCTCTGAGGTCCCTAGTACAGGAGAGGCATGGCCATACTGGAGATCTTATCCATCAAAAAACCTGAAGGAATGGTACAAAGAACAAAGAGCCAGACTCTTCTCAAATGGTGCCCAGTGACAGGACCAGAGTCAATGGGCACAAACCAAAACACAGGAGGTTCCCTAAAAACATCAGGAAAGAATTTTTTTACTGTGAGTACAACTGAGCACTGGCACAGGTTGCCCAGAGAGGCTGTAAAGTCTCCATCCATGGAGATATTCAAAAGCCATCTGAACACAATCCTAGGCAACTGGCTCTAGGTTAACCTGCTTGAGCACGGAGGTTGGGGAAGATGACATTCCAACTTCAACCGTTCTGTGAGAGATGTGTAACCACCGTTCTTCCCAGGACTTGTTTGTCCATTCACAGATATGTAGCAACCTCAGAGTAAAAACAAAGCAAATTCTAACATGACAAACCACATACTGGGGAAATGCACATATTTTTAATATTCTCCTAAAAATCACTCACTTCTAATTTAATATGTTTCTTAATTATGTTTCTGTGTCTGTCATTGCTGTCCAATCTTTTCTGTCTCCTGGACTTACTACCCAGCCACTGCCACCATTTATAGGTTCCATGACCTAGAGTTCAGTAGTTTTCTCACCCTACTTATGACTTCAGAGTCGAAACTGTTGAAGCTTCCTCAGCTTCACTGCTCAGTACAGAGTTTAAGTGGTATTACTCAAACCAGATGAAATAACATAGCATTATGCTCTCATCCTTCCTTCTTTTTGAGAGCTCTAGGTTTCATAAGAAAGTTCAGTGTGTTAATTAGGCTCACTGATCCATCAGAAAAGTGAGGGGGTTTTAATGGGTCTGTTTTCAAAAGTGAATTAGACGTCTCACAAGAAAGTCCAATTGTCCAAGCTAGCTGGGGCTAAGCAGCAGGTGCAATGAGCTGCTGCAAAACAGGAGTGAAGGGAAGTACAACCCCTTCCCCTCCCTCCAGCTGGTCATGACAAATCATTGGGTCAGTTTAAACTGTTTCCTGTTATTTCATTATTTCACCCTCGAGTCAAGCTTCTTCATTTTAGTTTAAATCTCTTTTACCATAAAGAGATTGGGTCTCGAGAGACAGAGTTGCCATATTTCTGTTTGGAATATCTTGAAGATAAACATAAAGACATGTGCTGTGTATAGATAGCCAGAGCACGTGAAGTAAAATCAACACTCTGTGGGCACATCAGGATTACTCTTTGTACTACAAGCACACTAGATACTTAATTAGCACAAGCACAACAGTTTCATGATATGTCAGATTTATTATGGTTATGCTGCAGAAATGTTTAGGATTTCTGAATGTCTTCTTCCCTCTCAGTTAATGGAGCGTAGTTCCAGCAGGGCAGTCAGACATCTGGAATTTCTGCAGAAGTGTTAGAAGAACCCCCACGGTCCAGGATGGGGGAGGAGGAAGAAAGAAAAAAGTGGACAGTCTGGGAAAATAAGACATATACAATAAGCAGTATCTGCTATTAAATCAACCCCCTGGAAATAAGGTTCCCACCACAATTTAGGCCCCTGGCTCTCCACAACCAACTTATGTTATAGGAATAAAATTAAGCACAGCCAGCCTCCTCATACAAGTTAGAAAGAACTACTCAAGTACTTGACAACGCCAGAATTATGATCTTAGGACATTTTTCTCTACTCAGTCATCCCACACTTTTCCGTTTTCTGCCCCCAGCTCTTCTCTCCTCTTCCCCTAAATCAGTTACTCACCATTTTTCACTAAAGAAATTATTTTCCCCCCTGCTAACTCTCCAAATTAGTTGCTGCTCAAAATTCTAAATCAAGCTCTGCAATCTCCTGTCCCAATTAAATCAAAGGAAAGAGTAGTTCACATAAATAACATTTTCAAGATCCAGTTTTAGCTTCTAGATTTTGCAGCAAAGTTTCCAGTCCTGCTTCAGGGCCAGAAGGTTAAACATTTCTCAATGACGCAGGCTCCCTCAGCAAGAGAGAGATGAGGAAGGGGTCCAAAAAAACCTCATTCTTCCCAGGCACTAAATCAACAACCACAGCAAACAGTGACTGCCTCTCTCCAAGGAAAACTGGGAGGAGTGGAGCAGTCTCTTATTAAAAGCAGCCACTTTGTCTGCCACCATAACGCAAAAGCCCAGAAGAAAGAGGAGAAGAAAAATAAGCATAAGAAAAGAACAGAAATTTTTAAAAAATCCCAGAATTGAGATTATATATTGTGCACTATATAGAAATCGTAATAAATTAAAAAGCAAACAAAACAAATTTCTGTACAGCACTGCACGTCTGTTTAAAATTGCCGTTGTTTTCTGGTCCATTTAAAGTTGTCAGTAACTTTCTAGTTTAAACTTAATAGATGCTTTGACTTCTAAATGGGCTGAAATTTTCTTGCCTGAGAGACCACGTTTCATACACTACATATTCCAGAAACTCATTAATCTCTGAGTTTTCAAGATAAGATTAGCAATAGAGGTTTTTCCAAAAGGAGTCTACTAATCTGGATCTTGTTCTTAGAGGTAACATGAAATCAGCAAAGCTATACTGAAAAGTGGGTTTTATTTATTTCAGTTTATAGTGAAAGAACATTGAAGGCTGTAAGCTTTGGGAGTGTTTTGCAGTAAGTCAAGCTCAAGGTACTTTCCGAAGAAAATGTTTGGGGAGTTACAGTTTTTAACGGTGGTACCTCAGTGTCACATAGTAACTTTAATAAATCAAAACCACTCAATTTATTTTTAAAAGGCATATATTTGAGTCGATATCAGTGAACACAAAGTCCAAATGTCAAATATTGAAAAACATAGACAAGGAACAACAGCTTCACCCAGAGTATCTCCAGCAGAATTTAAAAAAAAAGAAAAAAACTTCATCCTGGTCACTTATAATTACAGGCTGATCAAGCCCGCTTGTGCTTCCCTAGAAGCTGCAACTTCTTCATTTGGGATACACTTATTTTTGAGGAAAAACAATCAGGGCAAAGAAAATGGAAGACTACAAAAAACTACAAATACATTTTTCAACCTACTTTTCACACAGGATAACTAAATAGGTTCATATCCTGTTGGGAATCCAATGCTGTGCAGAATGCCTGGGAAGCATCATTAACATTACTTAAGAGTATCTGATTTAAAATAAGCGTCACTACAGAAAGATACAAAAAAACATTGAACAGGTCACATTAGCAGATACTATTTTAGCACTTGCCTACTTTAAGAATATTTTAAGTAGATAGAGCTTCTTCTAGGGAAAATATTTTGCCTGCACTAAGGTTTGCACCTGTTTAACTACGAGGAGTTATTTGCACTGAAAGCCACTGACATACATGCACATTTAATACTGAAAACTAGAAGGTTTTTAACCAAAGAGAGAAATTCTAGGACAGCTTTCCAGTATGAGTGAGAAATCTAACACTTTTTAAAGTGGTGCTCAATAAAATTATGTAGGGGAGTATATGAGCTGATTACTTGCAGCAGCAGGGGAGGGGGCTCTGCAACCCTGAAGAGTAATTCCAGTTCGGTTGCTTTATGACTTCTTACCCACTCAAACTGTTGCTAAATTATACAGCACTCTTAAACCACACTAAGGTTAATCACAAAAGGGAGCTGTGCCAACGTAATTAAACTAGTTTTCTATATTGATTCTGATAGTAAAATTCTCTTGACAAGAAATTGAGGGGAAAGGGGGGCAGTATTTCTTCTATTAAAATAAAGATTCTAGTTCCACCTCCATAAAGCAGGGCTCATGTTTCCTTAGCCACAAACGAAAAACCAGACTGCCTCAAGATAACCAGCTGAGGTTTCTCCATTTGAAAAGATAATTTGGAACAAGTGCCAGTCTCTCCTTGGAAGAACCCTAAGGTCAGAACAGCAGAGGGTGCTGTAAGTCTGAACTGAGGTGGAGCAGCTCAGCAGTAAGGAGAATCCAGACGTATCATGAAACTGTAGGTTACTTCAGATTTTGGGGTGGTTTTTTTGTGGGTTTTTGTTGTTTGGTTTTGGAGGGTTTTTTGGTGTGGCAGGAGTCATTTGAGACTGGTAAAAGCAGACAGTAAACAGGTTAATACTGAAATTTATTTATAGTAGCTTCCACATAACATCAAACAGTAACATCAGAGACATTCCCAAAACCTCAACAGTTACCTATAATCCCTACCACTGATCTATACAGCTCTGGGCACACATTAGAACATTAGAGATTGATGCTTAGACATAAAAGATTGTACTTTAATGCCTAGAATCAAAATGTAGACTGGACATGGATCCCACTATTAAAAAAAAAAAATCCTGATTATAAACACTAATGCAAATTTCTGCTATCACACAGGCACGCAAACTTGAGCACTTTGTTAAACATTAGGCATCTCTTAAATCTAGCAAACATTGGATAGCAAGGAGTCACCAGGTAACTGGGAGACAGAACGGATGTGTGTCTGTAGTGCATCCCTTTAGGCAAGGAATGTGTGGTGTAATCATCATACCAGTTTAGAGAGACTCAGCATAGCACACGTTCAGATATTAATCCAGAACCTAAATTAGTGGCAGGCCATGAAGATGATTATGGTCTGCCTGAGGCACAAAGATAAAAATTATCAGCCTGAACCTATATACTTATATAATCAATAATAATTTCTATACAACTGTGCCTAAAGACCCCGAATAAGAACCTGATTAAAGTAATTCTTTTTCACTTCATTTTTCCAATGCACTTGAACTATGTTCCTAAAGAAAAGTTGATTCATATTCATCATGTAAATGAGTGGGTAACTCACAGAGAATGATGACAACAACTAAACAGGGCCCATTATACATAATGCATTAATTTCACAGCAAGAAAGACTCTGTTTTGATTACAGTTACAACACATAAAACCTGACATGACTTTACATGCATTTTAAACTTTGATTTTGTTTTTAATAACAATTGGTGAATGATACAAAAAATTGCAGTATGATGACGACAATCTTACTGCGTACACTGGAAACTGGTTAAAATGCACACACACATCCCTGAAGTTATTTCTCAGTAGCTATATTTTGAAGTAAGCTGGAGCCGTAAGAAGGGTTAGGAGACAAAGCAGTCAGTGAATAATTGGTTTGTGTCTACCACATTTTTACTGTTTTAGAAAAGTGCGGCTTGTGTGTGCCCTTCTGCAAGTTCATCTTAGTTCACAGAATGGATAAGGGCAAAAAGCTGCCTGAGTGGTTTTTTTCCTAGTCTCTCTCTCTCAACCTATAGAGTAACACTTGCTGTATAAAAAGAATAAACACAGTATTCTCAAAGCAGATGGAGGAAAAAAGTATTATTTTCAAAAGATGATTTAATGCTTCAGCAAATACTTACTCCAGGTTTAAGGAGATTTCCAGGAGTTTCTTGTTTAAATTTAACGATGTCAGTAGAAATAGGTACTGCTCAATTAAGTGATTCTAATGAGTACTCTTTATTGTAGACTATCATTCTTGACACCAAAAAAAAAAAAAAAGAAAAGCATCCTTTATATATTTAGTTTCAGTACAATCCTTTAAACTCTAGTTTGGCTAACACAACCACACTGATTTGCTTATTCAGTAGTTAATCACAGGGATAAAAGGTAGCAAAAAGTTATGTTCAAACCTTACATGAATGGAATAACTCACTAATGTGCAGCTTATAGCTGTGCACTCCTCTCTCCACATCTTATAACAGCCAACCCAGAACTCTGTGCAGTTTGTAGCTCTGGCACAAAAATTTCCATATTTAAAGCTGACTTCAGGAACATCCCATGTGCTGCTTCGGAAAGAATTCCCACTGCATGATGACGATGAAGCTCACATAACTTTTTTCAGTCTTTGAATCACATGCAGGATTCTGGTTAAAAGCCAGTGAAGAGTCATTTTATCACTACTCAGAATATACACACTTGGGGAACTGCACCAGTAACCAGGGAACTCTTCACGCTCCCCAGGAACTTGCTACCTAGATACAAAAGGTTACATTTCCAAATGCCATAGATTCCAAACAGAAATCAAAAGTTCTATTTTTAAAGTAGTGATGATGCAAACTACAGAGCCAGGAATGTCTTCCTCTCAGTTCCACCCTCCATCCAAAACCAAAATCCCAATTGTGTTGATTCAAGAACTCATTGCAATCTTGAAAATTCCAAGTTGGAGGGAGGGGGGAAGAAAAGAGAAAAAAAAATAAAAGTTCTCTATTCAAACAAAATGAAATGAAAGAAACCTCACAACTAGAAAAACCTCTCATTAGGAAATGAAAACAGCAAGAAAAAAAAATCCTTGTAACAGGTGCTTGAAAAAGACAGTTAGAAGGCATTTTACTGCATCAATGAAAGGTCATTCCTCATGTAGTAAAAGCCAACACTGAATTTTAAATTTATTTAAAACAGGAAAGAGAACACCAACCACAAACTGCAGCTCTGACATTTGTCACTCCTGAAAGAGCTGAGGAGGGAGACATCTCCCTTTTAAGAATACACAGATTGGGTCCCCTTTCTTCCCATTAAAAGCGGTTTAGCAGCTGACATCCCTAAAGCACTTCAACTTAAATCTTGTTAAGAGGGAAGAAGAAGACCCTGGGAGTTGTGTTTTGAAAGAAAGAATGAAGGGATCAGCACTGCTTTTTCCTAAATTGAATTTAATATATCCCTAATCACTAAAGTAGCTCAAAAAAAGCAGTTTTCCCTGGAAAATGAGGAAAGTTTTGCATTTGATTCAAAATGACACTAATTTTTAGCTGAAAGAATTGTTCCTTTTTCAGAACCAGTTGGATGCAAAGCAAATTAGACCACAGAAGTCAAATTTTATTCACTATAGAGAACTAAATTATTTCTGTGCTCATTTACAGTGCTGACTTCAAAACAGCTCTTCTTTTGTTCTCCAAATACGCATCGAAAAAACCCTCTTGTTCATCTAAACCAAACTTCTGACAGTTTAGCACCACCTGATTCTGGGTTTGCATACCTGCCCTGATCTCTAATAGACTTTAAGATTTTTTTTCTGCAGGTCAACAGAACAAACATATCAAAAACCAAAGATGCTATCCAATAGACTACTCTATGCTGGCAATCTGAATTTCTTTCAGTACATTCACAGAAAGAAGTTCAGATTAAAATGGGACAATTATACCAAGACAGTGTAAACAACAGTGTTGTGCACCAAAACAAACCAATGCTACCCAGAACAGTAAACAAAGGTTTTAAGCAGAGCAAAATCATAAGGAAAATAGAATTCATTAACAGCAGTAGCCATGTGGCCAAGTGCTAACATCCATTAACTCTGGCAATGCACTGTTAGACTCTACATGACCCTAAGTGGTCATAACTCTTATCCATCCATGCAAAATGTCGGGAAAAAACGATCTGAAATTTAGGGCTTCTCTCTGGCTGATTGCACTTCTGTATGTGCACCGCAGGCACACTTCTGCCCAGCCACCTGCTAGAAGCCATAAAAAGAAACTTGTGACAGAAACAACTAAAATTAAAAAGAAAGTGAAATTATATTTGAAAGTTGGTATTTGTTATTTACACAAAATTTGCATACAGAGGCTAGCAGCACATCCAAGACTCCTGAGATTTCCCCCAGTTGCATGAGTCCCTCATACAGCTGTTCAAAAACATTTAAGTGTCACTGAATTGTAGATTGTGTCAAAAAAAAGTGTGCTTCTAGCACTCTTGCCTCTCCATTAAAAAAAAGAAAAAGGAAAAATAATATTCATGACTCATTCCTTCAGTGGCCAGTCTGTTACAAAGCCAGGTCACATCAAAAACTATTTAGTCCATATCCTGACTGAACAGTGACCAACAGCAAAAGAATTTTAAAGATCTCTATATGGGATAATTAAATAGTGACACGAATAACAAAAAGGCTTCAGGGGAACAAAAAAAGAGGCTACATAGGGAGATTAGGTTGAAGTAGATAATGGGAAGGAAACATTTGGAAAGCAAGCTTTTGGAATCAGCAAATAAATATAAAGAAAACAAATGATTCAGACACTGAGAGAGTCAAGGCAGCAAAACCACCAAGTGACTCTTGGAGAAAAACACTAACGAGGGAGCTCCCACTGCTAAGAGCTTGGTACAGATTTGCACACCAGCTTCATCGTCAGCAGAATGGCACAGGGATGGTTCCAAAACTACAGACTTGAAAATGAATGTAGAATTTCGCCCCACTGTGTATGTGTGCTTGTTGAATGATTTGATCAGTAATAACAGTTCTTTAAATAAGTTCAGTATTCCAATGAGATGTCAAATAGAGTAGTTAAGGTTTTGGTCTTATTTTTGCATTTTTTTTTCTAGGTCTTCTGCCTTTCTGGAATGTCTTTGCAGCTTGATTTTCACTTTTAATTTTTCCTTCCTCAGCTGTCACCACTTGCATTGGTTTTTTTACTCCTCCTTTTTTTCAGTTTGACAGGCGTGTTTAATTTTTTTTCCTGGATAATACAATATGCACCTCACTGTTCCTATTGTTCTTGCTTCAGTTATTTTTTGTTCTGAAGAAACAGTCTCTCCCTGTTTAAACTATTCTGTTCCCTGAAGAGTAAAGTTGTATTGTCCTCCTCAGTTCTTTCTCCAAAACATTAAGAATGTTTTCTCATCTTTAGTATCAAAGGAGTTGCTTTTTACGTGCCCACCAGCATGGAATACAAAAACCATGTCCTAGGTCAACAATGGCTTCAGATACTGCTACTTCTTGAGTCAACTCCAATTAATACCCAAGCAGTAAATAAGCACAGCCTCATGACCTGCCATCTTGAAGAACTTTTGGTCTATGGAGTGCAAGCTCTACCGGGATAATTTATTTACCCAGCTTAGGCCATGATTCTCCTATTTCTTCAGTGGCTGTTCTGAAACTTTGATGAGTTGACTGGGACAACTGTTTCCAGCTTCCATCTTTCCAGTAGGGCTTCTGGAGATGAACATCAGGACCAAGAAGATTTGAGAAGTTAAGTCTTTCCTCAGCTAAGTCATTTTCCTTATCTCCTCATTCTAGCTCTCAACAAACAGGAGATCCAATTTCAGCTTCTAAAGTCTCAAATAGTTTGCCCAACACACAACTACCTCACTAAGCCAAACAAGAGCGGCCACCAACAGCATCTGAAGTCTCTAAATATGACAACTGAACAAATTGGCCTTGCCATCAAGTAGCTGTTTTCCTTATCTAGAAGCTTGTAATACTCTTCCATTTTTCCAGACAGATCTTTAAAACTTATTATGCACATGATCCTGTTGTCACACTCCATTTCCCCACCAATCTTGAGAATCCATTTACATAAACATTCGCCTGCTTCTTGCTTAAGATTTTGCCAGCAGTGGTTGATCCAGGAGAGAAGAGAGTGGCCACTGATGGAAGAGGTGCAATAAATCTGTATCCCTCATTAGGTAAGGTAAGCTTGCCAGGAAATTGCCTCAACGCTACAGAACACCACTGCATAATCTAGGACTAGGGCTAGCTGACTTAAGCAAAAGCTCCATACAAGTACTCCTTAGTGGGAGAAACTCTCACCCTCAGAATTAAATGAAAGCCTCAGGAGTTCCCATAATTTGGAAGAGACAAGAAATACAGCCACAAATAAAGTTTTGAGAAAAAGCAATACTAGTACAAAGGCTGTTTTACTCATTTTAACAAGTGTTACTTTATTATGTGAGTTTCCTGAGAATATAATGCACAAATTCAGTTACAATTACCCTGAAATGTAAATTCCATGGCTCTTCCTTGTTGGGGGGGGGGCGGAGGGGAATTTAAAACTTACTAGAAACAGAGCACATTAAAGTCAACACCTTTTTTCAGGCCTTCACATAAGAGCTTTCTTTACAAGAAAGCCAGATTAGATACTACCCTGCCATATGCATCCTTTTCAGTACCAAACACCTTGTTAGTGTGTAAACCTGACCTCCAAAATTCACAGACTGCAAGACTACAACTAGAGGAATGATGTATTATGTACAAACTCTCTTCTGAATTGAGACAAACATAAGATGTAGGCCTGTCTTTCCTATCTACAACAGGAGATAAAAAATAACCATACTTTGGTTCTCTAAACAACAAAGAATATGACAGGACTATAAAATAAAGGTCATACAGGATCTTTATAGACATACATAATCTTCACAGATACTTTAAAAAAACATTTAAAAACCCTACAATAAACTAGGAAATTATTGTTTTACTTGTCTCTTTTCCAGTCACTTCTTAAGAAAAAGAAAAAGCATTCGACTTTCAGAAACAAGTTTGTCTTCACACTTTTGGCATTACCTATGTGCTGCTTTTCAGACAATGCTGCTCAAGAGATCAAGAGTATACAAATGCAAACCCAAACTCCTAGGCTACTACAAGTTTGTGGTCAAATCTTTCCAATGTTACAGTCTCTGTTCCCATCCATAGAGCTAAGGTCACTCATATCTCTATATGTATTTATTAAGTTTCATGACTACTTAATGTCCTAGAGCCTCAGATAAAACTGCCCTACAGAAGTATATCATGCTCCCATTAACAGATAATTCTCACTCTAGCATGTCTTACATGTGAGAAGTGCAACCCTGTCCATATCTAACGGGTAAGCACAGTATCACGAAAAGGCCACAGTACCTACAACAGAATCATGTAAACAAAATACCATTGTCATTCTCAAGGAAACAGACTTTCAAGATATAAAACAAGTATTGGAAAGTTTCAAATAAGAGTTCTTCCCAAACTACACAATTTAAAATCTCTCCAAAGTATCAAGAATATGTTTAATCAGAAACTAATTAACAGTAAAACCACATAAATCAGTCAAAAGCGAAACGGAGGAACAAGTCTTAGAACAAGCTTAGCTTTGACTGGAGTTTTCTAATCTTCATAAGCCTTGTAAATTTAACACTGGAGACCAACACGGGAAGAAAAAAGATAAAATTATCTCTGATGAAGCTGTAAATTGAACAGTATTTAACATCCAAAAAGTACCCATCTGCAACCTGCACATGAAATGACCGCAGTTCTCTAATTTGTCTTTATCCAAAGTCACATAGCCTCCTGGCACTTCCTATATAGTTCAGCAACCGTGATTCACTAGCAAAATTTAACTACAGGATATGTTTGGAGTGATACCTGATTGGAGTGTTGTCATCTGCATTTCTGGTTCCAGCAGTGTCATGTCGATCCTTTTCTCAACACTTACAGGCCCTTAAAGACCTCTCTTTATACAGACATAGATATGTTAAAGAAAAAAAAACAATCCAAGAGGACTTCTCAACTTTAATCTCGTTCAAAACTTGCAAGAAATTCTCATCCTTATATGATGAAAACTGTGCCTAGTGAGAAAACTCAAGTCTTTCAATATGTAGTTCTCTGCTTATTCACTACAGGCAAGTTGGAACAGCCCAAGATCAAATTACTGCTAGGAGAAAAATGAATACTCAGAGGGAGAGCAAGATGTGTAGTTTGCAGAAGTAAGGTCCGCCCCTTGATGCTCTGTATGTCGAAGGGAGGGGGGAGGAAGGGGTCAGAGACACTAGAACTAGCAGTTTTTCCCCTTTTTATAAGAGGAGGATGACGTCTTGGGTAGACTTTCAATCCCCTAAGGGGCTCTGCTGATGAGGCAATTTCGTTCCAAGGACAAGGAGACCCAATGTTAACATAAACATGCAGACATCCTCAGTTTTGAAACAACATGGCCAAAGTCATATACATCCTGCTGTTAGATCAGTCACTTTTCTTCAGTCTTTGCCAGTCCTTTTTCTCAATAATTAAACTACTCCCCTCATCAACTCCCCTTGCTGATCACTAAACCTGAGCTACTCTAAGAGATGGTAGTGTCTGTTTCTTAAAAACAAAAAACTGCCCTTTGTCATTCAGACTTTTCCCACTGTGGATCACACTCTCCATCCAACCAGACTAGGGGTTAAAAAAATTCAGTCTTGTTTCCCACATCCAGACAATCAATTTCAAATTAGTTGGGATAGTGGACAAAACTTATACAGTCAAGTATTTATTGAGTAAAATATAAAAATAGAATTAAGTCTTTCCTCACTAGATGATTCTAGCTCCCAACAGAAAGGAAATTCAGTCTTGGTCTCTAAAGAGTCTCAAGTAATTTGCCCAACAGATAATTTAATTATCTTAACAAACTAATTCCAACACTTCTGTCCCCAGAGCATCTTTCCCTTATTCCCCATCTTTCCACAAGGCTCATCATCTTTTCCCTTTAGGTCATCTAAGTAAGTAACTGCATATATTTGTACCAAGCCCTAAAATATATTGAGCTGTGCATCTAAGATACAGACCAATTTTTAGGTTTTAAATGCCTTTGTAGAAAGTCAGAATCTCTCTCCTGCCACAACAGTATGCATAAAAATGAGTAGTTGGGTGTGCCACTGCTTAAGCCCTATTTTCTGACTCCTCTAATGTGAAATAACTTCAGGACTTCTCTAGCACTTAGACCTAAGAACTCCCTGACAGCTGCTCAACTGCTGAGGGAAGAGCATGGCAGGTTTTAGCAGCATATCTTCCTTCCCACACACAAACACATCTGGAGCTTTAAAGGAGGCAGCAAAAACTCATTTAGCAGCTTTAAAAAACTCAGCAAAATCCCTTAGAGTGATGATATTGTAGTATTTATCTGATTTTCACACTCTTTACATCAGTAGTGTGTTGTAAAAGGACAAGAATCAGCTCGTTTGCGTTTCTTTCGTACTCAAATGCCACCTTTGCAGTCCTACATCTGCAGCCAGAAGAGGCAAAAATTGCAGGCCTAAAATGTTCCTTCATGCTGTGCAATCTTGATGAAATGGAACTGCAGCAGTGTGCTGCATCCTGAGAATTCAGAGACACTAGTGACAGAAATAAGTCACTTTACCACCTACCCTAAATATTCATACGCATCTTAACAAAGGAAAACATCCATTTTTAGCAGAAGGTATGCTTATTTCTGTTGTGATACATGGAAATATAAGAGGAAGCAGTATGACCCAAGTGGAAAGGAAATCTTTCCTACAGTGTCCAGGAACAGCACTTAACTCCCTGAAGTATGCACATGTTCACTGTCAGTGACCATGAAGAGGCAGAGGAAATTTAAAGCATTAACCAGGATGTTGCTTATCTGACCAGCAAGGAAAATGAAGACTGCACCACCAGATGTCTTCCAACAGAGATTCCTTCGTTATACTTTGTGGCAACGTATTGATCGCGGCAGGAGGAGAGCTACAGCTGCAGAAGTGGCTGATAGTATTCCAATAAAAATGAATTCTAGAAAGCCACGTGTTACAGAAGCAGCAAAGGTCCCAAAGCTAGGATTCAGTTGGCTAAGTACTAACAGCAATTGACTATTGTGAAATAGTGCAATCTTTCTTGCGTGAAGCAGCCGCTCTCTGTTTAAGTAGAACAGATTGAGAATCCTGCTGAATGGCATTTTCCCTTTAAAGAGCCAGGCTTCTTTTCCCCATTACTACCATTAATACTCAAAACAGCAAAACCAGCAACAGAAGTCCTTACACAGACAAAACAGCTCCCCAGATCTGGGCCTGACTTGTTTAGCAAACAGCTTAAATTCATGAAAAAGGAATGTTTTTTAAACAGCCATCAAATTATATGTCTAATGTTCATCCATCAGCCCTGAACCTTGAAACCTCAAAGGCAAACTGAAGTAAGAGAGAAACTGGAAAGGAAAAACAGAAAGGAGAGGAATATTATGAGCCAGTGATTGTAGAAGGGTGTTAGTCTTGTTAACTTGATAAGGAACAAAAACTTTTTTGAGAACTAACTTGTTAAAGCCACAACATTAAAGCTGCCTTTGGCATTATTCTTTCCAGCTCAACTATTCCCCCATCGCTATTTAAAAGTTTGTTTAAAATATTTCAAGGAGATTACCACTTCTCAGTTGTTTGGTAGCTCCCATCAGTAACAAGCCAGTCATTTCTGTCATGCTCTGGATCTCATAGCTCTATCAGAAACTTTCAGACAGCATGCTAAATTTATAGTCTCCTGGGACATAAAGTCTCTTAACACAAATCTATCCAAGACAGACTGGTTGTTTTTGTTCTAACAACCATTCCCCGTACTCTCACAAGAGAAAACAGCAAGTCTCACTGGAATGTGTGTGAAGGACAGATCAGAGAAAACGATATATTTCCTGTCTTGGTCCTTTTGCTACAATACAGACTTAATCTTCTTCACATCTAAGTTCTGGATGAGGCAGTAACCACCACTTGGTAATTACACGTAACTTTGAGTCACACTATTCCAGAAGGCAGATATATACTAGAATAAAAAAAACCCAAACCCACGCCAAACCACAAAAACTGAGAAAACAATTTCGGAATACTCTTATCTCTTTAAAGCCCTTTCTCAGAAATAAAATACCATCCTTGTTTATAAGTAAACATGCCTAGCTTCTCAAATGAGTTTATGACTCACATAATTCACTTCTTAAATGGACAGTTTATGATATGATTTTAAGAAAACGTTATTAATGTTTTTAAAGTCAGAGTAACAAGAAGACAGTAATAAAATTTCCAAACCTCCTATAATAAGTTGTATTTGAAGTATTTGAATCTAACTGGAATCTAACTGCATTCAGGGTATTGACAATTCAAAATGGGAAAGGGAAAGCAGAGGAGGGAAATAGGAATGTATAGCCTAATAAAAGAATTACAGGAGCAAATCACCTACACATTTATGTAAAACAAAATGAGGTGCCCTAATACTCGTGTATTTTAATAGTAAATGGGCCTAAGAACACAGGCACTAAATTAGTTCTTTAGAACCACTTAAAAAGTTCAGCTCTGCAATTTCTGACTATAATCACCAACAGCTTACGTAGCAACTATTTATCCCATGTTTTGTACAGCACTAACAGGAGTACCTTCCCATACCTAAAGCACATGCCTTTTATGTGACTTGAGTCATACTGAAATTCCACACATTCCAACTAGACTATCTTCCCCCAGCACATATGGTACTTTGCAGAAGGCAAGCATCCCAGATCAAGTAAACCCCAAACACCGGCAAGCTGGTGCAAGTTCCATCCAAACCAGTAACCATAAAATGCAACAGTTCATTGGAAAGAATGTTACCTCATCTTAAACAAACCTGCAGAGAGAAGAAACCAGGACTGTCAGTGGGTTCTAACACAATGTTTTTCACGACCCCTGGACAAAGATAATCATGAATTCATCTGGGGAAAACAGGTCAAGAGAGAGGGTCAATAAGCTAGTGGAGCAATTACTGTAATTTCAAATGAATGTTAAGGAGAAGGAGTTCTTTGGTTTGGTTTTTTTTTTTAAGAAATTATCAAACTACCTAAGATTTGTGTATTCATCACCTGAAGATTTTTCTCTTTTTTTTGTAAATGCATTCATCAGGGACTTGTTCTAACCCTGCCCTAAGGGCTGGGAAAAGTTATCTTGGCATCTTAGTACAGGTGACTGAGAAAAAGCAAGATATACTGAAGAGCTTCAGATGACTCTGTAATGGCCTTTCTCTGGCTTGTGTGGCAACAAATGAGTCGGTCACATGTATTCTCTCATAGTTAAAGAAAGTTGAGGCCTTGATGAAAATGGGTAGAAAAGGAATGTAAATTTGGGGTAGAAAACTCACTTTGAAGCACAAATTAAATAACTACACCTTAAATGTCTCACTAAGCTTGATGTCTGAATAGAACCTAATAGTTGTGTCAAAATACTTTACTAACACCTTACCACATAAGGTTTCCTTCCATTGAAGTGGCAAAAAATTGTTTCCTAGCTATCTATGTTCAAATGTTTCATACTGGAATTCTATATCCTTAATATCTTTTATTGCACTTTAATTGTGTAACTTAACAGCAGCTGTTCAGTCAAGTTGTTCCAGGTCTTTACACCCTTGTGTCCAGGTGTACCTATCCTTCCAGGTACTCACGCCTACAAGGAGAATGTGTAGCTGTGATAAGGGAGAATATGAAGAGAAGTCTGGATCTGAAACAAACCAAAACCAACAAGAAAACCCCCAGAAACTGTGTCTGGCTGCTCTTCAGTTCTAAGAGGAGGAAAAAAAAAATTAAAAGGAATCTGCAGTCCTAGGGCATATGGCAGCATGCGTATACAGGACTGCACTCCCAGTTTTCCCATGGGATATGTAATTCCATGCTTCACAAGCCAAAGAAATTTCTATTTTAACTCAGCTAATAGTTTATGTTTCAGAACCACAGTCTGTCACAACAAATATGGTACAAACCCATGTAATACTTTTCTACAGATTCCTACAGATAAGCCAAGGCTGTTTAGCAAAAGCTAAGGAAAGAGTTAATCTGTTAGAAGCTCTCAGCATAAGGAGTAGTTCAGCTGTGAGTCAGCAGTGCCTGTCTAGAACTGCAAACAGGAGACCCTTTGACACAGATAGGCAGCTTCCAGCAAGTCTCTTACTTACCACCTCCTCCCCTCCCACTGCCACTCAGCTTGAATCTTCCTCATACCTTGAATTTGGCAAGCTGTCACAGAAGCAGTTTCACTGCACAAGATATGTTCTACAACCACTTCGGATTGCTCAAATGTTTAAGCAGATTGCCATCTCAACTGGCAGATCATCTCTGAACGTTTTTTAGCATGTTTGAAGCCGAGGACACAACAACAAAGATACACCATATTTTAGAAAGAAGTTTTAACAAGCTCAGTAGCTTTCAACAGCTGTGCAACCTCCACCCCAAGATAACTGAGAAGTTCCCATTTGAAGGAAGACATTTATTAACTCAAAATGCATCAGCTAAATTTCTTAACAGCTCACTAAATTTCTTAACAGCTCACTAAACCAAGTGTTCTTTTATGCTGTGACACTTTGCAAATAACCGTATTTCAACAGCACTTTTCATTCCCATAATACTTTAATGAATGTACACACAAACAACACATAACAAAATACTGCAGCCTAGGAGAAAAGAGCATTGTGTATCTCCTGTGTACCTCCAAAGATAAGGAATATTCAGGTAATCTAGGTCAGGGACTTCGGACTTTATGCCTCGCCTGAAAAGCTGCCCCTCCAGCAGTAAAATTCCCACTATTGTGTTGAGCCCTGATAAAGAATCAGCTCTGAAGAGACCCACCTAATGAGTCATTTCCGGGAATATCCTAATTTTCTTTGGCAAAAGATACGGGCAGAGGTGTTCCTTTCCAAATACTTTTAAAGCACAACTCCAATTTACCTGTTCCAGCCATACAGATTTGCAGCCCAAAATGATACAGCTTCAAAGCTGAGCCCATAAAAATAACATTATTCTGACAGAGGAAAACTATCTATTTCTGTAAAAGATTCCCGAAATACCAATTTGAATCCTGTGAAGACTTTCGTTCCCATACCAGAATATCCCTTCTTCTGACCATAACAATACCCTTCCAAGTTTCATTTTTTTAAAAGGTACTCTTATCTGCTCCCAGCACTAGCATCCCTTTCCCTGTGGCACCAAGAATAAACTGCTTCTTCCCAGTTCAGGACCCTTGATCATGCCTTATTGGCTATAAGAAGAAACCTGCTTCCTGAAAAATCACAATGTCACCTTCAGGTGGCCAGTTGTCAGGTGCTGGAAACAAAGGCTCATATGCTTTTCCCATGTTCCAGCTCACTATCAGTTTCAATGCTACCTCAATTAAATTCTGTTTGAAATCTTTCCTTGCTTTCGTAACTATAAAATGCCCAAGTCTACCACTAGTCGAGATGTGCTGAGATCACAGTCTACCTTGCTGACTAACATTCCGATTTTCTTCTATTTACCATCACCACCTTTATCTCCATCTGTTGTATTTTATCTTAGAAGACTGCAAACATTAAGAAGTTTTTTGTTCTGTTATTGCCATTTTTATCTTCTCCATTTTTTGTAAACATAACTGTGATCAAATAATGATGGTATAATGTATATGAATGAGGAAACTCTTTTTAACCTCTTAAAAACCCAACACTTCGGGTTAATCAATTTAAGTTAATCAATTCTTCCAAATGGCAAAATACTGATACACTATTCAGAGAAAGGCATGGTCATTCTCTGGAGATAAAGATCCAGCCGTGTTAAGTGAGGTACCCCTCCAATCCAAATTACTGTCCTCAGTGCACATATTCTAAATCACTTTACCATAAGCATTATGTTTTGGCTATAAAGCCACTCTGAAGCTCCCCAGCATTTCTAATATGCTGTGCCATGCAAGTTTATAATGTCCAACACTAAGGCACACAGGACTCAACCATGCTCAAATCCACAGTACCTTGCAGGTGATAGCATGAATTCACACTGTAGCAAGACCCTCATATTGCCAAGAGTTACCAACATATACCCCAGAAGACGGAGTGAAGGGAGATCACCAAAAGGAATTCACAAACGGAAGCCACCACTTATCAAATGGTTTCATCACTCTCTCACAGGATGAAGCTGAACATGAAAAGGCTTTCATGGCAGCCTGGTGATCCTGAGCTTCAGGCAGTTAACAGCCTTTCAAAGGAATTCTGGCCACTGAGTGACTCTGTATTTTGCCACTATATTGTCATCCACTATATAGCTGCCCATAAGGTACCTGCAACTTGAGAAACATACACAGGCCATTCTCACTCTAGGATCAGAAGGCCTACTAGGACATTTAATTTTTAACTCTAGGTCTTGCTTCTCCTTCCAGGAAGTCTGAAAGAACCTCTCAGACATTCGCAGTGAGAAAGTTACTCATTCTTGGTAAGTGCAGACCAAGGTGGCAAAGAAAAATCTACAGATGGCTACAGTCTGAAGGTGAGCTAACACTTCATTTGACTGACTGTCTCAGCATTGCATAACTCAGTCACCACAAAGTATAGGGAAGCTGTTTCTGGTATTCACCTAAAATAATAATAGCATTTATCACTGGATCTCTGTGGAACTTCCACAGCCACTAACATCAATCCTTCCAATCAAACAGTGTAAACAGGTTTTGTGAACTCTAGATCATCAGTTTTTCCTACAAAAAAAACACAGTAAGAAGCAATAAAAAGCAGACCTGTCATCAGAACATGTACTGTGACATCACCACTTGGTGAGGACACACTACATGAGACATGAGCACACTGCACCACTTACCATTCTTCCTTTCACTGAGTGGAGGGAGGTTGGGGTTCCGGCCATGATGGAGGTTGAGGGTCAGCTCGGGCTGCAAGGAGAGCTCCTGCAGCTCATTGGCAACAGCTTCGCTCTGCGGGCTGGGGGCCGCTGAAAGGGACACCAGCACCGGCTCATCATCATTTTCGCCAGCCCCTCCTCCGTCCAGCCCATTTCCAGCAATGACGGAAGGGGGCAGGCACACCACGCCAGAGAAATCCACTTTGGCTTTCGTGATGGCAACCTGCAAGACAAAACAGAAAAATACACACCATAAATCTCCCATGAGAGTCTTAGCCATACGTCCAGTTCAACGTGGTGTCTTCCATGCTATAGAGAAACCTGTGGAGTTTGTGTGATCATCAACTGAAATCCAACGAGTCATCAAAAATTGCTCAGTTCAGCAGTTTAAAAACTTGTATACACCTCCAACAGCATCACCACAGAAACTACTGATGAAACTACAGATTATTACAATTTTCTTAGAAAGTATGAGAACATTCTCAATTTTTGATGTTTTAGGAACCCAGTCTTGAGAAGACACAGATTGAGTCACTCCAGTGAAGTCAGCCTATTTGGAACCTTGCTGAACTCTTGACTACTGTCCTTTTATATCAACAATAGCGTTTTAACAACAGTCTATTTGAAATCCAGTCAGGTAAAGTAATCCTTCCTAATAAACTTGGAAGGGCAGCTGAGTACAACAAATGAAGATTTTCAGATAAAAATCAACTGCATTTCAAAACATAATTCTCTTGTTCCATTCTCTCTTCTCCATTTACAATCAGTGAAAATGAATGAAATAAAAACATTCCACATAAATAATAGAGCTTTCCTGTCTTAAACCTCAGCTACAGTAACCAAAATGTGCAATATATAAAGGTCTTTAACGAAATAAGTTTTAAATGTTTTATTATATTTCCATAATTCTTTAAATAAGTATTCAAAAGCCACTCCTATGTTCAAATTAAAGTTCTTTTCTGTTCAGTAATTTAAACAGAAACAAACCAGCTGTAAGTCTCCAGTGAAATGGTTACTGTGTCAACATTTAAACAGTAACGGACATTATACAAGGGCAATCATATTTGGTTTTGATTAATGAGGACGGAAGTCTCCTGCTTCTTAGCATGCTGCTGTTTCAACCAGTCTAAACTCGGAAGACTCAGCTGCACTGTTGTAATTTAGCAAGCAAAAGGTACTTGCAGAGGCTAACCTTCAACTTTAAAAAGATGCAGGTAAAGCAACCTGCATAAAAGCAAAGTAAAAGCCATCCGGATAATCCTCCAGAAACCAATCAAAAAGTATAAACTTGAAACAACGATTTTAGCAATACAGTTTTTTATTTATTCCCCATTTTTATTTATTCCCCATTTAACACTCATAATTAACCTGGATGAGTGTGACAACATCAACACATCGATAGCTGACAAAGGAGCTCAAATAGTCATTTTCCCCACTTGCATACTTCATTTGATTAGTAACATTTGTTCTGTAATATCCAGAACAAAGTTTTAAGTGGTACAAAAATTTGTTTCAAAAATTGGTTCAGTGTATATTTAGGACAACAATAAGAATTTACTGGCTATGAAATTTCATCCATGTTGTCATACATTCATTCCCAGGACCCTATGTCATGATCTGAAGGGAAGCAAAGAAAAGAAGGGTGGAGAAAAAAAAAAAACAGAAAACAACAAAAACCACCAGCTGAAGCTGGTGTTTGTTAAAACATAACAAATGAGACTGAGCCAAACCTTATGCTATATGAAGTATTTGCTTTTACTTCAGTTAAAATTTGGCTAGAAAGTGCCTACCCCTTCCTCAATATTTTTCCTGTCCAAAGCAAACATAGAATTGTATCAATTTGAAAACAAATTGTAACGGTAATCTGAAAACAGAAAAAATTGGTATCATGTCCTTCTCTTAACAATGGATAGAGAAAACCTCAAACACACACTCTTAAAGCACAGATGTAAAAGAACAGAGTTTGGTACACCACAACAACCTTTGCAAAGGCTGGAAAGAGTTAAAACATAACCAGTATGGTTGGCCTCAGGCCCTGTCCCTGTAGGATGGGAGACCTGTGGAACAGGACTAAAAGGAAGAGTAATTGCCCAGTTAGGAGGCTGACTGGTAAGGGCTGCCGTCACCACGTTAGAGGAGCCAAAGCCAATCTGCTTTATGGAAAGAGATGTACTGGAGACATTACACTTTGCCTAGTTCCACACAGTGGTCAGATCATGCAGAAGCACAAGTGCAGCCAGGCCTGAAATCACAAACAGGTGACAGACATATCTAACAGTCACTCCACAAGGATATGGAATGGCAGAATTCTCAACCTTCCCTCCTCAATCTACCTTTAGAAAAGAAAGATTTCTTTCCTCCTCTCGAAAGGTGAAAAAAACCCTTGACATGTCTCAAATATGCAAGATCTGCTTCAACTAGGTAAACAGAAAATGTCTTTAGGAACTTTGAACATACTGGATTTTCTTTCAAGAGGAATGTGTAACCTGCATGATGAACTAGGAAAATCGCATTTCAAACACCACTTTACCAACACTGTTGTAAAACAGAATCTATTTCCCTAATCAGTATATTGACATTAGCCAGACTACTGAAACTGTATCATTTATGGAAAAGCAGGGTACCAAGCCACAGTAAAAGCAGTCCAGCAGAGCCAGCTACAGCACAACAAGGAGCAAGAGACCCATGCTCACACACCAGTTTGGCATGTGACCTTGAGCAACACCATACCAAACAATATTAACTGGTACTGGGATTATAAACCAGAGTTCTTCCAGTAAATTGTCCAATGAAACTTCATCACAGCAGTTGGACTATCTAGAATTGTACCTGGACCTGTACATCTCCTAACTCATGCAGAAAAAGACACAGATGGAAGGGATCTTAATGCTAGTTGGCATGTCAGTCAGTGTTTGCCCCACATCAAAGGAACACAGCTTAAGCAAACCTTGACTTGACACTCATTCTTGCTCTGCCACTATGTCCAGAGTTGTGCCAGAAGTGCTGCCTGTAGAGCCATACTGTGAACTGTATCAGAAAGCTGATTCAGCTGAAATGCAATTTTTCATCTGGATCAATTCCTCCAAACATGGCACAGTTGAACGCAGCATGGTACAGCTGAACATCATCACAAAATTTAAAAAAAAAAAACCAGTCTGACTCTGTGCATCTCAAACAGTCTACACAACAATTCTGCTAGTCTAAGGAAGGCTGCAGCTCAAATAAAACTAAACTGGGATGAACCATGAAACGCATTTGGTAAGCCAGTCTTCTCCTTCCTCCCTATCACCTCCTACTTCAGACCAGAACAAGACTCTGCAATGACACACATCAAACCAATTAGAAAACTGACCCATGTGTAAAAGCCTGTCTTCCGGTTCACGCTCCTGCTAAGTCAGGTCCCTGGTGCAGTTTGTTGTGCAGCACCACCAGCGCTTGTGCCAGCACTTCGCAAGGACAGAACCAGCTTTTACCATTAGTACATCCAAACATCCAGCCTCTTCCTAAGGGAAAGAGAACTCTTTCGGATCAGTGCCAAGTCTTAGCATGGAACACATCCCCACATTAAAAAAAAGAAAAAAGGCATACAGTCCTCAAGACTACAATAAAAGCTATAATTGGATGAGTTTGATTTAAATGTTTTCAATTAAAAGTCTGATGAGGGCAGAGAGGGATTTGAAAGATGCTTTGAGGTTTTATAATCCTTCATGCTACAATGTTTGGAAGTCCTGTGAAAGACATGGAATCCTTTTCTGCAACCAACATCTGTTTCTAGACTTCCCAGACAGTTATACCACTCTATAACTGTCATTGTAGAATGATCAATCAGATAGTTACACACATTAATATTTAGAACCTAATTAAAATTTTATAGTATTTGTTTTCCTGTAATTTCCAACCAGACTAGAAACTTTCCCATAAAGAAATGTGCCATGCCATGATCTTTAAGTGAGTCATCCAGAAGCTGATGGATAATATTAAGAGCAAGTATTTCTTATCCTCACTAAGAGTTTCAGGGTAAGTACCCTCAAGGATCTGTATCTGTTGCCTAACCAGGCAAAAGCTTTCTATCATGGCATTTTTCTACTTTTAGGCCAGCTGCTTCTGGGACAAGAGTGGCTGTGATACCACAGACGTTCTACAGCAGCAACATCAGCTTAAGCAACCTTTAAAGTCCTC
The DNA here is from genome assembly GCA_013397775.1 of Eulacestoma nigropectus. NCBI lineage: Eukaryota > Metazoa > Chordata > Aves > Passeriformes > Eulacestoma > Eulacestoma nigropectus. The sequence continues at coordinate 2,564,210 of VZTE01001811.1, forward strand.
CACTGTCCAGCTGCTCATTCCTTTCCCTGCGCTGCCCCTTCTTTGACTGGGGAATCTATCTAGCTGAAAACCAGATATTTTTTTCCTGGGTATTCAATAAAATCAGTTCCCCAGTCCATTGCCAACTACACACACAGCTGTGTCACCACAGTGCATGTGTCCATATCCAACATAAATGTTGGATAGATTAAACCACTTAAAAACGCCTTAAGATGACTGCTACCAAAAGTAGCCATCCTGATTTCTCTTTTACTTCCTTGTGCCTTATTCTCCCTCATGATAACCAAGTTTTTGCGTGGCTGGCTGGCAAGCCAGGTTAGCAACAGATGCAGATTAAAACCAGTAGTGTGTGTGTGTGTGTGTATGACCAGGTCAAATTGAACACAGATCAGTTCCTTGATCTGGTTCAGCCTGTGCTGGCTGACAGGAGGTGAGGAACGAGCAGGCTGGGCTGCTCCTTTTGTTGGCAGTGCCAGTTTAGTGTCTCACCAGAGGATGCGGTTGTATGATACCGCTAAGTTGGTTGAAGCTAGCTCTTGCCAAAAGGGGCAGTCTTGGATGCATGCTTTTGTTGCTTCCCTGTGCCAACACTGGTGCTTGTCTGCCCTCATGATGGGATGATTAATGGAGCTAAAATGACAGGAAACTAATCCTAGTCCCTTCTCCCCCTCCCAGTTTACTTTTCACTAGTTTACTGTTGGTCAGACAGATTTCCATACTGTACGTGTCTGTCTATTTTGTTTCCGTCTCACTTCCCTAGGCTTTGAGCTATCCTTCAGTGATTTTGGATGAGCAGCTTTAAGAGAAATTTCTATGAGTAATTTTGTCATATGGTAAATGCAAAGTGGAACACTGTTTTCACCAATGACTAAGCTAATCAAGTTTCCTGTGTGTTTACTGTGATATGGTGTTGCAATGGCAAGAGGATGCGCTTAAACAGCTACCGTGGAAAATAAGCTTCAGAGCACTTTAATCTTTGTAGTTTGCAGGTTTGATAAAGGGAATATTCTTCTGAAAATTCTTAATGGCTGTGGCTCTTAATCCTATACCTTGTGCAAAATTGACACTGTCTTGTTTGTCTGTCTGAAATAGAAGTGTTTAAATGCCTTCAGAAGTTAGAAATGGATACAGATTATTTATATGTTTACAAGTAATGTCTCCTGTTTCTCTTGAGCAGATCCATTTCCTCCCAGGTGTCATGGTTCATGCTTGTATTGTTGTGACAGTGGTTTTGTGTTTTATATCAACATAATTTAAAACTCCTGGCTCCCGAGAGCATGCTATTGCCCTGCATGATTTTGGCAATGTTCACATACTCATGGCATAATTAAGATCTTGACAGTCAGTATTTAAATGAACCAAGGAACACTATCACCTTCCCTTACATAAAAACTCAATAACCAGAGTAAAACATACAGGAATTTAAACTTGAAATTAAAACATAAAAGAAAATTTAAAATAAGTAAGTAAAAATCAGAGAAGCACAGGGAAAAAAACCAGAACACATACAATTCCCAAATCAAGAAAGGACACCTCTCTAAACAGCTCTCTCTTGTTTGCATTATAGGACCAAGTTGCCAGGGCAATAGCAATTTCCTACTGATTTAAGAATTGCTAAGCAACCTCCAGCACCTAACAGCAACAGCATGTGTGTGCAGCTGGGCTATTTTGAGCAGACAGGGCATTTTTTTTATTTTAAACTTAAGAGCAGCTTTCTGGTAAATGATTATGCCAGCTGAGATCATCCAGCCAAGAGACAGTCTTGGGGCAAAGTGGCCTTAAGTGGACAAATCTTTGAAATGAGTGAGAAGACTGGAAGAGAATGCCATGACATGACCAAAAGCAACTATATCCCCCCAGGTCATCACAAATTAGAAGAATAACCCAGGAGAAGTGAAGTTTTCAGCAGGTGGAAGCAGAGGCACCACATTAGCTTGAGAAGGTATAACAATCAGAGCAAGAGATATCTTTAGATATCAAAGTTACCAACAGGAAGACCTACAAAGTCGTATTGAAAAAATTATTTCAGTTCCTGTCAGTCAGCTTAACTTAGGCACACAACTGTTGGCAGAATTGTTTCTCCTGTTAACTGAGAGCTAACATGATGACACTGTCCATAAAGAATATACAGTAGTCAGCAGCGAGGCAAACATCACGAAGACTGTGTCCTGGAAGAGGTACAGTCTTAAGAATGTCTTCTTCAGGAACCACCTTAAGTTAAGAAACCAAACTATGCAGACGACTAAAAAGAGGCCACCTTAGATTATGGAGTTTTATTTTAACACACACATTCCACATGCATTTGACTTCTGCAAAATGAATCTGTCATCAGCTTCCTTCACTTTCACAGTAATTGGGAGCAGGGACGGGCAGAGGGACGAAAGCAATCAAAAAGTAACCAAATTCACTCTGGATTAGAACCAGTGATTTGGAGGTGTAAACTGTCCATTTTACCATGATCACAAGCCACTACCCTGCAAAGCCTGTATTAAAAAGCCAAAGATTGCAACACATGGGAATGAAAATGCTGGTAAAATACAGATGAGTACAACTTTATGTGAGCTAAAAAACCTGAATCTGTATGTGTACTGTGCCAGTAACACTGCAGTAACAGAGGGTATCTTTGAATCTTCATCGTCTCTCTCTGCTACCACCCCAGCAAATCTAGCAATACAATAGTCAAAATATGCTTGGGCCAGCAAGAAATGTTATCAAACAAGAGGCATGGAACAGCTGTATAGAGATGTGAGGACTTGAGGGAGAAAAGATGCACATCTAGTGCAAAGCAATCAACCGCATTATTTGTGCTGTAGACAAACACAGCCTTGTACATGATTTTAACAACCACTCACCAATAATGATATTCCCCAAGCCCTAAATACTTCCTTCATAAAACATTAACATTCGCTTCACTCCATCCAGCAGTGATAGAAAGTTTTTAAGAGGTCTTGAAAAATCATTGAACATTAATTTCTTAAAGCCACAAATAGCAAGCTAAGAAATGTAGTTTGACATTCCAGCTATTTTTTCAGAAATATTTTTCATTTTTCAAAATGTATTTGGAGGAACTTTGTGGCTTTCAAGCTCATGGAACTTTGGGTACACAAAGAACTGATAATACCAAAGCTAGTTTTGAGATTAGCAATGATATTTAGAACAAACAATCCTTGCTTAAAAAAAAAATAAACTATCCACCAATTTCTGAAGTTCTTACTTTTGTTCAGAGCATGAATGAGGATGACATCCTTCTAATTTCAGAGGACATTAATTCCTCAGAGGACGTTAAACTGGTAAAATCCTTTATAGACACCTAATTTTCTCATACCGCTCACTGTGTGAATGAATGATCTAGTTTGTGAGACTAAAGATCATAGCTACTGAAGAAATAACAATTTCTGCTGAAGTTCAAAGAACAAAAGAGAGCAAAAAAGATGTCACATTCAAGTGTCATATGTCAGTGGGTACATGAATGTATTTTATGCCTTGGCCACGATAGAGCTCAACATCACAATTAAAAGAAGAATTCAGCCTACTGCTACCAAGCTGTTGGTTCCTGCTGCTTTCCTTTTGTCTGATCTAATGACTGTGCACCCACAGGGTGACTCAGGTCAGCTGAACCAGCAGACGATTCCCTCTGCGAAAGATCAGAAGCCATTTTTTCCCGGATCAGTCAGCTGGCTGACTGTGCCCTGTGGCTGCACAATCACCAGCTCTGATGCAAAGGAAGCAGCAGGAGTGCACAGCTGTGCAGAGGTTTGACCTGCCTTTGCAAGAGCAGCACACTGAAAGATCAACTTAACTCGAATGTCAAAGAGCACACTTAAATATCTAGCAGCGGTGCCAACTTAGGCAGCCTGCTATACATTCCCACTCTCATACCTTCCTCATTGTGAAACCAGCATAAATCTTACAGAGACAACATGTACTGCACCAGATGAAAAATAATCTAGAGAAAAACACTTCTTTCCAGGAGGATGTGTTCCCCAGAGTGGCTCACCATGGCCACAAAAACAGCTATGCCAGCAAAACAGAGGGAGCTGAGAAAGGGAGCAAGCTGTTTGAGCCTGCACTGCTGCCAAAGAAATGCATGATACGAACTGCAGTGTGTTTAGAACAGGACTGACTGCTTTCCACCACCTTCTGACTGGCTGGCTGCCTTGCAATTGCTGTCTAATGCATCTTTTAAAATTTCCTTCATGTTAAAGGCTAAGCATTCCTCCCCACCCCATAGGGGCAAGTAGGGGAAGCAATGGATTCAGCCAGCAGCAAAGGCATGTGGCAGTGGATGCCAGCAACCGATGGAAGAAGGGAGGCTACAGCAAACTAGAAAAAGGAATGCTGATGATCTGCAGCCAGATGTGAGCTTTGACTTGGAAATTCACAGCTGAAAAAGTATGAAGAAACTCTTGCTGAATATGGGTTTAAAGCAGACTGGGATGAGAAAGTCATTGGACAAGAGAAGCATGGAAGTAAGACCTCAGAAGAAACATTTTCAGACAGAAGACTTGAAATTCGGTTCTAGAACTGGATGACAGGACATAATAAAGTGGTGAGCTAGACAAGGCAGGAAAGACAGCTCAGGGAACAAATCTAGACTAAAATAAAAGAAAATAAAATTTTAAATTTATAAATTTTTAACAGAAAAAGAAGAATTAAAACAAAGATAAAGTAGTTAAATTTCAGTCAGTTCAGTTCCTGGTACATGCACTCATTGCAGCACAAAGCACCAGGCAAAACTGTAAAACTATAGAATCTTAAAGATTTTTTGGCAAGGTTTTTTGGCAACTTACTTTTGCGTGTCTGAGGAAGTAGTTTCACATTTTATCTAATTCAGTCTGATCACGGGCTGTGACTGCGATTGTACATCCATATTGTATCACCTCACCACAGTTTGAAATTCTCACCTTCTCTCCTTCAAGTAGTGACTCTGCAGCCATAGAGTAAGTCAATTCAACTTGCTGTTCTGATGGAAAGCTACACCTTGAAACATGCTCGTTTGCCCATTGTGATAGCAATCTGAACCCTGCAACCATAGATTCCTCAGATCTCATTAAAAACAAACAAAAAAAAATACAAAAAAACCCCACCCTAAACCAACAAAGAAAAAAAAAAAACAGAGCAGCAGGGCCCACTGAAAAATGACAGCTTTCAGTTACTTCATGTGAAGTACAGTGTGAAACCAAAGTCTGAAACAGTCTGCAAGAAGTTTTCCGACCCCAGCCACATTCTTTAGTCATGACAGTATGAAACTGTCTACAGAAATTAAACCAATTGGTTTTGTCTCTCCTCCCCATCAATGGACACTGGGTGTGGAATTCAAATTTCTTTGCATTTATTGGCATCTTCTAATGCAGGTACCCAGCATGACATTCATTAAGTGGAAAGCCCAGCAACTGATTCACTAGATATTCTGTTCCCTTTTTCCCTTACAACAGCTGACTTTCCACCCTTGGATTTCCCCACTACTGAAAATAGGTAATAATTTTCTTCAGTGATTCATAGAGAAGCTAAGATCAATATTACTGTCTTGTTTAAGCTAACCAGTTTATTGTAAAGAAGCAGCAAGTGCTCCCTAACATGGAAATCTAATCAATGTGAGTAAAGAACATGGTGTTCATCCAATTCAAAGGATACCAAATTCAACCAAATTCAACTGCTTCTTTCTTTGAAACAAGTCTTACTAATTGCTCAGCAGCATTGAAAAGTGGACACGTGTGCTGTTTATACTCTTAACACTATAAAGTCCTTGCTGCACAGCTGTCACACTTGACACTAATACAAATTCAAAATATTTTATGTCTAAACAATACTATCCCTCACTTTTAGTGACTACAAGCAATTTTCAATTCAAAACCTAAGAACAGAAGGTGCAGACTAAAGATAGAAAAAAGAACACAATACATACCTTACTCACAGTTCCCACGGACAAACCCAGCTCACTTCCATGCCAGCAGCTCTCTCCCTAGTCACTGAAAGAGAAAACAGGACACAAATACTCAGAGATTTAAAAACAAACAAGCAAACAAACCAAACACAGCCCATTTTCTCATTTAAGAGTAAGGAGCAAAGTCCTTTATCCAGGATTGTTTTTAAATAGAATCTTTAATTCATTTGGTACACACTACAGAAGTTGGATTGAAATACCATCAAGACTGCCACACTGGTATACACACACCCATGCTACTTGCAGAGCAGAACTTTTATTTTAGGACTGCTGCTTTGTCAGTTCCGAAGAATGCATTGTTTGAGATCTACCAAGGCAGAATATTCACCAAATCATATACTCAATTTTTCCAGTCTCTGTACCGAAACTATTCTTAAATACTGGATAGTAGAATTTGGAGACTGTTATAACTAGTTTATCACACCAGATTATCCATCCACACAAAAACAGGGAAAAGATAAAAGTACATTACAGAGATCTGTCAAGAATGGGAATCCCATTTTGGAGGAGGGGGAGAAGAACCAACCCATGCACCTTAAAAACTCACAAATGTCCTGAAGTGACAGACCATTTTCTTTGGCAATACAGTTCTAACAGGCGTACATAGCAGTACCTGACTAGAAAATAATTATTTCGGAGGCTTTGGAAGATTGTTGTCTCAAATGGCAATAAAAAGGGTCAGAAGTTGCCATACTTTTACTCCTACTTCCTTAGCCACCTTTAAAAAAAATACACATCATCAAAGTTTCCATTCCATTTCCTCCTCCGAGCTTTTCAGACTTTACGGCTTCCTAGACACCAGAAGCACAGAACTGCAGTCAAGATGCCATGATATTTTGTCAATAAGATAAAACAAAGAAACAAGCACCTCCTCAAGTACAAACTTCAGACCAGATGGACTTTGGACATGAGTATTAACATAGCTCCAGTGAAAAGGAAAAAAAAAATTTAAAAAAATAGAATAAGCTATCTACTACTTCAACATCAGAAGGAATACGACCAATTAGACTGATTAGGCTCGATGCTTGGATAGTCAGCGTAACACAAAATGGGAGTTTTCTGATCCCCAACAAATAAAAGAATTTTATTCTGTTTACACTGTTTAGAAGGAGCTACAGGTAATGAATTGCACACCTACTTGGTCAACTATCCTCCACTTAACTCCACCAACTTGAAGGAGAAGGGATTTACAATACTGGTACAAATGGAAAAAATGAAGTAAGGACCCTACTACTTCAGAGACTTCCCTTACAGAGAATGTTTCTATTTTTCTCTGACTAAAATGTGCCAGCACACATCAATCATGGCTCTATCACAAAATCAAGAAGTCATTCTGCCACCTCTTAAGAGTATTTGTCATCAAGTCAATATTTAGAATTACTTACAACTACTTAATTAATTTCATATGAGAACCCATAGTAAGTAATTATTTTTCTTTAATAAAGCAGTCAAAGTGATACCACTGTAATTAAAACATAATAATTATTCAAGACTACACAATGAAGTATATACTTACAATGTATCTTTTACAGAATTGCAGATCCTAGATTTCCTAACAGGCAAGGCAAAAAGGTCTCAAGAAGTCAAGGAAAGTTTTCCACAAAGATGGTAAACAATTAACCACTGTTAAGAGTTTGCTATTCCAACACAATAAACAAGGTACCAGAGAATTTGGCAAAACAATTTTGCTGGAACATTCTTTACAGCATTAAGCACATAACATCAAAATTTAGTTGTGATGATGTTGGTTATCTAAATCACAAATTATAAATGAGTGAAATTTATCCATATATTAAACCTTGACTCCAGTGCACGTTTTTGGCATAGTATGGTTTTGAGTGGGATTTTTATTTTTTAATTTGCTGTTGCTTTGGGATTTTTTTTTTTTTTTTGGAGACTCAGGTATCCCTGAAACTACTTTTCACACATGAAAATGTGGAAAAGTTAGCAATGCATTTCATAAGAAGATTTCTGCTGGCCAATCCCTAATTTCCAGTAATCTTGGTTCACTGAATATTATCTTCCAATTTAAGATTGCAACAGCACTGATAAAGCTGAACAATCACCATGCTGCTGCATTTAGTTTCCAGCGCTTAAGATCCATGTTCTCCAGAATCTCAATTGAGTCAAGACAGGTCCAACACTGAGTCTTTTCCTGATCTGCCTGTCCTGGTAGAGCGAATCTGCTCATTTTTTACAGAAGTGAAACCCCATAACCAGTCAAAATAATCTTTGTATTTTCTTCAGTGCATTTTTTTCCAGAAAACTTAAAACTGCTGAATATCCCAGGTCTGAAGAATGTATCAGGCTATCCCTAATCAGATGGGAGGGTGAAGCAGAAGGGGAGGAATCTCTCTTTACACCCCAGTTCTACATCCCTTCCAAGGCATTCGTAGTCAATGACCAGCCAACACAAAACACCAGCCTGGACAGACATCTCACCCAGCACAATATGGTACACACATACACTCTGATTTTTGGCATCTTTTCAAAAACTTAGCACTTTCTTTCAGAAAATAAGGTGCTTGTATATGTGAACATGCAAAAACTTCAGAAAACAGGACAAATTATTGCAATAACTTCCCTGCCTTAGCTTATTTACCTCTCCCGACTTTCCAACACTTCCATTAGCCTTCTCAGGTGCCTAGAGATCTTTGTTTTCCCACGCAAAACTCATCCTCCTGAACAACAGACATTTTTCTTACTTTCTCTACTGAGAACTAAAGTTTTATTCCAGATACTCTGGCCAATAAAAGGTCAACTCTAAAACTTTCAGTCCCATTTGTCAACAAAGTTCCTCCTCAATCTGAGATGATTAAAGTATTGCATCCTGCAATTTACTGCTTAGTCATCTGAACCCCAAATAGGAGATAAAGGGCTTGCAATAGGCATGAACAGTCGTCAAATTTTTTTCTAATATGTGTGTGCTATTAAGCTAAGAGATGCTGCAGGTATAATATATTCCTATCATTACCCTTATTCACTCACCCCATGGAATTTCAATCTAGCTTCAAAACGAAATAACAGAAAACCCAGACACACCCTGCCTTCAAAATTAACTAGTCAAGCTTCACAAATACTTAGCAGAACAGCCTTACAACTGGAATGAGAGACAAGCTCTTTACTGCTCCTTCTACGCTGCAGTGAGTGAGCAAAGATTAATCTGATAACTGAAACATTTTCTGGCAAATTCCACAGTTAAACTGCTTTTGCTATTCTTTGCCCACAGCACAATCAAAACATTCCTCCAACACTCCTCTTTCCTCTTACTACAGTCAATGCAGGCAGAACTCTACTGTCCTAGATTTTCTGAAGAAAAAATAGTGTCATCTCTAAGAAATGCAGAAGTCTCATCTTGCCGATAAACTTCTCCATCCAACGGAAAAGTTTATATGTCAGTGTTTACATGTTCAAGCCAAATGGCTGCTATTCCAGTGATTACAACGGCTTATTGCCTTCACTGGTGCCTTGGAGTTTCAGCACGTCTGAACAACACAGAAACTCACTGACATGACTCGCAAGTCTGACTGGAACACGGCAATGCAGAATTCATATCCCATCCTTCCAACACCCAGACTGTCCCTCAGATGGAAGCTTGGAAAAGATTCAGACTCAAGTGATCTGCTCCTGTAAATCATGTCCAACAGGACATATGAGAGCGAATTTAGAGACAGTTATATTAGGCCTAACATTAACATGGCCCTACCAGTCACTCAGAGAAAACTCTCCTCTGGGTGCGGGTCTATCTTACACATGGGAATAGAACTTAAGTTACAGCGCAGACTGTAATCACATTCTGCTGGGAAACATCTTATATTGCTATAAAGATCACTAGGAAGGGCAAAAACAGTAATAATTTTTTTTCTTTTAGAAAAATCATTCAAGTAGAGTCTTTCAATGTTTTTTTCCAAAACTTTCTTCCTGAAGGAGGAAAAGGTTCCCTGTAATTGACAGAAAGTGAATCCTGTCTCATCTTTGCTCAGAGCTGTACCATCACACACGTAAACAAATGCAGAGTGAATGAGTTCATCATAACATGAGTATGGTTGTGTGTAAAGGATGATCTCATCTGAGTAAGCCTAAACAGGGTGTCAACCATATGGATCAGTCGTGCAATGAAGACATATCCTCAGTGTTCCACTACACCACGGGAAGGGTAGGACTCAAGGAACCACACATCCCCTCCCTAGTGTGTTTATAACTAGTCGTAATTGCCGTATATTACAGGAAACATTAATCTGCGGTTGAAACAATCTGTGATGTAGACTGTCCCAGACCAAAATTAATTTCACAAAACTAGACATATCATTTCAGTCTCCTGTTCCCCTAACATGAAGATACTCTGAAGATGATGTGTAGTCAGCACATTTATTTGCCTCACTAGAAGATGGCAAAATAGGGAAACTTCTGCACTGCTTTATGCCAGGGCCCCTGCACTGTGGTACATACACATTTCAATATGCACCCATGGCAAGCAGAGAAAAGAGCAGCAGCAACTCCTGACCATGTCCAGGAGAAAGCTGTTCTTTCAGTGCCAAAAAGGCAGCCCCCAGTGATCAGCTGTTAACAAATAACATGCTGGCACATGCAGCAGCAGCATCTACCATGCTTCCTCTGCTGTGCTCCACAAAAACCCTGATTTTCTGGATCAGCAGGGCCCAAACAAGCTGAAATAGGAGCACAAGTAAATTAAGAAGGATAAGCAGAAGTGGTCGACACTAGTTTGTAGTAGGAGAGCAAAAGCAGATGGATGGCATGAGGTTAAGGTGCAAAAGAAATCTCCAGTTAAAAGCTCAGCCTTTAGCTTTCAAGATTTAAAAAGACTTGTGACTGTGTGTTAAATTTCACTTTCTTACAGAGATGTTATCAATATGGCTGTGTGCCTAAATCCAAAATATTTCTTTGCACAAGAATAATGATGCTGCACACACACACAGGAAAATGGGGGAGGGAAAAGAATGCTGCATAAACTAAATTCATTACATCAATTTCTGAAATACAAACCAAACTAATTTAAACAATTACATTACCTCACTCAGTGACAAATTCTAAAATTTATCTGTGTGGAAAATAAGTGTCTTGAATAAGAAATGGGAAAGGATCAAAGGAAGTGAAATACTGTTAGCAGCCTTGTTTCTTCACATCTGAAAACAGAGTATCAGACTGAGGGCAGATTCTGTATAAACTGCATGCACTGTTTGCCCTCTGCAAGGACAACCCACATTTAAAAATCTGAAGGCTCTGACTGACCAGTGTAGCACATCTAAGACTGGTAATGAAAACTGTCCTCACCCCAATGCCATTCATTTCCCCTGAAAAAGCCACTTAACAGTGTCTGCACTCCAGAAAACATTCAAAGGCTGGAAGGTAAAACATACACATTAACTACACACACAGCATCCGTGAAGAACTGAACAGAGTATTTGACAAAGAAATGAGTTTCTGAGTTCACACAAAACTCATCCATTTCATCTGACACCCACACATAAAAGAAGAATCACAGGAACAGTTTTAAACTACAGTTCCTTTTAGCTGTAGCTCTTACTCATCTGCTCCTCCACTCCAGCTATGCATTCCTGCAGCTCTCCCCTATCTTTTATTTGGGGGATCTGAGCGGGAGAGGAATAGAACACGCCCAGATTAAAAATCAGGTCTCTAACCTGGCCTAGCATGTAGATTCCACTTCACTACTGAGGTGACACCACATGGTGGGGAGAGGAAAAAAAGGCAAATGGGAATATGAGCTGTTTAAGACAGCCCCACCACTAAAAGAAATGTCTGCGTAACCACATCCTCTCTTTGCAGTGTCAGTTCAGCAACATGTCCAACAGGAAATAATTAGATTTGGCTTTCCCAGAGTAGGTGTCTGACAGTTTGAGACCGCCGAACAATTACTTTTTCTGCTTCCTCTCCAACAGTTTCTCAGGAAAAGACATTGACCCTCAGGGCACAACTGAATTAAAAAAAAAAGGCAACTTTAAAGGAAGAGTCTTGCATAACTGCAATATGATTTGCTAATTATTACCACTTTTTACATGGAGGAAATGAACTGTACTCTTCAAAAGGGATCTTAATCACAATACTGAGTTATCAGCAAGTAAACAGACTATTGAGATAGTCCAGTTGTATTATCTACAACACAGGAAGAGCAGCTGAGTATAGAGACTAAAGACAGAAGACTGCTGGAGTTGCTATAAATTGTGCTTTTGAGGTAAAAAGCATATGAGACACCCTGCACATTCCAAACGAGTGCAACAATTAATCTTGTGATAATGTTTTGACACACCCCAAGAATTTACCTGCTTTCTGCTCCAACATCCAAACCTTTTTTGTTCTGATACTTCTCTCCCTCTAGTATAGCTGCTGTTTTCCCCACCAAATACCATACAGGAATTTAATCACAGCTCAATAGTGAAGGAAATCCAGTAGGGATTGCTGTTGGTATTATTATCATCATTAAATTAAGGGGTACTTTGAATGCTTGAATGTACATCTCACCTAGAGGTTCAAGTATGAAAGTCTGTCAAAAACGCTGCTGCTTTGCCATGCCAGTAGAAGTCAGAGTTAAAAAAAAACCACAAGCAAGCAAGCACTCCTCCTCAAACCTAAGTGTTTCCCATTATTTCATATTCAAGAGGAGGAAAAATTAAAGACTGCTTTTGGAAAAATGCCACATTCTCTTAGTTCTATATCAAAATGTCTTCTGTACTCCCTTTCTTTGCACTTCATTTCATGATCTGCTTGTTGCCTGAAGATTTGGGAGCCTTCTCCCACATGATGATAGGAGAGGATGGCCTTAATTAAACAGAAATTAAAGCTGCTTCCACAACTGTTGGAACCAGCATTTCATAAAAACAGCACTGCTTACATTTTGTACAGAACAGAATGATGCTCAAGAAGCTATAACTGGCAATATTTCACTCTCTTCCTTTTAGAAATTTTTAGAAATCACATTTGGTTTCTAAATTATAAGTGAGGAAGGACTGGAAAGGGCTCAGTAAGCTAATATCTGGTAATTAAGAAGGGTAAATTCGCCTACTTGTGGAAAGCTTAAGGCATTTGCTTTTAGCCCCAAGTCTTTTTCTCCTTTCAGCAGAAAGCACAAATCTAAAGAACAGAAAAGGAGTTCACAGTCAGCTTCAGATCATTCACTTATTTTAAATTCTAATATTAGATTCTATTTAATCACAACTATTAGATCACTCATTAAATCACTGCAGCAAATGGGAACAAATGGGTGTCCCTTTCATTTCATATTCAGTAATGGTGGAAATATTTTTGGAAATACTGATGAAGATCTAAAGGCATTACACTTCTACCAGTTCGACATTATGGATTTTAACAGTGTCTCTACAGAAACCTAGTGAGGGGTTTTGTGCAAACATAAGATATATTTTGAAATCAGTGGTGGAAGTTCGTTTGCATTTTTACCTGAAAAACAACACACAAGTAGAAAATACACTTCCAGTAAGTCAGCTATGCCACGACTGGCCCTGATGTCAAATGCAAATTTAAAATAAAGACAGAATGTTGGAATATACACATTCAGCCCAGAATAGCTACATTTTATATATTTTCAAATATTCAGAGCTGTGTCGTCAGATCCTATCAAGAAACAAAAAGCACCTTTTGGGTTCCAAGATACAGAAAAGAAGCTAGAGACTTGAACAGAAACATTTTTAATGTCTGCAAAATGTATTTTCTATGGATGGTAGATTAAAATGCAGTTTCACAGCACATGCCCTGCTGATACTGTCTGGACAAACGATACCAGAAAGGAACTGCTATCAGCAGCAGCAGCAAACCTGCAAGCCTTTATTCAGCTCACTCAAGGCTCATCGTGTACAACAGAACCACGCAGAACCGTATGAACACAAAGTTTGCATGATGCAGCGTAAGTAAGGCTACACAGATCCAGATCGTAAAGGTCTCAGAGGGTTATTCCCACTGACACACATATAGAATCACCAGTTTTCATCCGTGATCAGGGAAGATGTGAAATTACAGTCCTCTTTGATACAAGATTTTACAGTCACAGAGAGGAAGACAAACGGCTGGGACACACCGATGTTACCTCAAATAAGCACCCAGCCACAGCACGGGCAAGCATCTTCCCAGTGGGGAAAATCAACCCTGCTCAAGGGAGTCCGGTGGGGATGGCAGGAGACGGCGGCTGCTGCTGCCCAAACCCTTGAGAACCCCTGTCAGCACTGCCCGGCCTCGAACGCCGGAAAGAGCCCCCCAAAACGCCCCTCACTGACCCGCTGGACGGGAGGCGCTCGGGACCCTTCTGAGGGGTGAGGGCGGGGAGGGGCGCCGAGCGCGCCGGGACAGCCGCGAAACAGCGCGGGGGCTCCGGAGGGGGCGCGGCCGTGCCCCAGCGCGGGGAGGCCCCTCGGGGCGGGCCCGCGCCCACCCTCCCTCTGCCTGCCGCTGGCGCTCCCCGAGGCCGCCTCGCAGGTCCCGGCCGAGCCGGAGCTCCGCGCTCACCTGGTCACGGCTCCATCTCGCCCGAGCCCGCCCGTGCCCGTCCCCGGCGGAGAAGGCGCCGCCCCCGCTCCCGCAGCCCGGCCGCGCCACCGCCGGCCGGCGCCTCGCAACCGCGGAAGCGCCCGCCCCCCGCCGGCCCCGCCAATCAGAGCGCAGAGGCGCCGGTGAGCGGCAGGAGAAGTAGCCAATAGGCTACGAGCACCTGGGGAAGCTAACGGGAGTGAGGGGCGGGCACCGCCTGACTGACGGGGCGCGCAGCCAATCGAAAGGCAGAGATGAGGTCATCGCGGGAGGGGCGGAGGGGGCGGGCTGGCTGCTGGGCGGGGAGGGGCGGGGCCTCGGCCTTAAAGGCGCAGCGCCGCCGGTGGGCGCCGTGGGGTGTGAGTTCGTGAAGGAGTGGGGTCAGAAAACATGGAACATCCCGTGCGTGATGGCAGTTCTGGGAGTTTCAGGTTTAATGACAAGGCAGGAGTATTTACCTGCCTTTCTCCCATGTTTTCACCCAGCACCGCCCACCCCTAATCCTTGGGATGGGAATGGGGAGTTCCCGACAGAGGCTGGATCTCAAGTGCAGGAAACTGAATGCAGCAGCATGGTAATTGTTCAGCTTTATCGCCCCCCTGTCGCAATCTTAAATTAGAAGATAATATTCAGTGAAGCAAGTTTACTGGAAATTAGGGATTGGCCAGCTGAAATCTTCAAATGAAATGCCTCTCCGACTTTTCCACGCTTCCATGTGTGAAAAGCGGTTTCAGAGGTACCTGAGTCTCAAAACCACACAGCAACCAACAATAGGGGCTGTGCTGCTATCGCTGCCTGACCTGTGACTGAACTGGAGGATGCCTGGCAGGGTGGTCTAGTCCTTCTCTTGGAGAAGCACGAAGCTTCTTGATGTGGTACAAAGCCAGGAAAATAAATGGTGCAAGTGGGTGAAATGTCCATTATGAATACTTCGGTTAACTGGGGTGGGGCTGTGCAGAAAATAGAGGAATGATGGCATCCCTGAAGAGCAGGGCAGAGGACCATAGCTGGAGTGTTATAATATCGTTATAAATAGTCAGTGCACTTCACCTGCAGTGATGTTCTCACTCCTGCTTACTGTATCTCAAAAGGATGTGAGTCATGACAGAGACTGTAACAATGCTCCACGAAGGATTGTCTCGCACTGTGAAGCTGAAAAAGTCAGGATCACCTTTCAAAACAAAGAAAAGAGCGAGGTATACAATAACAAGTGATATAAAGAAGGCGTCATTGGCCTTTCCTTATTCTCTCATATAGTCAGAGAACTGGAGGACGTGATATAACTGCAAAGCAATGTATGTGAAGTAGTTAGGAAAAAATGTTTGTGCCACGTACAAAAAATCTGTGAACTTCATGATAAGAAGCTTGATGGTACAAGTATGTTAAGAAGAACCAAATTCTTAGCCAGTTACTGCCAGTCAACCACTATCTTGCCCTAGTTTCCAATCCTGACATTTACAGCTTATTTTGCTTTTCATTCCCAGGGATACAGTTCAGCTTTGGCCATGCACATAAATCTTTGAAGTAACGTAATTCTTCTCCCTGCTGTTTGACAGGGTTAGCCCTCCAGAGGTAGTTTAGTGGAAGAATGGAGTCAAAACCATAAAACATTCCCATACATGATGGTAATTCTGGGAGTTTCAGGTTTAATGGCAAATCAGGAATATTCACCTTCCTTTCTCCCGTGTTTTCTAACAGCTCTTTAGGGGTCTGAGACAAATACTCCAAATGAATGAGAAAGCATGGATGTCTTCCTGTTCTACATTGCCAGTTTTAGCAACAATGGTGTGTGGCTCATTCTTGAAATAATTTGCTTGGGAGACTTGTTAATAGATCTGTTTACAGAACAGGGGAGGTCGGATGATATGTCCAAGGGCATATCACAAATTGGCAAAGCTCACAGCTCTGCCCATATTTCCAGTTCACGAGCTGGAGTCCTGCTTACTGTATCTTCCTTCGAACAGATGAACATTTAAGAGATGGAAGCATTTCTCCTCATTTCTGTGTGTAGGTTTCACTGGTCACTACCAATTGGTCACTAAGGTCTCTACTGATTTACAAACTCTGCGTGTTACAGATTGTTTTCAGTAGGTACTACTATCCTTTTCTAAGTTTTCAAAGGTATTTATAGACCTTGATAAATATACAGTATGGGAAACCATTAAAAAATAATTCTGCTTTTCCATAAAATGTTTCTGTCTTCACCAGGAACAGGGACAAGTGAAGAACATGTATTACATGCGAGCTATTTTTTTGGTTTAGTTTTGAAGGCCTCGTTATTTTCAGTAGCTTTCAATTTCCTTAAGACTCCTAATGAATTAACTAAATTCACATTTTATGACCAAATGCATGAGAACATCTGCCATATTGGTAAAGGCAGCAAATCAAGTCTATTAAATTACTTCCATTGGATTTAATGTTAGATGAAAGTTTACACTGAACAAAGAAGGTGCCAGTGCAGTATAACAGAATACAACAGAATTCAATACATTTACAGTGAGACTGATTCTAAGTGCAGTTCTGAACTCAATTGCATAATTACAAAATCAAGTTACTTCTGGGTGCCTACCCATGAACAACTAAGCTTGGAATCTTGTGCAGAGATATTTGATTTTCCTGACCTGACGTCTTAGTCATCATTGACTTAGCATTACATTCACTTTTGCATTTGGATTTCCTTTCTCTTTAAAGAAAAGCAGGTAAGAATGAAGGGGGAAAAAATCAAAATAGAACAAAGTAAAGGGTGCCCCTAAGAGTGTTTCTAAAGATAAAGTTCTTAAAATGGCTCAATGTTGTGCTTAACATTAAAGGCTGGATGGCCTTCAGCCATCTAAAGATGACTCTTCCTAAAACCACAAGCTATTACAGAAACCTTAATGACCCAACAACTCAGAACATGCCTAACAGTGCCCTGGCATTAGGCTGATGGACAAATCATCTCCTGATGGAGAAAGAACCTTGTTGGCACAGATAACTGGTCCAGCTTCATTTTTGGGGGAGTAATGAATTCTGTTATCTTGGCTTCTGACTGGTAACATGCATCTTAGCAGCTCAGCAAGATCCCAGGTTTTCCAGTGGTTTGCAGACCACAGCAGCAGGTGCTCACGCATGTGTGTACGTACAAGAAAGAGCGTGCAGGGACTTCCCAGGGCTCTGGGGAAGCTCCTTCCAGAGGCAGCTGGCCAAACAGGGATGATTGCCAGCCCTGGACTCAGCAGAGCCCGCACACCAGCTGCTGTGGCCAGGCTCCTGCAAGACACTGACCTGGGCTCAAGGGAAGCCACCCCTGCGGCACCTCTGCCCCAGCACCTCTGGTGAGCACTTACGTGTAGACAGATCCTACTGGGCCATAATTGCCTGTTTCAGGGCTGGAGGAGCCCTTCCACCAGACCAAGCACTGTGCATCACTTGGTCAGCTCAGCTTCCTCGTCTGGCCTCGAGCCAGAGCCTGCAATTCCCTCACAGGCTGCAGGGCAGAGGTTGAGGAGGAGGGTGTGCCAGACAAGGTTGGGCAGGGAAAGGAATAGGAGGATGCAGAAGTACTGGAGTTCAGGCATGCATTTGGGTAACAAGGAGGAGGAGTAGGCTGTAGACACGGAAGATTGGGCCCCTAATGGAAAGCAGAGGGCTGTGAATGGTCCAGCTCTGAGCAGGCAGCTGCTGCAACCCCCCCACGGTGGTGCCACAGCCCTGCTGTGTTGGGAGAGCTTTAAAGGGAGCAGTTGACTTCAGGGTTGCACTGTAAAACTAGGAGGAGATGGTGTGTTCTCAGCTTTATTTAATCAAGTCCTGACAAGCAAGAGACAACTGGAAAAAGAGCCTAACAAGATTCCTTGCCTTCGGTGAGGCCAGTTGCTTTCACTTCTTAAACTGAATCCTGCTCTTTACATGGTTTTGTTCTTAGTTTCTATGACCTGCTCATCAGTGGTTGGTTTCTGTCCTATAATCCCTACAGTATAAGTGTCTCTTGGGCAAGGACATGAACATCTTAGAGAGGTAGTTCAATGACTGTTCAAAATGTTAGAGACACTCATTTTCCTATCTTACTAAGGATTTTCTGTTTTGAAATGGGTCAGCAGTTTTGGTTTGGTAAACGCCAACATATTTCTATTAATCTAAGCTTTGCAGGGCAAGGAATTTACCTTCCTATGTGCCCTTTACAAGAAAAGAGGATTTTGCCTGCTCAGCTGCTCAAAGAAAGATTAACATAAAGGAAAAACAGAGCAAAGGAAACTGAATTCCTTTTTAAAAGTATGTCCTTTAGGCAAAT
Source organism: Eulacestoma nigropectus (assembly GCA_013397775.1). Classification (NCBI taxonomy): domain Eukaryota; kingdom Metazoa; phylum Chordata; class Aves; order Passeriformes; genus Eulacestoma; species Eulacestoma nigropectus. Next base: position 2,582,935 of record VZTE01001811.1, read on the forward strand.
ATCAAGCATGAGAATTTCCAATAACGAAATTGTTTGGGGAAGTGTAAGTGCTTGTAAAAAAGTGCATGGACTATTATCAGAGTCCAGGGTTAATAATTAGTGTCTTCTATCAAAGAATACATTAATCATTAACTTGAGGCTGTGACTTCCAAGTTGTAACCTACATAGATAGAAAAGCATTTACCGTAGTAAATAACACAGTTTACAAAATCAGCAGTTCAAAAGTGCAGGGATAAAGCTACACTGTGCTTTATGAGAAGAGGTGGCCATCGTCTTTTGGCTCGAAAGGACTAGAACAGACATCAACTCGTTTCTGGGGCTTTGCAGTATTTCACTGCTTCCCTTAGATGGAGCCAAACTCACACGGTCCGGCTACCTGTGACTCACCAGTAGTGCATGCAACTTCCCCAAAATCAGAGGACAACTATGCAGCAGGAGAGTTTGTCATGAGTCCCTAAGCCCCATTTCCTGCCCGTTCCCCTAGACTGACTTCCTAATACTGGTTCATTGCCTCCCAGGTCTGTTCCCACAGTGCCACAGTGCCAGACAGTGACACACAAAAGCACTAATCTGACACCGACCTTCCCTTTCAGCTTGAGGGGAAATGTTTTTTCAGATGTTACAAATATTACATTTCTAACCACACATTATAGCACAGCTTGTGCTTCTGGTCTATTCATTTGCACATTGAATGGATAAGGCATTAGGAAGCATCTTTTGGAGGCTTCTTTCCATGTCACACTGTGATCTTGGGCAAAATTCTGATTACCAGGTCTTGTGACTTTGGCCTCCCACTGCAAAATGTTTGGGAACTATATGGTTGCAATGCAATGCCTTGTAATGGAAGGTAGGAACTTAAGAGTCAGAGAGGAGGAGTCTACAGTCTCTGCCACCTGTGAAGTTATAGCTAAATTACAACAATTTGATCAAAAAGCTGCATAAGGAAGACAGACACAGCTATCAGCCAAACAAGGATAAGAGAATTACAGGGTAAGAAGTGAGAACTTCCAATCTTTGGGAGTGAGAAACTATAGTTACTCTCCTGACAGCAACTAAAAGTTCTTTCCTCAATTCAAGAGCCAAGAAAGGCATCTTCACGTCTGTGTTTAGAAGAGTGCAAAGCCACTCATGTCCCAGTAAGGGGCAAGAGTAAATATTTCCACACTGATTTTACTTACCTGGCAACAGATTTCATTTCAACATTTTCAGTGTGTAATCACTGGATTTGAAAGTGCTGTGGAAACACCTGAGGCAACTTGGACAGAGTGCCCTTTTCCTAGCCTTTTATTTTTAAGCAAGACCACAGAACAGATAATTTTCTCAAAAGACCATTACATTTAAAGGGTCTGTCTTGTTATCTTGCCATTCGGTGTTCAGACTAAACCAAGATGAATTGAAACATGGAGACTGTGTATTGGTAATATCCCAGTGATATAATTGTGCAACTAACTGGAGAAAAGATCTGTGTCTGGTTTTATAGCCCAGTCGTTCTACACCTATCATGACATTTGCAGGAGTCATTTTATCCCTTCCACAGAGGCATATGGAGTGCAGCAAGAGGTTGTGACAACCAAATGGTTGAGAAAGCTGGGAAAGGTTTTCTGGTGCCAGACCAGTCTTTTGGATGGAACCTCCTTTTCCAGCGGCTTGCTGGAAAAGAGATGCTGGAGCCCACTCTGGTTTGGCACATCCTCATCAGGACTGTATTACTTCCCAGCTGCTGTTCTGACTCCACAGTCTGCTCTCGAAGGAGTTATGTTCTCCATCTTTCATTGCCAGAGAAGGTGCAGCTGGAGGATTTGGAAAGAGGAGATTTCATCCCCACACAACCCTGGGGGTTCCCCAGAGTGGTGAGTAATCAGCATGGGGAGAGGAAGTGTGTGCCACTCTCATCTTTATTTCGTTTAGATGCTTCCCATGAAGCAACAAGAGGACCTTTGGATTTCTCTGTGCAAAGCCCGGGTCTGATTTCAGCTGTGATGTCATCCCGCAAGAGCTGACTCATCCAGCAGGGCTGCGGTTCCAAGGAACACATGCAGAGGCTGGGAAAGTTCAGAGCTATTTTCAGAGCTTGGAGGAGTTGCCCTGTGGGGTCCCACTCTCTGGAAGAGGTGCTGGACAGAGAGTGTGCTGTCCAAGAGGTTCAATAAAACTGGACACTGCCATGACCTCACAGGCTTCAAAGCAAACAGAAAATAGTAGAGGAAAACTATCACCATCCACTGGGAAAGAGTTCCTTTGGCACTTTGATCTGACCAATCACCTTTGCATAGCTTAGCTGCATTAAATGCTCTCTGGAGCAGGATTTTGGCAGTGCCCAGAAAAGATGGACCACAGGGAAATGGTGCAACACAATGGCAGAATACACTGATAGTCACCAAAATGAGTGCAGCCTCATCTTCTGCCTCAGTTTACCTTTTTCTGTTTACCTCGACCCAGCTAACACAGCTGGTATTTCCAAAACTCTCCCTAGTCTGGGCAAGGCTTGTTAACATAACATTCATCCTTCCAGCCTTAATAACAAGATTTACAATTGTGATAAGAAACATTTTAAATTGTGATTTAAAATATATATTAAAAACAGTGGAGGGAAAAGCTCTGGAGAGAAATTAGAGTATTCTGATTTATGCTTGAGAAAAGAGGGATCAAATGGAAGGAAAAAAAAAGAATGCATGCTTAATGCTGTCTGGGGAACACAGCAGCAGCCTGTCTCAGACAGGCCTGATGTTCCTACAAAATAACCAATCCAGGAATGAGCATCCCAGATAAACAAAGAGGCACAAACATAGGAAGTAGGAATGAAATTCAAGTGGAGCTATTTTCCACTTTCCCCTGCCCCTGCTGCAGCACAACGTTGAAACTGAGCAGAGGAATTTGCTCCCAAAGAAAGATATCCTTGTGTGGCAGAGTTGCCCGTCAGACACTAAAAGCTCTTCCAGCTGCTGGCAACGTAGCAAGAGTGACGGGCTCCTGGCCAGGGCTCTCCTGATGGAGCCCACGCAAATCAGGGAAGTGCCCGGGGGCGGTTTGTTAGCACTGGGGACTGCTCAGCCTCTTGGATACCGACGCTCCACAACTCCCGCTCCCAGAGAGCCCTTTGTCAGAGTTAAACATCTGGTTAAGGGGGCTGATGATAAAGCATTCTCACAGAGCTGATTTCTCCAGAAATGTGCGTGATGCCCAGAAATGTGCGTGATGCCAGTATGTAATGTCAGGAGGCAGCTTTGCCTGAAATATCAGGGGCATCTCATTTCAAACCCTGGAGAAAAGGTGTAGGAATTGAAGGACAGATATGATTAAAAGGAGGGAGATATTGCTATGATGAAGCACCCTGTGGTTCTTTAATTTACAGAGAGACATTCAGAAAAGGGAACATAATGGAAAAGCAGAAAATACTGAAGTCTGTCAAGGTGCTCTACTGTGCCCTGATTGCTCCTATACTGAATGAGGACTCAATGAACCCGAAAAGGGACGCATTTTGAAGTGGGTAACAGGAGACGTGTATATTACAGAATAATGTTGGGTGTGTACAGGAAATTTATTTACTACAGAATAATGTTATTTGTGAGACTTTTGCTGACCATCATTGAGAGCAAGAGTCAGCTTAAGTCTTAAGTAGGATTAGAGAGGGGAAAAAAGAGGATAATCAGAGGTTGTTACTTTTATTCTCTCATATTTGAGGGATAAAATCCCACTAGCTTTAGGGCATAGAGCAACCTCAGAAAGCCCACGACTAGAAATTACTTCTGCAGGCAAATTATCCTATTCTTCTCTTAAACTTTTCTGGGAATAATCTTCTGCTGGTTTCTGTCACAGATAGGATAGTAGCCTGCAGGGGAAATTTTTTCAGTATGTTTTTACTGCTGGGGTGTGTTAGTAAAGGTATGAGCTGGAATGTCAAAGACTGTTTTCAGGCCACTTTCTTTGGCAGAAAAACACCATGTGACAGATGAAGATAGAGGTCAAGTGACTGACACATTTTTTCGACCACTCAATTCTGTCCCAAACATAAGAAAAAAAGATATTAAATCTGTATTTTGTGACTATGCTTCTTTTTTTCACAGTGACCTATTCTTCAGAGAATCTCCTAGGTTAATATTGTCCAGCTTTACATCTTGAGCATCATCTATTTCCTGGACATTGTCTGCATCTCTATTGCTGTTTCTGCTGTAGTGAAGAAATCCAGCCTTCTCTGCTGCCAGCACGTTCCAGACATCTTAATCTTTGCAATCTGTCAACATGTGGGCAATGGGGTCTGGCATATTGAGGGACCCTATGTTTGCTCCCGCTGCTATGGATGTCAGCTGTTCTCCAGGACCCCTATTCTCACTGCTGCATACATAGGCTGATGTTTGGCCACTGTTTACCAATATTCTCCCTAAGATATTGCAAGTCCCTTCTTGCTGACTTGATCATTTGCCTTCTATGGGCACATTACCCTGGTCTGGCTCCATGGCAGGCTTATCCTGCTGGTGCCAGAGGTTGTGACATTCACTCTCCCTACTCTGGCTGTGTCCTGTAGTGACCTTCACTCCTCACATGGTACTACCTACATGCAGATATTCTGAAAGATTAAGTCTCTTCTGCCCCAGCAAAGTGCCCAGCTGAGGGTGAAGTAAGCCACACGATTGCTGTAAGTCTGGTCTCCTCTATCTGCTGGGCACGGAGTCACTTGCTGCCGTGGGTACACACACACTCTGATCCTCATCTGCTCTTGCACCTGAAACGTGCACTTCATCCTGGGCTGTGCACTGAGCTGGCTCGTCCCTCTCTGTACTTGGTGGATCATGAGAGCTGTCACTGGGTCTCTCTGCCAGGTCAGCAGCCCAAGACTGGCAGGGACTGACCCCACATTTGCCAAGAGACAGATGACAAGCCAAAAAGTAGAAGTGGTTGATCTAAAGGGGATATAAAGGGACCTAAAACAGGTGCCTGAAATCCAGAAAGGACCTTCAAAAGGGATGTTTGATTTTCCGTGGTGATTCCATGCTTTAAAATGTTTAAACAAATCCAATGTATAATTTGGTGAAATGACAAGAATATATATAGAAGAGAATGGTGATAATAACTCACAAAGCTTTGAAGGATATAAATATCAAGGAAGGATGAGTGGTTACAGTGGTACTAGTGTGATAGCCAGGAGGACCCAAGTGAATTTGAGAAAAGGAAAATTTTGGCTCAGTACAAGGAACAAAAATATAAACTAAATAAAGCAACCTAAAATAAGTAACTGTACAAAGCCTAAGAAACCAAGCAAACCCTTTCCTCCAAGCAGTTGTTTTGGAGGAGGAAAAGTACCAGATACTACATTGAGTTCTTTGCGAGCTTCACTCTTGTTGTGGGTTTTTGTATAGAAGCCACTCAAAAAGTTATGGTGATGGTGGCTGCCTAAAATGGAAAGAGCCAACAATAATCGCTGTTTGAGTTGAACAACCCCCAAAAGGGAGAGGATGAAATCCCTCAGAAGCAGTAAATTAAAACTGAGCAGAAACCTGGCACGTAGAGTGAATGACGCATACAGTGAATGGCACAATCTTCTGTTCGGCACTGCACATAGAGGACAGACACATCATGATTTTCCGTGTCTAAAATAAAAAGCCTATAAAAAGTACTTCTTCCTGTTATGGAGACAAATACATTTGACAAGAGTGATTTGTCTTCTTATTACAGAATTGATGCTTTTTTTCTTTCTTTTTTTTATGTTCTCCTTTCCCTGGTGAGCTTTAAGTGCAAAGAAAAAAAAGGTGTCTGATCTGGGTAAGAGTCTGGGACAGATGAGGGGTCTGAAACTAGGACAAGACCGCTGCTTTTCATATTGACAGTGCTCTCTCTTCACTGGAGTGTCCCTGGGGTTTAGAGGATGCAATAAAGCATGTTCAGTCCAAGTGGAGGAAATGTTAAAACTTCAGACAAAAATAGACATAGTCTTTAAATTTAGGCACTCTGTTAGAAAATTGTAGCAGGAGCTAAACCAAATGTTCGAAGACATGGAAATTTAAAGTCAGGCTAATGGTCAAAACCAGAGATCAAGGTTGATCTTCCCAGACAGACTTTTCTATTTTTCAGTGAAGGTTTTTTTTAAAATTAAGGCTAGAAATATCTGTATATTGATGGCTGTGCTTTGATAGATGAGTGGTGAAACAAGGCTGGTCACTAGATCAGTGGGACAGATGTTGTAAAGGAGAGCATCCTCTTCAGCTTTATGAAGCACTGACTCCTGCGCTAGCAGGGAGGCAAAGAGCTGCTGCACCATGTTCACAGTCCATTAACCACTGGCATTTTCAGTGCATACCAAACCCCAGATCAAATAACTCTGCTGCTAGATCACGCTAAACTGCTCCACTGCTTATTTCTGTCTGTCACATCCCAGTTACCAGGCTGCAGAGGCACCGGTGAAAGTGGCATGTGGAAGCTTTAAACTATATAAACTTTGGTTCTTGAAACAAACAAACGTGCAATGAATGAGCACTCGTTGTTCCCTTGTTCTGTGTTTATGCTTTGGTGAAGAAGGCATAGGGTTCCTGCTGGAAAGTGGGATGACAAGTTTAAAAGGACATGGGCACAGTGCCGGGCAGCAAGTCCCTGCATCACCCCACTGTGCCTGGCCCCGGCAGGGCCAGGCTGTGCAGAGCCATCACTCTTCTCCTTCCTGCTGCTCTGGTTCCTGGGATGAAGGCATCCAGCTCAGGCATCCAGCTCAGTACTCACCTCTCTGCTGGCTTCTGGCCCGGGATGGCTAATGATTGCTGGTAGGAAGGAGGCAGGAGACAGGAATGTGCTGCCATCACGGCACTCTCCATTCCCCTCCATGTTTTTGAGCTTTTGGGCATTTTGTTTCAAGGGCAGTGCTCTCCGCATGTTTTCATTCTCGTGTACTTGCAGATGTGACTCTCTGCCAAGTGATGTGCCTTTTTTTATCTGGGAAAATCCTTCGTGTGTTTTACGAGACGGACATGCGAGGCCCAGGAACTACCAGCACATACGAACGTCTGCAATCTTTCCTCAGACAAAGCCTGCGGGCCGGATTTTTGCCATCCCCGCCGAGATAGCAGAAATCAGTGCTCCCAGTGGCGCCCGGGTGTTGTTTGCGGGAGAGGCTCCCGGCTGGCCCCGGGCCAGAGCCCGCAGCCCGTCCCAGCCCCGGGCGGCGAGGGAGACGTGCCGGCAGCGCTCTGCTCTGTCTCTGCTCGGCACAGCAGCCCCGGGCCGACAGCACGGCTGCGATGCTGGACAGGGTCTGCACTGCTTCACTGCTCTAGGGTGGGGGAATGAACTGCACTGACCCCTCAGATGGAAAAGCACACAGGGACAGGTTAAATCTCCTCTCTTGGTTTGCCACCTAATCCTGCCATGCTGTCCCTCCCAAGCCCCATCCTTCTCTCTTTTCAGATCCTGTTCATTAACCTCTTCTCCCAGATATCCATCACTGATTTCTTCCCTATAGGTCCTGATTTTTGTTTTAACCCTTTTACCTGCTCTGCTGACATACACCCAAATCCCACACTTGAACAGAAATACTGGAACCCCCGAACATATCAGGGACAATGTCTCCCTAACATTATTCTCATTACTAATATAACAGCATATAATAATTACAACAATATATAAAACAGGTAAAATGATGCCAGTTACATACGAGTATCCTACAGCTGGGAGGAACAATTCCCAGGAATGCTTTATTCCGTTCAAGGATGGCACATGCTTTAGGGACATAGCCTGCCTGTGCCGAAGGAAATGTAGGAACCGAGACAGCATCGCTCTTTGTTTTTGTTAAATAGCTTATAATCTCAACAGGCATGGAGCAGAGGGTAATAGAAAGACTAACTTTATGTCTGAAGTCGGGGCATAGCTGTGTTAGAAAATCTTAATGAAAGAGGATGTGGTTTTCTTTTTATGCTAATAAAGCTTGTTTCCCTTAGATATGGGGAAATGACTGTCTTGTTTCAGCTGAAATTTTCCTGAGACAGTACATGTCACGCACAGACACCCAACACAGATAATTTCTGCCCACACCACTTGTCAACGCTATCAACAACTTGAAATCAGACTTGGTAAGAGGAAGGGTCAGGTAAACTCAGCCATTAGCATTTTCCTCCCTGTGCCTCTCATAATCAGATGTGGCCTTGTTCCTCTTGCTGGGTCAGCAGTTTTATAGCTAGGTGAGGCACTGGAGGAGCCACATACATGTACCTTCAGAAAGCTGCAATATTTTGCTGCTGTTTTTGTTTTATGGCAGACAAAGCAATGTGGAAGGACAAGGGATATCCAGCAGGATGACTTGTGCTGTGGAGGAAGAACACCTGCATCCTCTCTGAGCACCCACCTCCTTTATTGCTGCTAGTGATGTGTCCATAATACCAATTAATCAATGGTGGTATTTGTGCTTGTCACTGAAAATATGACCATGGAAGTAGCTGGACTTAGCCTAGTTCAGAATCAGCAGGAACAAATGTGACTGTGTGTCTTTTCTTGCTGTTTGGACATCCATATCCTAAGAAAACCCTGCACTGCCCAAAATAATGGAAGTGTTCTTATATTTGCCAGCTCAAGAGCTGTTTTATTAGTGATATCAAGAGGGAAAACACAGGTGTTAAAGAGGTCAGACCATCTCAGTCCCTGCTTATTTGTGTTTTGGATTGCTGTGAGCGGAGATCCATAACCCAGTGATGCAAACAGCGGGGTGTCCCTGGCAGCAGAGCCCCCCTGTTGAGGAAGGCCATGGCACCGCGGGCCATCAGGGGGAAAAGACGCAGCGCTGTGGCTTTATTTTTAAAGCCTGTGCAGTTTAACTCTGGACAGAAGTCTGAGGCCACCATCTCCTCATTCAGGTTTCTCACTAGCAATGCTTGTGCTCATGGAGCCATTGCTTCCCCCTTACATCTCCAGCCATTCTTCCTTCAGCTGCACCTCAGCACAACCACCTCCTCTGCAGCACCAGCACGATGGGTTATAGAGCCAAGTGTTGAACCCCAACAGAGAACTGATCCGGGCTAAAACCCCAATGTGTTAGGAGAAGAAGACAGCTAGATCTCTTTAAATGGGTGTTGCCACAAAAAGCCCTTCAGGAAAATGCAGCCCCTGGGTTCAGATGGCAGCCATGAGCATGACCAGCCCTCCCCGGGCACAGATGTGTGAGCACGGACAAACCTGCCCGTGTTTTTGCCCCGCTTGGATGCACCAATTGTGTCTGCTCCTGTGTTCAGAAATAATCTTCACATGGAAAAAAAAAGAAGGTGGGTGCCTTTCTGACCCTACTTTTTTCACTACTCAAAGATTTTAAAAAAAAAAAGTGGTTCCTACCTTCGAATTTTTTCCTCTCTGTCAGAAATCCAGGTCTCAGCAAGCTGGCTTCCTTGAAAGCTTCTGGTGATAAAGCAGAAGCAGTTGTGGGAGCCACCAGCTACAGCAACATTCAGGGAAAATCTGAGGGAGGGGAAATGAGTTCATTGAGACCACCTGGAGCTCTGTGTGCCACCAAAGAGGACCAATGGGGCAGAAAGCAGCAATGAAAGGTCAAGTTTTCAAGATAAATATGGAAACAGTCATGCACAGGATTTCTCTGGTAAATTCACTTTGCAAATACAAAAACTCCCAGGAGTGTTATCCACAGTGCTACACCCTAATTAAACCTCTCCAGCAAATCACAGACACAGACCCCAATTCCGCTTGCAGTTGAGCTTCCTCTTACATGGCTTCTGGGCTTCCCAGTAGCTGAGAGCTACCCCACCCTTCAGAACCTCCTGTGGCCCAAGCTCTGCTTACTCACTTGGTGAAATAAGGTTGTCCTTTTGAAGTTCACCACTAGCATCAACCACAGCCCTGAAAGAGCTGCTCACATGTGGACGTGGCTGAACCTCAGGCAGATATTATTGCTAAATAGCTGGTGATAGAGCTCAGTTTAAAAGCAGGAGACATAGTAAAAGCATGAGTGCAAGATTCATGGTGAAAAGGAACAGTTAATTGAGCCTTAGGCACAACATGTCTCTCTTACACTTAATTTAACACTCATTCTGACAGCACCTGGTGATGCAGACCTTATATCTGCTGGCTGCAGCCTCTCCCACAGTGGTGACTCAGCCAGCCCTTTCCTACAAGCCTTGTTTGAGAGGGAACCCGTCCAAGAGATCCTAGTAAAGTTCAGTCCCCTTAGACCCAGCAATTTCTTACCTCTCTAGGAATGATTGCATCAAGCAAAGCCTAGGAAGAGCTGGTCCAGTTACTCCTTGTTTGGGAAGAGGAGAAGCACTACTTCAGGCCTAAGCTTGCTTCCCTGTGGACAGGAAAACACCTCCAAGCTATTCTTGCCTCTCCTCCCAGTCCTGTGTCCCCTGTCCTTGCCATTTTGTTATACTAGCAATACTTGAGGAATTGCATTTGGTACTCCATTTCTGTTGGATGGGGGCCGGAGAAAACAAAGCTGCAGAGGCTTGATGATGTTGCTGTTCATCACTCTGTTCATGCAGGTAGGAAGTTTGGTTGGTGATTTTGAAAATATTAATGTTTACTTCATAAACTGGCTTTTCACCCAGTATTATGGTCCCTTGGCCTCTCCCTCCTGGCAGGAGGGCTCTGACACTGAGAGAAGCCACCCTCATTGTGCCACCCATAGCAACATTGCTGTCTGCTCCTACGGAGAACCAATCTGAGTAGGTAGCATTTAGAAAAATATAAAATTAAGCAGAGCTTTAAAAAAAAACAGGAAAGCTTTTTCATTAGATCTGCTCCCTGCACTGGGTCATTAAATGCTACAATGAAGATTAAGCCAGGGTGAGGGTCCAATTTATTCCCATCCTTGCATTGCCCCTACCCCAACTCTGCCTGGCTGCTGACCAGGTGACACAAAGCACTCAGGCAGGGGATGCCACATGCAAAATAAACCAGGTGAAATCTGGGAGGCAGGATGCCTGTCAGCAGTTTGACCATGCAAATGCTTGCAACAGCTCAAAGCGGGGAACGAACAACTGAGAAAAGGGGGGTGATGCTGAGCTCAGCTCCCTAGGACCTGGCAAATAGATTTCCTGGGATGTTTAGGGGATATCTTACAGACTGCAGGACAAACAGTGCTGCCTGCAGTCCCTGGGACTGAGAGGGAGGACTGAGTCAGGGACCTGAGAGCCCATTTGCCCTTTTTCCTGAAGTGCTGTTAATTAGTATTATAAAACCACAACTTCCCTCCAACCCCTTGCCCACTGCGTTCCTCTACAGGCTGAAGTTGTTCATCTCAGCCTGAATGTTTTCCAGGGGAGGACACGAATGTGATGGCAGTGGATTGGCTGCCATGCCCTGCCTCCTATAGCCATCAGTGTCCCCCCATACAGCTGAAGGGCTGCCAAGGAGGAGGGGTCCCACAGACGGTGCCGCTCCCTCGTGGAATCACCCACACCAGCACTTGGTGTGCACTGTGATGCACATGGCCAGGATGGGGATGAGTTGACAGGGTTAAGGCACCTTGGAAAGGAGCAGGCTGAAATTTGATTGCCTGTGAAGCTAGCAAATTTCCTCACTGGCTGAGGCTCTGGCCACAGCAGGCAGTACCTTCCCTAGAGCCAGCAAGAGGCTGGAGGGTCGCCAAGACTGGGGAAAACTCATTGTCTGTTGGGCAGACAAGGAGACTTTACTGGAAAAATTGAGGTGCACAAGGGCTCAGAGGGAGAAAGGGACTCTGAAGGACTGGCCAGCTGCCAGCAGTGGCTGAAGCTACACAGAGCATTTCAGGCTTAAGAGGTCAAGGGAAAACTGTCAGGGAGCCTAAGAGCAGGGATGGCCAGTGACTATTCAAAGCCCAGTCTGAAGCTCATAAGAAGGTGAGTTTAGGAGCAGAGGGAATTGAGGTGACCCTCTGTAGCTACCCTAAGTCACACACTTCCCATCTTCATCATGAGCAGGCACCCAGAGCTGGTTTTGGTCCTGACTCAGCCACTTTCCTCCAAACAGGAAACTAAGAAATGTGTTTATGTCTTCCTCAAGAGGAAAATAAAACAAAAACAGAGCAAAAGCTTCCACTCGGGATTACAGGAATGAAAGATGGGCAACAGGAAACACTATTTCCACTGCTGGGAAATGCAGTTGTTATGTCAACCAGCTGCTGTTGGCAGTCCCACATGGCATGATAAATGGAATTGGGCTTGGTGTGGAAGCCAGCTGGCCTGCACCAGACAAATCCTTATGGGAAGAGATGAAAGCTTGAGGAAGAGTTTGTCCGCACCCAAATGTGGGTGGCTTTGGAGAACCTCAGCTATTGGTGACCCAAGTTTGCTGTGGGGTGGATGCTGTGAGCCACCAGCACTCTGAACTCACCCACATGGTTTGCCCTTGAGGACAGCAAGAGATTTCAAGGGAAACCTTTTCCTTTCAAGGGTGACCTCTTCCTTTCACACAATGCAAAACCAACATCCTGTTCAGCTCAGTCTGAGATACAATCAGGGAGTGAAAAAAAGGAAGCAAATGAGCTGAAAGAGGTGAGTGTCCCAAAAACCCTGGGTGTACTCTTGCACCCACTGGGAGTTTCCTGTCACCTGACACAAATGAAGAAAAGCCACTGAGAAACCACATGGACCCCTTGAACCACATCTGAGCCAGCTACATGCCTGGTAGAACCACTGCCTCGTTGACCTCTGCCAGTGACAGAGGGCTGAAAATCCCAGTGGGCAGCTTTGCTCAAGAACAGACATCATAAACACATTGGCTGTGACATTTTGTACCAGAAATAGTGTGGCCAGCAGGACTAGTGCAGTGATCATCCCCCCCATACTCAGCACTGGTGAGGCTGCACCTCAAATCCTGTGTTCAGTTTTGGGCTCCTCACTACAATAAAGGCGTTGAGGTGCTGGAGCATGTCCAGAGAAGGGCAGCGGTGAAGGCTCTGGAACACAAATCTTATGGGGACCAGCTGAAGGAGTTGGGTTTGTTTAGCCTGGAGAAAAGGAAGCTCAGGGGAGACCTTATCATTCTCTAAACTACCTGATGGGAGGTTGCAGCAAGGTGAGAGTTGGCCTCTCCTCCCAGGTAACAAGAGACAGGACAAGTGGAAATGGCTTCAAGTTGTGCCAGAGGAGGTTTTGATTGGATATTCATAAAAATTTCTTCACCAAAATAATTGTCTAGCAGTTGAACAGGCAGCCCAGGGAAGTGGTGAAGTCACCATCCCTGGATGTATTTAAAAGATGTGAAGATATGGTACTTGAGGACATGGTTTAGTGGTGGACTTGGCAGTGCTGGGTTAAAAATTGGACTCAATAATCTAAAGGTGTTTTCCAACATAAATGATTCTATGATTCCATGATACTATTCGATCTTTGTAGCCCAGAGAATATGTAGATGGTGACTCTCCTCTTGCAGTGCTGGCAGCTCTGCAGGACAAAGTGCTGATTTCTGTATCCCAAAGAACCTTTGAAGAAGATTCTAACCCAAAACTGCAAGTTCTGTTGCAAAAGTAACTTTAAATAGCACCACTCTTGCAGGGACCTCACACACTGTCTGAGGGGAGGCTTATGTGCTTGTTTTAGAAAAGCAGTCTTTTCAGACAGGTGAACAACCACCTCTCCCTTCAGTTTCAAATAGATTTTCTTAATAAAATTATGAGCTTGTCCCTATTTGGGGGGCTAGTCGGACCATTTGATTGCTCAAAATTGGATGTGAAGGACTCTGACGTATTGAAAGCAAATATGCCAAGCAGGGTGGCTTGAGAGCTGAAATACCAACTTAGCCCCCTTCTGAAGGTTGGTGACAGTATCTGATGCAGTGGTGACAATGTGCCTTTAAAATACAGAGAAAAATTATTGTGTCCTTCTGTCCACACCTCTGTTTGCCAGCCTTCCAACCCAGCCCTTCCCAGGAGATAGGGGAAAGGCAAAGCCCGCAGCAATTGATTTAATTGGCTTCACTGCCCTGTAATTTTTATCCTCTGTTGTACAGCTGGCATTTTGTTTGCATACTCCTGTATTCAATATAAATCAGTGATGTTTAAAAGGGATGGGAATATTGCTCTCAGATGTACTAGATCGTGGCACTCGCCATAAACTCTAATTTCCACAGATTAAGTTGTTTAGAAGTCTGTGGATATAATTAATAACAGCCAAAGGGCAGGAGTATTTAAGCAGAGAACAAAAGGAAAATTCTGTGTGAAACAAGCTTCAATTTTATTGTTAAAAAAATGATCTAAACTAATGTATTCAACTTCATCAGTGAAGTAATGGCTAAAATTACCAATAAATAAAATAAAGAACCCTGACAAACTCTCTCTGCTATTGTCTAGCTGCTCCAAGGAGATTTTGTCCTCCCGTGGCAGCTGCCCCAGTGCAGCAGAAAAGATAAACTGGTTTTGGCCAGCAGGTCCCCTCCAGCAACCTGGCCCATAGCTGCTCCCAGAGGAGCTGAGGAAGCAGAGGGGAGGCAAAGGAGCAGCAGCTTGGCTCCTGGAGCACCTCGACCACCCCAGTCCTGGAGAAAAGAAGGCTCTGGGGAAACCTTATTGCAGCCTTTCTGTACTTAAAGTGAGCCTTGAAGTAAGATGAGGACAAACTCTTTATCAAGGCCTGTTGCAATAGAACAAGGGATAAACTGAAGGAGGATCAACTTAGATTAGGTATAAAGAAGAAGTTTTTTACAATGAGGCTGGTGAAACACTGGAACAGGTTGCCCAGAGAGGTGGTAGATGTCCCATCCCTGGAAGCAATCAAGGTCAGGCTGGATGGGACTGAGCAAACTGAAGGTGCAGTTGAAGATGTCCCTGCTCACTGCAGGGAGGTTGAACTAGATGGTCTCTAAGGGTCCCTTTCAACCCAAACCATTCTATGATTCTATGATTTGAGCATCCCAGAGATTTTGGGAATTCACAGGAAAATCACAGTGCAGTACTCACTTCTTGTAGGGATCCCTAAAGCAGGAATAGGTCCCAACACAGAGGCAGACACAGCTGGCAGTGCAGCCTGAGCTCCTGACAAGGATAGCTGAATCAACACAAAATTAGCTGAGGGAGAGAAAATGAGGGAGTGGAAAAACAGAGGGGAGATGAATGAGAAGAGCAGGAGAGAAGCAATCCCTGTCACAGATCCCTGCAGCACCTCCTCTGAAGAGCTCTGTAGGCTCTCACCCACCCACCCTCAGGTGTGTACTCACAATGAAAAGTGATATATTGTACAAAAACATGACTTCGTTTCCTTCTTTCCTGTTACTAACTCTCGGCTCGTGCCTTCCTCACCAACAGCTTTTGTGCATGAAGGATGTCTGACACCTGCTGAAACGGAGCTGGGCTGTTCTTTAAGCACATCCCTCTCGCTGGCTGAAGGGCTGCTGGCACACTGAGGGGGTGAAGCTGCCAATTGCCCAAGAGATCAAAATTTCAGCACAAAGCAGAATTAGTAGGCAGGTGGGTTGGGATGGAGGCAGGAGGAAGCAAAGCCATATGGGCGTGAAATGCCAGAGGCGGTGAGTGCCGGTGAGGATGGGTGAAGAGGGCTTTTGTTATTAAGACAACAAAAAGAGAGGGGGGCACCTGTCCCTGAACACCAGAGCCCAGAACAAGGAGCCCATCCATTTGCACCCGTAACCCATCTGCGCTTCTCTGGGCCACCGGTGGATGTGCGTGTCCATGGTGTCACATTCCAAACTTGAAAATAACCGGTGCCCCTCGGCTCCAGGGGAGCAGCCAACCAGTGAGAAACGCTGTAGGCGAGGGGCACGAGGCTGTGGAGCACAGAGGAACTGGGAACTGGTGACAACTACACAGGCATGAGGTGGACGGAAAGTCCGCCAGGAGCAAGGTCATGAAGGGAAAGGGAGGGAAGGACACTCACTCAAGATTCCAGTGCAGTGTTTTGGAGGCTGATCACAAAGCCGCTCTAGGAGGCTGGGATGCTACTGGACCAGTGCACAGAAAGGAAATGATGATGATGATGATGATGGTGACAATAATGCCAGCCTCCAAGCCTCTGCAGGGCCTCTGGGGTGAGAGGCAGGAGCTGGCAGGTGATGGCAGCAGCAGACAGGCTGCAGTACAAGCAGGGGACAGAAACGGCAGCAAGTTTGGCCACAGATTATCTGCCTGCTCACCTTCAAGGCAGCGCAGTGTGCCACTTCTACCCAGCCCTTCTCTTCTGGGAGGTTCCCAGCTGGGATGAAATGCAAGGCTGTGCACCCATCCCTGCTTGTGCAGGAGGGGGTGTCACTGCTGATTTTTTGATGGTGGCATTAGAAATCAGTCTCCAGAAAGGCTGCTTTGGTTGCCTTCTACTTCTTTTATTTTTCTGCATGTTTGAATGTTTCCAGGAAGATTTAAGTTGGTTTGGTTTGAGTTTTTTTTTTTCATTTTGGGGGCTGTTTGGTCTTCTTTCTTTTTAAACTTGGGTAAAGAAAGTATGAGCTGTGAAAAGAAAGGCCCTAAAAAAAAAGCCGATGTATCGGCAGCAGGAGAGCCTCTGGCTCTCCCTGCTGTGGGGTTTTCAGCCCCTCCTGGACACATCTGCCTGTGAGAGAGCTGACAAGAATTAAAGAATAACATGACTTAACCTGAACAGCACACGTGGGCTTGCCTGTTCCTGCAATTATACACTCAGGAAGTTAATTTTGATAACTGCTCCTGAATACCTTCCTGTACAAACAAAACTTGGCTGGATTTCTTTCCTCTTCTATCACTAGGCAATCTCAAAGGGGATACTGAGAGGCCCTGAAAGTGTATTATGAAACCACCATGAGGCGCAGGAACCTTCACATAAGGAAGAAATGGATGCATGCCCATCCCGGCCAGGAACATCAGAAACTGCTCTGTCTGGACATGCTTTGGCTCACAGGGATGTAGTGACAGCTTCTCCCACTCTGCCTTGGTGAAGTGGTCTAGACTGTGAAGGGACGTGGAAGTTGTATGTATGTGACTCACCACAGTAATCCTATATTTCAAAACTACCCAGCATGGATTTTGGATCAGTGATCTATACACACTCTTTAATATGAGGAATTTTTGTATCAGTGACCTACATATGCTTTTTGATACAAGATGTGTAGCTGCTGTCTGATTTCAACTCAGAGACCTGCCTGAGAATTAAATCAGAACAAGAGGTACTTGCTTTGAAAAATCAAGCCTGATCCCACAACTTTTCTCAATCAGCATCACAAATTGGAGCCATCCAGTTTCACCAAACAGCCCAAATTTCACAAGACTAGCTCTCACTCCAGACAAGAACCTCAAGCTCTTTTGTGTGTTACAGAAGAAGCCACAGATTTCTTTTTCTTTTGTTTTCTGATGCACATACCAAGTTTTAGAATTCAACCGCTGACGCATGCTAAGAGTTTTCAGATGTTTCTGGCTCACCTTAGGGGCAAGGCTTGCCTGACAGCAGTGGAAGGAGGCAGGAGAGGTGATGATCCCCCTCCCTTCAGGTCAGGGAGCCACTCAACTGCCACCTGCAGGCAACCTGCTCCCTTGTACCACAGACTGCCCAGGTCACCCGCCCCAGCTTAGCCTGGGAGGAAGGGAAATGCATTCAATACCAGACACGAAACATCGGTAGTGAGCACAGGGAGGTGGCAAATGACAACTGTCCATCTGCTGCTTGTGTGAGTGCTCAGAAGCCTGAACTTGCTCACTGGCTGCACACAGCAGGATCTTCCCTTTGCTATCCTGTATGCTCTCGCCTTGGGAAAAGCAGTAGGGAACACTCTGCTGTTGCTGAGCTCTCCTGGGCCAAAGTCACCCCTTGATCCATCCCACTTGACTTATAAAAGATCCACCTAAATGATGCAGCTCTCTTGAGTGCTGTGACAGTCCAGATAAGGACAACCACAGGAAAAATGCCCAAATGTTTTAGCTCCCATGTTTTGGGGGTTTTTTAATGAATCTACTATGAGAAAGGACAAAGGAAAAGATTACTCATTTTCTGTAAAACTACTAATTCTCTCCTGAAGAAAATTAGTTCATCCAGTTGACTCCCCTTCATCCCAACCTCGCATCCAAAGCAGGGAGAAAAATTACACCCCTATTTTGCACACGTAACTCCAGCCTTTGAGAATTAACCTTTTTTCCCCACTATCTGTGTTTTCTCCCTTTTTCTGCCTAGTATCAATCAGCAAAGTGACACACGGGAAAGTAAACCAAGAACTTCACAAATGCTTTCCGTTGCAAAGTATTTGAAGTGTAAGGTTCCCACCTATTACCATGACAAGAAGGCATTTGTACAGTGAAGGTGGAAAAAGGAAAGGAAGCCCTTCCTTCCTTTTCTGCTTGCATCTTTTTAAATGATCAACACTAGAGAGAACTATAAAATAATGGCTTGACAGAGATGGTCCTCATTCCTGCCAGATCTTTTCTCAGTAAAAGAGCAAGGAGGAAGATCTCTAATATCTTCTGCATGACTAGTGTGCCAAACTCACCTTTCCAGGATTCCTCTACTGAAAACAATTGTGAGTTTAAACCATACTTGCATTTCTTACATGTTTTACATATATTCCATAGTAGTGATCACTGCAGTGACAGAAAATACAAACTCACCATAAGGTGCAGCACCACACAAAGGACAATCAGAAGGAGACCAGGAGGAAGGCAGCTTTCATATTCCCACACTTTTTGGCTTCTCTTATCAGACTCTTTGCAAGACAGGGCAGGAATAAATCATTATCAGTAGTAACAGTACTGGTACAGTGTAGCTTCCTGTTCAGGAGCAGCTGATTGCATCAAACAACTCAGCCTGGCTAATCAAGGCAGAAGTCAGGGGGAATTCCTGTGCTTACAACTCTGAGCAGAGTTGTTGAGGTTCAGGAGGTATCCAAAAACATCCCCCAACAGATAAGAGGTCTCAGCACACTTCCCCAGCCACAAGTTGCATTGCGACCAAGAGAAGAAAGATGTTAAACTTCTGTCCTGGGTTATTCAAAGCCTCTCCTGGTGATTTTCTAAGCACCTTCGCCTGTGGTTAGAAGAAGTAGGAGATGTGTTGGGTTCCTCTCTCTCACTGTGTGCTTAGTGGATGAGGGGACTTTCTGCAGCTATGTCTAGATTCTAGCAATGCACTGTATGTGAGCATCTAGCTGTAATCCCTGCTTGACCTTATCATGGAATCATAGAATTGTTTAGGTTGGAAAAGGCCTCTAAGATCATTGAGTCCAAACATTAACCCAGCATTGCCAAGGCCACCAATAAACAACATCCCTAAGCACCACATCTACATAGTTTTTGAACGCTTCCAGGGTTAGTGATTTCAACATTTCCCTGGGAAGTCTGTTCCAGTACTTGACCACTCTTTCAGTGAAGAAATTTTTCCAATATCAAATCTAAACCTGCCTTGGTGCAGCTTGAGGCCATTTCCTCTTGTCAGTTGTTACCTGGGAGATGAGACGGATGCCCACCTGTATACAACCTCCTTTCAGGTAATTGTATTTTCAGTAGGGACTATCAGGGTAGACAGGATGCTGAAAGCAAAGCTGATCTGTAAGCTCTCCGAGACAGACCTTGTTTGACTTATAACCTGCCCTGAACTTGATTTGGCCACATCTCTGCAAGATGATGGTGCTGTGTCAGCAGTGACCACTTCAAAAGTCAGCATTGAGCCAGCTTACTTTCCCAGCTTAAAACCAGGTCACATTCACATGGCATTTGCATTAACCACAAAGCAGTGAACAAGGAAATTACTTTCATAAAGGTCTCTCCTCACGAGAAGGGGGTCAGATGTTATCCCCATTTTACAGATCATGAGACAAACAGACTATAATTTGCTGTAAAATTAAGCACATGTTCTCTTTTCTACTCAGCATGAGACACCGGGAAAAGCTGACCTGAACCACACTAAGACAGCTGAAAGATCACAGAGCCCACACTGTTGAGTTTGGTAGCCCCCAGACCTTCTCGAGGAGCTCCTCATCGTCTCTTCACATGAAGAAAACAGCACTGTATGCCC
This sequence comes from Eulacestoma nigropectus, assembly GCA_013397775.1. NCBI lineage: Eukaryota > Metazoa > Chordata > Aves > Passeriformes > Eulacestoma > Eulacestoma nigropectus. The sequence continues at coordinate 2,602,818 of VZTE01001811.1, forward strand.
TGTGCTACATTTTGTAGAGACAGGTGGAGGTTGGACAATGCCTGCACCTACTAAACCACATGGCCCAGCTTGCACACAGCCACCAGTCAATGGTCCCAGTTAATGGGACCTGTCATCCTCATGCCACAGGCCACAGCTTCACTTCTGCTTAGAGAGTGGCCAAGGGGCTCCAGGGTCCCTCAGCAGAGGGCTGCAGCCAGGAAAGTGTAGAGAGCAATTCATCCCACCTGTGCTGAGAGATGGCTGGGAAGGAGAGGTCCCAGGAAGAGGCCCCCCACACAGGAGAACTTGCTCTGGTGTGCCACAGCTGTCCCTCTGGAGCCGGTGCCTCCACTCTTGAGGACAGCTGGCTGAGCAGAGTCTGGGGAGGCTCTGCCGCGGCGTTGCTGCTGCCATCCCCTGCCAAGGGTGGTTGGATGTCATTTTGTGTGGCACTGGAAAGCCAAGCTTTATGCTCAGGTGTCATATCATACATCACATTAGCTGCTCCAGCAGCTAGGAAGGGACAGTCAAGATTCATTAATGCTGTTTTAACATTAATTATGTTTGTAGAGCAGTGCTGCAAAGGAGCCTTTTGACAAGCGTGTCCACCCTTGGCTACATCATTTTTCCCTTCCTTTGCCTCCCAGAACCACACACTTCTTTCCATTAAGAGAAAATGACAGAGCATTATGATCTGTCAGGACAGAATAAAGCAGTTCAAGGTCATTGTGTTGTTCACTTAACAGATGACTTTTGACTTTTCCTCCCCATTTCTTCCAGTGTATAGAATATTTTATCACTGCCCTGTGGAAACTAACCTGAATTCCTCTCTGAAAGCAACTGGAAGAGGTGGCTGCCTGGGACAGTTCTTGTTGCAAAGTCAGTTTTCTTAACACAATGCTTTGAAGTCTTTGTCACCTCAAACTGAGGAAGTCAGTGACTACGGCCACTCTACAAACCACACAGGCTTTCACAACTGAAAAAGTGTGTTTTCCACAGGGATCGGGTCACATTCTCTCATACACCTTTGACCTTCTAATACAACTGGAAAGTAACTCCTGAGGAAAAAAGAGGAGTATATATAGGCAGGAAGAGACCTGTGATGAAGTCGTAGCTGGGCAGAGGAAGGAATGCTCAAGGTGCAGGTCATTGGCAGGGGCTCAGTTGCACAAACCAGAAAGCAGAGACTGAAATCATGGATGTTGGTGGCACCATGAAATTATTTGGTGATATCTTTAAGCCAAGTGCTAGTAAGAAACATGGGCAAAATGCAAACGATTACAGATATCTACTTTTGTCAGCCTAAGTAATTCACTTTGTCTCACAGAAACATGTCAAATCTATGAAATAAACATGACAATGGCAGGTTTTGGTGTTGGTGGCAGCAATATGGAAATACCATTCCACCATATCCCTGGGCTGGCCTGAATTCAGACAGCCTTTTCCCACATCCCATTACAAATTCTTCCTTCTCGCAACTTAATTTTTCCATTTCATGTAGCTCCATGGGTTTCACTCTCTGCTCTGAAATGTCTTGCACTGGAACACACCACTTGGCTATTTCTTTTTCTTCCCACCAAGCAGGTCCTCACTTTGATTCAATACATGTTTTTTAAACAAGAGAATTTTTTTTCCCCAGCAGCATTCATGGCAATAGGCAGCACATTCAAATCATTAATGTTCTGACATGGCAACAAACAAAACTTTTGCCTGTATTGAAACAAAGGATTGAGGTTCACCTAAGGTTTTAATTCACTGTAATGCTACAATGACACCAAGGAAAAAAATTAACCTCGCCAATGTGTACAAGCAGCTTGGATGCACACAGCATAGGCCAAGGGCAAGCACCCACCACCACCCAGCAAGGAAATACAACTTTTCTACATAGAATGCCACTGACCCTCCCCTCCTTCCCAGCTTCTGGTGTGCCCTCGCTCCAGGCTAAAGTTCCAAATCTCCCGATCGTAATTTGATTTCTTTCGGCTCACAGAAAAGTCCCTCTGCTTGGGTTCCGGGCAGCGAGGGAGAGCGAGGCAGGGCAGCGGGGCTCGACTGCCACCTCCTGGCGTCTGACTGCCTTCTTCGCTGGACACACACCAAACCCCATCGAAAACGCCAAACATCGAGAACACACCAAAACCACAAATAATAACTGGCACTGCCCTGCGGCTCCTCGGGTTGAGCCCCTTCTAACTCCGCAGGAATAAAACAGACTTATCATGGAGAAGGGGAATGAGATAGGTTGCTGAGTTTCAGGGTACTGAGCTTCACAAATTAATATCGTTTTTATGTATGCATATGTTTATAGGTTTTAATAATATGAAAGCTTGTGACACACTACAGGAGCAGTTAACATCTTGCACACAGGAGCTACAAGGCTTCCAGAGTCAAATTTCGTTTCTAAAAGGCCAGTCAAATAAAACACACCTCCTCAAAGGTGAGGTCAATGTGCCCCTCTGTTACAAAAGGGCTTCCATGAATGTTTCTCCTTCAGCTTTAGAAAAAAACTTATACGTATTTGTTCCAGAGAAATGCAACGAAGAAATAAATCTTATTAATTCTTTCTCCATTTCTTTGTCCTCTTCCTTGCTTATGAGGAAAAGAGAAATTTTTCCCATTTCATCCTCTAAACACTAAATATATTCACTAAACACAGTATTTCCGTTTTCTTGGAACACTCTGCTTTATTCTCGATATATACTTCAAGAGTTTTGAAAGCATCATATGAAATCTCCAACTTGTATCTTTCAAAATGTTATGGAAAGAGTAAGATAAAAATTAGTCATGTGAAAAAAATACAAAACCCTCATACATTGCCTTCTGTAATCCTGGGAATTTCAAAACTAGAAAACTGTGGTGTCAAAGTATTCTTGATTCATGGCCACAAAGCAAGCCTAGGAGAAATAATCCAAAAGAAATTAAGACATTTGTTTTGTATGCAGCAGGTGACTCTCAGGCTTGGGACTGCATGGACATATGCATGTGGAAAGATAATGAGAAAAATCCATCAAATTAGTTTTCTCACATCAGCATTCATGAAAGACAGCGCTTCATAAAACCTTTGCATCAACATGTCACCATGACTCCTCAAGGACATTAAAAGAACAATGAACTTCCCAAAACAAGAGGACAAAGGAAGTTTTTTTTGTTCAACAGCAACTCTGGGCCTTGATGTGCCATCACTCAGCTGAGGCAATGAAACAATTAGGGGAAGCCCTATCACCTTGAATCCACCCAGACATGCTGAAATTTTCTGCCGATCACAGATGAAGGTCAGAAAGGCCAAGCCAAGAATTGTAAACTGACAATTTTCAGCAAGGAATCCACAGCAAAGCCAGCCAAAGCCTGGCCAGCATTTGTCGCTAATTCGAAATAAATCCTATCGGGAAAAAACCCCAACCTCATCCTCCATATGTGGATGTAAGCATACAGAAGAGATTAGCTGTTACTAAGAATAAGACCAACGTGCACTGTGACGACAGCTGGATAATAGGCACTAACAATTGCAACTCCCCCAGTGTGAACTGAGCACTGGCTGAAGTCAGAAAAATGTGTTTTCCTGTGGATAAACCTGGGCTGATCCCAGGCCCCTTCTGCAAACATATCCCTGAGCCCTGCACGTGTGAATCAATCTGGTGTTTGGCATTAGAGATAAAGCTACAAATACAACATTGTGAAGAGTATTTCCCTGTGGTTAAAATCTGCTTCTCTGAGGTGCTATTCCCAGTGTGACCAGTGACTGTCTCATAATCTAGCATATTGCCACAGTTGGGAGACTTTCTAAATGTCTTATGCAATTTTGGCAGCACATCCCAATGAAAATACCAGCAACCTAGACACACATTATTTTCTTCAGCTGGTTTGAAAAGTCATAGGAAGTGACACAGCAAATGAAAAGTGCTGAGTAATGGGATATTCTGCAAGAAACCCCTCAACTATCCAGGCCATTCCAGCTCCAAAAGAATATACACCCAAGTTTTCAGCCAGAGATTGTAAAACTGAAGCCTCTCACCGCTGGTACAGCTGAGATGGGGATGTGAACCGTGTAGTTGATTGCTGCTGAAATAGCACCCCGTGAGCTGTGCTCCACTGTGCAAGTGCTACACCAGGATCTGTTAATGTGCCGGAGAATCTCTCACAGATAGATGCTGGCCTTGTTATCACTTTACATTTCCATTGCTGCAAGCTATGGGGACTCTTGTCTTGCTGGGCTTTCTGATCTGGACCACCACCAAATTCCTGCTCTTCCCTCTCCTCCAGCTGAAGTAACTGCACTGGCACTTCTCTGACTGCAGAGGACAGAAATAAATCCATCTTTGCACAAGCTTCCACCCCTTACCTTGAAGTCACTGTGCTGTGCTCCAGGCTGCTCTGACAGATTCACTACATTGCTACAAACAGCAGAGAAAAATATTGTCAGCCAAATAGAAAGGTGGAGAGATCTCTTTTTAGTTATTGTTTTCCAGAAAATTCTGGAGTCCATTTCTCTTAAAACAGAAAGCAAAGGAAGAATAAAGAAGTTAAAATGACTCTGTAGCAGGCAGTGTATTGCATGGTGCAGTGCCAGTTCAAAAAAAGCTCTTTTGCTGTTGTTCATTTAATCCTAAAGCTATCCTTTTTTATCCAGTGCTACCAAAACCTGTGAGCTATGAATATTATGTAAATTATATAGGATGTTCCACCCTAGTAAAGTTTTACACTAGGTCAGCATCAACGGCCCTGTACAGACCATGCAGTCATACACAGCTTTATTTGTGCAAGAGATGGACCTGGCCTCTGTCTGTACCAGGAAAATTTGCTTTGAAGAGGGCTCTTAAGCCCACATAGACCATCAGACCGTGCCCTAAAACCTCTCTGTTTCTGCTATGAAAGACTTCAAGAGGCAGAGAGAGGTTTATAATGCCCACAAAGTACCCTTTGCAGACACAGATTTCAGCTTTTTAGATTAGGTGATTACATAAAAACAACTGGTTTAATACCCATCTTCCTCATCACATCCATCCTCATTCTTCTTTAATTTAAACCATATTGATTAAAAAAAAAGAAGACATAAACCCCAACAACAAACACTACGGGCGGGCCTCCCATATAGCTCCCTCTCTCCCACAGCCCTGTGCTCTCCTACACCATGCTCATCAGCTGAGAAATGTTTTTGATATGTGGTGTGAAAATAATTCCATTGATGGTAGTGAATACCTTTTTCAACAGATGACTGTGCAAGGAATATCCCAGCTGTGAAAGCTCACCTGTTTTTTCCTCTAAATGGACTGTGTTTACCTACCTTTACTACAAAAGTCCAGCAAGGAGCAGGGTCAGTACTCCCCCTTTTCCCTCCTCAGCAGGTGAGCAGTAAGACATGTAAGGAAGGATTAATCCGGACAAGAAGCTTTGCAGTGCAGCAGACTCTCTTCCTCTTGGTCAGACTGGAGGTAAATCCTGGTTTTCCTCCCACAAAGGGTATGCACCAGCTTTCAGGTTTTGGTAACTTTCTTCAGTGCAGCTAGAAAATCGTTTCATGGAGAGACTCTTCCAGCAAAGTACAGCCATTTCTGGCAGCAAATACTATTATTTAGCAGCACAAGACATTACATATGACAAAAAGAACACATTATACCCTATCAGTTGTCATCCTCCTAACTGAGGCTTACTGAACAGCATTTCTGTTATATGATATATATATCCACAAGATATATATATATATATATATATATATATGAGATATATATATACACACAAACATGAATAACACTAACAAATGAGCTAAAATGTGTTAAGTACTGCCCTACTATACAGGCAAGCAACCTATAATCGCAAGAAGCATGGTTTGGAATACAAATTGGAACAGAATTCATCCCAAACATCGCAGATACATGAAAAGCCACTTGCTTTGCAATCTCTAAGATGCCACAGAGGCTTCCTACCTTCAGTCAAAGTATGGGGTGGGAAGGAGAAAAGAGCACAGGATTAAATTTAAATCTCTTAAATTGAGCCAATGCAGAATTATCCATGACGGAACTCGGCTAAGACAGACGATCCTCTCCATTGCTGTCTTTTGTAATCATCTTTCCTTTCTCTCTTATCTTGAAAATAGTATTAAAAATATAGGGAGAAGGCCTGTTTTTCGCATGAGGATGAAAATATTTCCTGTTAAGTTCTCTAGAAGTGAATTTACACTTGGATGGAACACACAGTTACTACTGACTGCACAGCAGAAGTGTGGTGCACTGGCAGCCAAGGCTGTCACTGCAAGTACTTTTGCCTAGAGCTGCTTCTGCCACACCCCCTCATACTCTGCCTCCATGTTCCATTTCCAGCTTCAGCTGCCATAACCATGTCCATTAGGAGCCACTTGTGTCTAAAGGAACACTTGTATGTTTTGTGCTGTTTGACGGGAACTGTGTCATTAGTTCTCCTACAACTATTTTTCTCCAGTGAAATGACCAATCTACAGAGCCAGATTAGCTGGATCATGTCTTTCCACCATCCCCTGAAGCTGTCATTTGCTTGTGAGGGGGACAGCAGGAAATAACAATTTATGTGAATATATTTTAAAATAGAGAAAAATTATTGTATTTAGGTTTTTTTTCTGGACAGTATTTATCCACCAAGGATTAATTACAACTCCAGTACCAAGATTAAAAATAGTCTTTCATAGTTTGCTTTGATAAATTATGGACTTTTTAATCTCAAAAATACTCACCAATGCCTTTGAAACCTGAAATAATTTTATGCATTCTAACAGAAATGTTATCATCTGTTCAAACTACATCTGAGAAAACTCAGGTAGAGGTACTAGCTGCAACATGAACATTTGCCTGCCAACTGAACAAATGACTAAACAATTCCTCAACCATCTGCATTTTGGCTCAGTCACACAAGGTTAAGTAGCTTTTCAGTTATTTCAGTTTAATGTCTAAATCAATACTGGAGAATGCAGAAGCAATAAAAGCTTTAAATGCCACAGGTTTACCATTAAAAGAAGACTGGAGATGCTCCCAGCTTCAGTAGCTTTTGCTTTCATTCCTTTACGAAACTGTTTCATTATAATTGGTCAGCATAGCCAAGCAGAGAGTTTAGGGCAAAATGTCTGTTCCAGGCTTAATGGTAACGCAGACATAGCCATGGCCAGCATTGCTTTACATGGGGCTTCTGTATTCAGCTTTTTTTGCAAAAAGGAAATACTTTATCCCTTTGAATCCACATTGGCAGGTAGACATTTTTTGGCTAGTAAATGCTAGCAAGCATTTACTTTCTTCTTATAGGTAGAGCAACCAGAAAAATATTGCTGCAGGAATTGCTCCTTCATGCCACAGACCAGAAAAGTCTGAGGTGCTGAACTCCAGCTCCTGGCAGCCACGCAGATTTCAGCCAGACTGGCACGAGAACCACTTTACTTCCCCACAATGATTCTGACAGCAAGAATTTTGAGGTGAGGTAGCTTATTGAGAGCCATACTACCAATTCCAAATTTCTTATTAAAACCACCCAAAACACAGCAGACTACCTTTCCACAGGGCACCTCATTTCAGTAAAAAAAGTATTTTCACTGAAATTTTCAGAATTGTGATTAATTCTTTTCCAGTGATGAGGTCTCCAGTCTTTCATTTTCATCCTTTAACAAAGTATAATTACAGCTCATTGCACTTTTTCGTTCTTACTTGTCTATGTAAAACCTACTTGGACTGAAAGTCAACCAACACTGAATTAAGGGCATTTTTCTTGTACAGATACTCTCAATACTGTTAAAAGAAGCAACTGGTGTAAAGGCTTTTATTCTTGTTCAAAAGACATTATGTGCAGAATTGCTTTACAATTTCATACTTAAAATTGATTCAATTGAGACTCCAAGAACAGGTGCCATTTTGGAATTTGATAACGTATTTCCTGCAGCCTTCAAGTGTCCTAGGCATTCTTGGTTAAACTGCCATGAAATTTTTCAGTACTTCAAATAGAAAACTGTTCTTCAGAACAATCCTAATTGTCAACTTAATAATGGACAGAGCGGGATTTAATTTGGATTTTATGGTCTAGGAATACTGACCAAAACTATGCAAAAAGAACATACACATGTACACTAACTGGGACAACAGTTATGACTTTTAGGCTTTATGGTCTGGGAATATCAGTGGAAAAATAAACAAAGCACATTTTTGAGTGGGTACAGCACTTCTGAAGCATAGGGCAGTGCCCCCTGTCTGCATAAGAACATGGTGTGAATTCACATATTCTCACAAGGAACAGGGTCACAAAACTTCACCTATTTCTGTAGCAAGCCCATTTTCTTGAGGCAGCTTGAGGGACTCAGCTTGAAAAATCAAGAGATTATGTTCCTCCTATCTAGCCAGTATCTGTGTTCAAAATTTTCAAGATTCAAAATAGCTGGATTCAAGAAGTCAGACTGCCCACTGACTTGTAATATCCATTTCAGCAGTTCAGAGACCTCATCACCTATTTGGGGCAACATCAGATCCTGTGCCACAAACATACTTGAAGGTAAAGGAAAACCACACCAAAAATGTTATTCTTTATGAATTATTTTAATGAACCAAATATGAAGTGACAAACACAGGTCAAGGAAAATAATACAAAACCAACCCCATCAGCCTCTGACAGAAGGTAAAGATACAAGAATAGCTGAGGACGATTTGAGGGCAAACAAGAGAGCATAGTGAGAGATAATCATTCCTGCCAAGAATATCAACCAAGTAACCAAATCAAATAATAGTTTAGATTTCATGTCAAGTGCTTAAATAAGGTCTCTGGTTTGTTTCTTAACACAGTGAGTCCACAGAACAATAACGAATGGGCTATCCCTGAATTCGTGGCACCGGGTCCTATAGAGCATATTCCAGATTTCTCCAAATACTGGAGATAAAGGTGGCTAAAAAGAGAAGCAGAGAAAGTGAGGACCCTTTGTTACCCAGCCAGGTCTCAGAAATGGAATGTGTTTTCTAGACCCCAGAATCTTTGGCATAGGTTCCTTTTCAATGTCTGCGCGAGTGCTTTAATCCCATGACTGTGAAGGTTGCAGCAGTCAGTTTCTCATACACCAGAAACATAAGAGCAGCAGTAAGGACTGTCTGCAGAAGCTTTGCTTCAAGGCCTTTGTAAAGTCCCACTAATCCAAAACGCCTAAGGAGAAAAAAAACAAACAAGAAAACAAGTATTAATAGTTTTCTGTAGCAACTGTAGGAATCTTAAACCCCTTCTTGAGCTCGAGCCAGCTATGTTTAATAATACTTTAAAGAAAAAATCTGCAGAAATTTAAGGTCTGTTGTGCAAGAAACCTGCTTCTTTTCAAGTTGAGAGGTGAAATGAATTAGTATCCATATGTATCCTTAATGCCGCTTACTCTACAGACATTTAGGAGAATTTGGGTTTGTGGGCTTACTCTACAATATATTACAAAAACCAGGTTGACTCAAATGTCAAGTTTAAAGGAGGCAAAAGGAAACAAAATCCAGATCCAGGAACATTTTCAAAATATTAGTAATATTCAAGTCTTCTATAGCATGGTAGGAGAAATAAAACAAGAAAGCTCACCTCACTCTCTGTTGAAGAAGGTAAAGAACATTTCTAAGACTGCCCAGTGTTCGGTTCTCTGGGTTCAACCTGTGGCGTCCAAACTGAAAAAAGGAAGAGTATTTTTCTGTACTGTTTCCCCACTGTGCTTGGCAGAGAACACCACACATGCATGAAATCTGGAGAGCCTACCCTAAACCTCTTTAAACATTTTCCATGTTATATGGCCATCAGCAGAGAACTGAGGCCAAAGCTCACACTGCAAGCATTAAAACTGTACATACTACTGTAATTTGTTTCGGTTTTAAGATGGATTCTAACAAAGGCCATATTTCCTCTCTTTCAGTTGCTCTGGAGGAAGCAGTTTTCAAGATCTCAAAAGCATAATGTGCAGAGTCTTAGTAGGGATATGACACTCAAAGCAAATTCTTTCTGGCTTTCTCAGCTTTCACTTCAAAGATTCAGACCCTCACACATCTGCAAACCATTACTACATTGAGATTGCATAGTTGAACACAAAATTTATCTGCCCAGCAATGGTCTTGGAGCAAACACTTATGTGTGAACTGCTGTGGAACAACTCAAAATCGTTTGATCCACCTACCTGGCCTAAATAATATTTCTCTTTTACTCACTGCACTTGCCTATCCCCAAGCTGGTTTTCAGTAGGCATGATAGCTGCTGCTGTAGTTTTATGCCTCAGGAGTTAAACTAGCAATTTCAGCAACTCCTTTTCTAGCCTTCATTGATACTTTTATCTGATACAGGTCGATAATACTGTCAGCAAGCTGTAACTATCAATTATTAATATACAAGAGCCAGCATACTTGTATTTGTAACAGCACAGCCTAACAGCTTTTGAAGACTGTATTAAGCTTCTGTGCTAAGAAAGGTGAACTTGAGCAAGTGCATGTTGGATGAGTTTTTTCCCAGAACATGCTCAGGCAACTGCTACTTCTTAGGTGTAAGAAATTACCACTGACAGTAGGTAAAGTATGCCAGCTGATTTAGGCAGCTCAGAAATTTTAAGAAGATGCTAGGATGATACAGGTTCCTTTACTACGTGTCTTACCTTGGATGGAAACAGCAGCAACAGAATGCTAGTGGGAATCTCCCCTTATTAGATAAACATGCGCTCAAAATCCACAATCTTCTCATCAGCAACTACCCATTTGATATTGATAGATAAATCTATGTTAAGAATTCTTGTCAGACTCAGACACACCCCCCAAAAAATTGCTAACTAGGTTCCAAGTTACAGTGTCAGTCACTGCCCAGATTACTCATAGGCTTCCACACTACACCACAATTGGGTGCTTCATTCTCCTCTTTTCTCTGCAACCGGACAATTTTTATACCACAAACAAAGGTTCATCAAGAGAGAAAAAAACCACTATTTTTTCACTAGGATGTTAACACTTCAGTGTTTACTGCAGAAGATTTCCCAAAGGGACTGTGACAGAGAAAAGAGACTTTAGTTTTAAAGAGAAGTTTTTTCATCTGGGATCACTGAGAACATGAATGGTATTGTTGTACCTCTAGAGGCAAATTTAATTTATCTGCTCGTTACTGACACATAGGCTAAAGAACAGTTTCACTGCATAATGAGTAACACCAGTGTTACATAGTTTTAATGACTGAAAAGGAGAGAGACATACCAAATGGCAATGCTGGAAGCTGCTACCACTATCAGTTACACAGGATAACTGTTCGTTATATGACAGCAAGAAGAGAGCTGTGCCAAAGAGTTGAAAGCAAAGGTGTAGAGACCTTACTACAAAGAACCCTAGTAAATTTCAAAATAGGGTAAGTTTCTAAAGGCTTAAGGTTAAAAAGAAAAAAAAAAAAGTCCTGCACTACTTTGATGACAGAACTTAGTTATGATGTCTAAGTTTATATGAATTATTTTGAGCTTATATTAGTTTGTGTGTAAACCTGCTAAAATTGTTTCCAAAAAAACCCTGCAACCATATATATTTTTTTTGCATGCAGAATATTAGTTCTGAAAATACTAAATCTTTACTCATAACCTTTTTTTTTAACATCACTTAGTGTGTGTGACAAAAACTTCATCAACTAGAACAATGCCAACTTAATACTTGAAAACACGTCACAAAGTAAAGCAAGACTGAACCGGACAGCACAGGTGTCACAGACGCACATTTCTGCTGTCCTCGACAGACATGTTCAGGGCTCCTGGCTATTCTTTCATAGAGCAAAGGGACAGAAGTCACCCCTAGTGACTGTAGAACTAGAGACGGGTCCTTGTGTTTCCCATCATCACAGGGAGGGGATGGACTGGCACTTTTTTTTCCTTACATTGTCATCAAGAGACACAAGAATTTTGTTCAAAAAGCTAAAAGGAGACAGAAAACATGAAGCCACAAGACTGTAACCACTTCTCTAGGAACCATGGAAAGGAACAAGGGCTGAAGCTGTTCTGTTGGATGCAGCCCCATGAAACCTGCACTGCTGCGCAGTGCTCAGGCTAAAACAGAGCACTCCAACTTTCCTTCCAGTTCTCCTTCACATCAGGAGAAACTGCATCACAAATTAAAACCAGACTGATGTTGCAACTTACCCAGAGCTATTTTTGCTTAAATGTTTTTCTGTATCTGCCACTCCAGTAACAGAAGTCTGTGTTACTAGTTTAGCTACTGAGATGTGTCCAGGCTGTTAAAACAGGGTAAGGCATTGAAAGAAAGCACTTAGCTCAGCTGATCAAAAATTATGAAAACTTCAGAAAAGATGACTGCTGACAAAATTACATAGTAAGTATATTCAAGTCCTCTTGCTTTGAAATACAGCATCCTAACTATCTTTTTATAGGCTACGAAAAATCAAAATACATTTATTCCACTCTAATTAGAGAGTTACAAGTAATTACAAAATTTGCTTGAAAATTACTTTTTCCAGATGAACAATTAACCAGAAAATTCCCTTATTAGAGAAGTCTGAAAAGTGATACCCTTAGCATGGAAGGCTTGTTTTCAGTAATTCAACTCATTCTCCAAATTTGTCCAAGTTTTACAACATACACAATGGCTGTACCATACAGCCAAGTTAAGGCTTCATTACTTAGGAAAATATATTTCATGTGGAAACACTTATTAATATTTAACTGTTACAAAAACAGAGTTTAAAGCACAGAAATTAAAGTACAATATGCTTATGCATTGCCAGGTCTCCTCCTTCCCTCCTACCCCCCCAGTTTTGTCTTGTGACAATATTACAACAATATTGAATATTGACAACACACTGAAGGCAGCAGCATTATCCAGCATATATACAAACTGCAAGTAAGAATAAATGCAAGTGGTTCCATTACCACTACAATTAGCCTACATGGCCAGGCAAATGGTTAAAGATACTATTTATGAGGGAGCTCAGATTCCTCTGATGAATCATATTCTGGACACTGACAAGGTCAGACCATCCTCTGAACAACAAAGCCTATGAAAAGAAGTTTTTTTTTTTATTACCATAGGTCATCTGGAAACAGACTGGTTTTAGAAGACTTAATTCTAACTTCCCACTTGACACGTTTTCCATTTATATTCCAAGAAGTAAATGTACATTTTTGTACTGTCTAAAAGCAGTACATAGCATCAGCTTCTGTGAGGCACTGTACCAATACAGTACGCTGGCAATCCTACCAGCTACTTGAAACAAATGTGCACCAGTATGCCAAGTTCAATCAAAACCAAACAGGAGAGACATTCTAATCAGTGACCTGCATTGGGAAAAATGCCTCCCAAAACAATGGGTCCACTAACATAAATAAAAACAAGCCACGTGAACAAGGCTTGCATGATACAGACCGAGCCAGAGGCAGAGTTATCCTGAAATTAAATTATTACTTACCCGCAGAATTGACTGTACTGTCTGCAGAGGATAAGTGAGGGTGGTGGCAACTGCTTTGGCTATTGCACCAATGACAAAAGCATCCAAAGATGTGAGCTGTTCAATAGATAAAGAACAGATTAGATAAATAATAGACATAGTACCAAAACAGCCAATTACCCATTTGTATTGGGGATTCTGTACTGGTACCTGCTACCAGATTATCTAAAGATCTTTGGCATAAAGATTTCAGGAAATCTCAAGGTCTTCTCATTTTAAAGAGTTTGTTATAGTTCAATTAACTTACTTTTCCACAACTTAAGTTTATTTGTAACTTCTACCTGTTTTTACATTTCTCAATGTAACTAGACTACTAAAACACGGTTGATATAAGGCCATACAACCAGACCACTTTAAAGCACCAAGAGTGGACAAAAGATAAGGAAGTATCACTTTAACATACTATCAATCAATAAGCATTTCAGTTTTTGCAACAGTGAAACTAAAAAGTCACATGGTGCTTGTGAAAAGGTGACAGTGAAACATCCCTCTGTATTCCTGAGACATAATCACTACACTCCCAGGCAGAATTTTAGTCTCGATGATGTAGGCTAAAAATCTCATCCCCTATTAGTTAAGAACACCTGCTGAAGCCCATCCTCAGCACCAAAGCTCACACTGCTCCAGGATGCACCAAATACATTGTTAAAGCCTACACCGATTACAGTGCACCTCAGTCTAACAGTGTAATTAATCACTGACTATAAGTAGGTGCCTATATCAAAACATGCTCAAAATATATTCTAAAACATATTGATTGCAATCAAATATATACTCATGCATGCACCTCTTTAAAAAGGTCAACCTGATATATTTAAGACAACCAGGAAAAGACCAAATAGGAAGAAAAATGCTGTCCAAAATTAAAATGACCATTCCTAGGTGGAAAAAAAGTATTTCTCCTCTTCACTGATCATGGACAAAAAAATACTCCAATTTAAGATAGAACTAAATAATTTAAAAAAAACACAATAAATAAATATGTTATTAGCCAACAGGAAAATAACAATGCAGATGGAAGCTAAGCCCATCATTCAAAAAAGGTATTGTGCATAATGTAACTGAGTAGATCCATCAGGCACAAAGGGAGAGCGACAGCTGCAGTATTAACTAAAGACAGTAAAAAACCCAAGCCTCGCTGATGATGCAAAATCTCATGAAAAAATAATCTCACTATGTCTTGGGGAAAAAACTAGATGGCTTGGTAACATACTGGTATGACCTAATGTTCTAAAATCACAAATGAACAGTAAAGCATCGCATCTTAAAGATATGTTATGACATTATCTGAAAATGTAGCACAAATGTTTTTCAGTTTGCTGGAACATAAAAGGAACATGAGTTCAGCTGAGATGCTATATCTGATACAGACAAAAAAAAAAAGAATAAGGAAAAAGAAGAGGACTATAAAGCAGGGACAGAAAAGTGATTATAGTTCTATTTAGAGAATCAGGAAGGCCTGGTTGTAATGCTATGTTTAATTCTAGTGTCCGTCCTTGGTAAAATTATATTGAAAAATTGAGGTCTTCAAGGAAAAAAAGTTATTATTTACTGCAAAAAGGGTTTAAAAACAGACTTCAAAACAGTCAGTATGTAAATACTTATAAAAGACATATTAGAATTGAAATATCTACTTTAAATCAAGACCTGTGAACATATGCGAACAAATGTGGACAGGAGGTGCAGTTTTATTTTTACAGGTAGAAGAATTCATTACAGGAATCTCTTCCCTAGGGACAGGAAAGAGTCCCATCTCATTTCATGATGCTGGACCCTTTTTAGACACACTAATTCAAAACACCACTCGAAAATACAAGAACCAAACCTACATTCTGAATTTGTTCAAGTGATGCATATCAAAGAACCTGTCTTAGAGCATGTTCATCATCTGGCCTCAAAACATACTCACTTGCAGCTGCTTTTTCAAAAGCTTTCGCTTAAAGCCTTCATAAAACATGAACTGTATCGCAGGATTGAAGACCAGCAGCAAGGAGGGGAAAGTACCATTCCACAGAGCTAAGACTCCTTCATCTCGTATTATCTGATGAAAGGCATCTGAGACAAAAGATGGGGAAAAAAAAATTAACATTTTGAGTACGAAACTCTGAATATAAAAATACAAGAAGCTACACTTTAAGCCTAATACTCAAAATGTATAAAAATCCACTTCAGTCTTTTATGCAAGTGTTTTTATCTTCCATTTTAATCCAGAAGTTAACAGAAAAGTAGCGACAAAGGAGGTTCTTGCTTGCATCACCATTAACATAAACAACACTTATCTATCTGCACAGGCAGCTCCCTCTTTTTTTTTTAACAAGCATGGCATCCACATTAAGGACTTCCAAACCTTCTTCAAAATTACAGTAATATTTATTTGGTTGGTTGGTTTTAAAAGGAAGACAGCCTGAACATGTGAGTGATTAAGAGATAAAGGTGAGTGAAGTTTAATTTTCAGACTGTCTGCCCCAACTCAGACTCCCAGCTACTACTTCATGGGGCTCACTACTGCTCCATTATCTGTATGATAACATATCTGCCCTTGCAAAAGGTATTTTAGTTACAGGAGTGCACACTGCAAACTCCTAATTACCATCACAAATAGCCAAGCCCCGTTTCCTGTAAAACTCAATGCCTGCAAAGTGACAGGGTAGCACAGAGATTACAGGGTGAAATCAGTTACATGAACAGAAGTCTTCAAAGTCCTTGATATATTTTATTTCATTAACTTCTCTTTGGTTAAAGACAATAACAGGTGATTACCTATTATGCCTCTGTAATTGGTTGGTACAATGTCTTCATTTCTGAATTTTGCTCCCTGCAGCTTCAGGCGTGTGTTCACCACCCAGAGAGGGGTGGTCAAGAGTACATTCACTACTCCTAATGCAAAACATAGCACAAAGAAAATCAGCAAGAAACAGAAGATCTCAAATATTTTCTTATCCCCTTTTTCCCCCTGATTCACATGCTAATGAAACTGCTGGTAGGAAGAAGGAAAAAAAAATCAACACAACATATGGGAAAAGTAAATGATAATTTGTATCCTAATTCCTGCAGCCTGTGTTCCAAAATACACTTACATGGAATTTTACCACAGACATATAGCCAACTTAAGAATTTCCTTCCTTACTTCCACCAGCTATTCAGCCAGTCATCATACCTACACTGAAAGTATAAGAAACTACCAATTCCCCCCCCCCCCCCCCCCCAAAAAACCACACACACAGACGTT
>VZTE01001811.1:2629560-2661098 GCA_013397775.1 Eulacestoma nigropectus
TTTTTTTTTTTCTTTTTTTTTTTGTTAGCAATTTCACTTGAGAATCACAGAACAGTCTGAGTTGAAAAGGACCCAGAAGCGTCATCATGTGCTCTGGGATGACCCTGTTCAAACAGGGAGGCTGGACCAGATGACCCACTGTGATCCCTTTTCACATGACCCATTTTGTGATTCTTTGATTCCCTTTCCCAAACATTTAACACAAGCATTTAATTACAAAGAAGAAGCAATACTAAACTTCACGTTCTGATTCTGCTTTTTGCTAACTACAGTCCCTTTTACCTACCTAAAGTCTGGTACCTTCAAAGTAACACTTTTTCAAGACAATAATTTTTTCTTATTTCATGTGCACCAATTGAGTCTGATACATTTTCAAGCATCAGGGGATGTTTAGTCTGGGGGAAAGGAAGCTCAGGGGGGACCTTATTGCACTCTACACGTTAAAGGAGGTTGTAGCAAGGTGGGGGTCAGCCTCCTCTCCCAGATAACAAGCTACAGGAAAAGAGAAAACAGCCTCAAGTTGCACCAGAGGAGGTTTATGTTGGATATTAAGAAAAATTTCTTTAATGAAGGGGTTACCCAGCACTAGAACAGGCTGTTCAGAGAAGTGGTTGAGTCACTATCCCTGGAGGTATTTACAACCATGTAGATATTGCACTTCGGGACATGGTTTAGTGGTGGATGTGGCAGTGCTGGGTTTGTGGTTGGAGTCAATCTTAGAGGTCTTTTTCAAACTAAACAATTCTATTATTCTACTTTGTTTACTCCTTTTCCCAGCCTGTAAGCCCTTGCTCCTCCTTTGCCATCACAATGGGAGCCTGCAGCTGAAGCACACTGCTACAAAGAGAACATCTCCTGGCTTGTCACACCCTTTGGTAGCTGAGGATGGAATGAGAAGTCCTAGCAAGACAGGACTAGACACAGGTAGCTGGCCAAAGCACAGGGGAGCCATGGCTCACTGCAGTTAGGGCACACAGAGACAAGGCTATCAAACACACAGTTTGGGAAAATATCAATAATCCTGCAGCATCCTCTTGAACTTTTATGTAGGAGAGGTTCCACAAGTATGAAGGGGCTGAGGAAATTAAATGAGTTTGGACATGCCACAACTCGTAACAGCACTTGGGAGATGATCCCCATGTCTGTTCATATCCTGTTGGGTTTTTTCCAATTCTCGTGTCATCTACCGGTTTCCAGATAGCTTCAAGGTTTTGCTTGTTAATAATCGCTCCCCTTTTGTTAGTTTCACCTATACTTAAGAAAAAACTATAAATAAAGATAGGAATGGATGTTCTCTTTAGCTTTGTGTCATGTTAGCCCCGGGCTCTTTGGTTCCTTTTGTTACTCCATCATCTTTCGTGCTTTCTGAAAGAATAACTTAATAGCATTTTCTTCATAATTGCAATTCTTAGTTCTTCAGCCTCAACTCCCCAGCTGCCTCTTGTTTGAGGTGCAAGAGCTCCTAGTGCTTACACCGGTGGTAGGAATCACCCCACCATCCATTACTTAAATAGGGACAGGGTAGTTGGAATATTACACTCTTCCCAAGAGTTTCTGTCACACATTTGGGTAAGCCATTCCTTTTTGAGAAGATGTTCCTTCATCAGGTGGCTATTAACAGCCCCCTTGTCTCTACCCTTCTGTAAGGAAAATCTCATTATCTTCTCTGAGGGAGGGCAGGTATAAAGAACACAGGCGACTCTGCCCAACGCGAGTGTTTCACTTGGAGAGAAACATTTTTCCAGTACAGTGCCCTAGCACATCCCTGTACTCAGACTTTAGATGATGATACCAGCAACCTAAGAGACACAATTCATTTATACAATGCTGACACCACTGATAGTCCCATTTTTTTTTTATAGTGTAAAATGCCCTGTGATGGATGCACCCCTTCTGACTGAGTGACAGTACTTTGGTCCAGGCAGCACCAAAAAGGAGTCCTGACTAAAACCATCCCTGCAATGCAAACCCCAAGAACCATCCTAAGTCGTATCTTATCCAGGAACAAAGGACTTTAGGCCTCTCTTATCAGGAGCTCACAGTACCAGCCTGAGCTGGGACTAGACAGAACTGAAACTGCTACAGCTGCACACCTGCACATACAGCAAAAGGGGCTCTGTCTATGAGTCAGTCATTTTACCCTCTAAATAAGTATCTGTAGCCCCCATGAGCCCATTGAGCTCTCCTATACAGCAGCAGGCTGCTTGGCAATAAACTCCCCCTTGAGCAGGGATGGCTCTTAAGGTTAATGCTTGAGGCTGAAATATCCCCTTACCAAATATCTGATATCTATAATGAGGAAAGTGACATTTTACATTAAGCCTAAAAGTATATCATATAATAGCAGCAGCTTTTATAAATCTAGCTATAGCTTAATTATTAGAAGTAGAGTAAGTAGTAGAGTGTTCAACCAGAGTGTAAATTATTGTTTTAACAATAATTGAAAGCATTTGTAAATCACTGTTTAATTACCCTTCAATTATTCCTTAAGAACAATTCTATCACCATTTACTTTTCATTTAGGTGTCAATTATCTTTGATCATCGTTTAATCATCAGTAAAACCTTTTTAGTTACACCCACATTGATGTACTCTTAATAACTCACCTGTGACACACTTCTACATGCAAAAGACTCAGACCTTAATTTAGAATTAAGGCGTACACAGGTCACTGGCTATCTCCTGTCACTAAAGCAGGCAGGAGCAGCTTTACAAATCCAGGGAACAACTATGCAAAGTGATTGCACAATCAGGTCCATGAGCTTTCAGGAGTAATGCCTCAAACAGGACACAGACTCCCATTACTGCTGTTCTTTTTGGTTTTGTCCCTCTTGTGTGAAGGCAAGCTTTCATCAAAGAGTCAGTTTATACTGCAGACTGGAATTCCATCATAAATGTGTACCCAAATAACTCTATGCTATTTCTACTACATTTAGCAATATTTTTAATGCAACACTATGCCCTGTATATATTGCAAACAGGTATTAACAGGTAATGCAACAACTGCTATATTCTTAAAGGAACGAACTTTATTGCTGGAACATACAGACCTAGTGAAGCTGTCCAAGAAATACAAGGGCACACTACAGATTCAGTTAAACAAGATTTGCCTTGTATTCTACCGAGGGGAAAAAAAAGGAAATTACCTAAAAACCTACCTAAACCAACCTATATAAGAGGTTTCATGAAGACATGGCCTTAAGGTCTTCACAGAAATGCCGCAAATTCACCAGGTTTCCAGGCAAACACATAATATGCACAAGTGGGGCTTAAGGAAGGACAGAAGGCCCAAGTTATCTACTTTTCCTCAAATCTGTCAATTCTGCCTGAAAGAGGTGGTCTAAGTTAAGCAACTACAAGTACAAACATATTCTCTGTACATGAACTGCATCTTCATAATTTCTTGCTTGCATAATTCTGTAGGTTCCTGTACAAGGAGGTGATCAATCTTGAGAAAATTTATTCTTCATGGATTTTCTTTGGCTGACCCAAACTTTGTTTCTGATTCATGACAAGGAATGAGGATACTGTTGGTGACTCCAGAGGTCAAATTTACCGCCTCTGCACTGTCCTACCTTTGCAAGTAAAGAATGAACTCTGAACTTAAGCTATTTCTACTCTACTACTCTCCTTATTCTAAAATTAATTTTATAAAAAATCAGAAATGCCTATCTCCTTTATTTTTGCTTAGAAATTCCATTCATTAGAGAGTGCAAACATGTTAAGACAGAATTTAATTACCACTTTCAAAACGACTTTCTGAATCTGTTGCAAAACTTTATCTTTCAGAGAAGGTGGATAAACTGGATCATGCTCCCAGTAGGTCATAGATAAAAGCAACTAAAAATTAACAAATAAGATTGCATGTGCTGACAATTTGAAGTCATTAAATAGAGCAATTTGATCACACCAGCTTGTCAAGATCAGGCTTAAGTATTAAGGTCAAGGCAAAACCAGCCTCTTCCAGAAGCAAGCATTGCAATCACACACATATTAAAAAGCACATGTGTATGAACTTTGTCTGAACAGATTTTGACTGAGCCTCTGGAATGATGCAGAATGTTCCCTATGCACTTCATCTAGGTCCAGGGACATTAGAAAAGTTGAAATTCTTTTTATTTTAAATTCCTTGCATTTGCCATTATTACATTTAATCTCCTGTCATGGTACTTGCTCAACAGCCTAACTAGACCAAATGTCCCTCAGTCACATTTAGTTTTACATAGACTAAGTAATTGTCAAACACAAATTTTGTTGCCTTGATGTTGTTGCTTTTCCCCTTAGGCACTTGTTAAATGTCTAACAACTGTTCTGTTCTAAATGCACATTTTTCTGTGTTTTTTTTGTTGTTGCTGGTTTTTTTTTGGGGGGGGGTTGTTGGTTGGTTGGTTGGTTGGTTTGTTGTTGTTTGGTGGGTTTTATTTCGTTTGTTTGGTTTTTGGGGTTTTCAGGGGGGGAGGGTTGTTGGGGTTTTGTTTTGGGTTTTTTTGGTGGGTTGGTTGGTTTTTGGGGGTTTTTTGGGTAAAGGCTAGTAATTAATTCCAGTTCAGAATCTTGCTTTTTCTGGTCTAAAAAGTTTTCACACAAGAGAGAAAAAATGTGCCAGATTACAAAATGGCTTCTGAAAAATCTATTCTTTTTCAAGAACTTTTCCTCATTGTAGGATAACACACAAGAAAGCGTGAGGGCAAATCATCTTGTAGAACAGTTGTGTTAATTGTGTTCCTTATAAACACTTAGCAATAAGCCATATTTTAGACCAATTTTTTAAAAATCTGAAATAAGAAAACATAGGTGGGTTTTCTTTTCCCAATAAGAACTAGATGCTAGTGGCTGAACATCAGAATGAATTTTCTCTAATGAGAGGCAGTGCAGTTGGCAGCAGCTCAGACACTTCATTCTCAATATAGTATGATTTCCCCACAAGTTGTACCTTCAGCCTATTTTAAAAGCTAATTTTATTGAACACTGTGCTGGTTGTTACATGATTTCAGCTATGATATTTTTCCTTCTGAAAAGCAAAATGCAAATTCAACTCATTTCTAGTAACTCCTACCCACCAGTGAGAATGTTAGAAAACGAAATGTTTCAATAAAGGAATTCAATTTACTATTACCTGCTTTAGACCTCACCTCCTTGTTACTTACTTTGCACTTGAGTAATAAGTACCTTGTTTTTCTGAATACCTTTGTTCTATACAAATTATGCTTACCATCTGGACTGCTGCAGCTGCTGGACTTCAGGAAGAAATTCTAAGATAAACTGCTAACCTAAACCCTGTAATCCTTCACATTTAATTTCTTTACTTCTAGTAGCAACTCACACTCCTTGTAGCCTCTGAAATAAATGTTTATGCATTAAAAAAAATCCAGTGCAACAATGAAGGTGCCGAAGTTGTAACCCACTTAACAAAAACAGACGTAACACATTCTGCAAATACATTTATTTATTGATAAGATCTCAAGCTTGTCTGAGATCATCCATCTAGAATGCATCTTTCAAGAGTGTGTTTGTACAGCAGACATATACAGTAGTAACACTTTGTTAGCAAGATTACAAATTAACATCTGGATTTGGTTAGTCATCAAGATTCAGATTCACAGGAGAGTCCTCGGTATTTACAGTCCGTGGGACCTCGGGACCTCCAGTCAGCAGGGACAAGGAAAGGTTTGTCTTACATGAAGTTCCTGTTTGTGAGGATCACATCAAGTGAGTATGACTTACCCAAGCTCTGATTCACAAGGTGATCAATGACTTGTACCCGGTCACTTGAATTTTTTTTCTTGCTCTATAGTACAGATCCACCAGCAACCACCTGACTTGCTTCCTTTGTCACATTAAAACTGTTCCTGCCTCCTCTGTATGTGCATTTTCTTATATCACACTACTGACCCCCTATGATTTATCTTGCGATACTGAACATGGAAGTGTCTGCATTCGATTGGACATCACCATTCTTTACTCCACTTCAGCTCTTGGTAATCAAGAATTACTTTCCTACAATGCTGCCTTCACTGTATCATGTGTGAAGCAAGGTTGAGGCCCACCTGCAGAGCTCTGAATACAGTTCAGGAGACACCTTTCTCTAGGCATCAGAAGAAAATACTGCTACTGTTTTCCTAGTGAACCACTCTCCAGCTCCAGGTTACCAATCCACGTCAGTACCAGAAACTGCCAGTGTCAGAGTGCCCTGCAGCAAATGAAAGGAAACAACCCTCCAGCCTCTACCATCAGTTCAACAACTCACTTGCTCTACAGCCCTGAAAGCACTGCAGCATCCCTCAGCCTACATGCCCTGGGGGATTTCAAAGGGGCTCCAAACACTTCAGTCAGCAGCATGCCATGATCCGTGGGAAGGTACATGCCAAAGCTAACTTGGCTCCAGCTCCTCCTAGCTAGGTCCAGAATCCCCCACCCACATGGGTGAAGGATTCTGCTTGGACAGCAGGTGCCATGAGCTCCCATAACAATCTTATTTGCTCTTCCATCCCACAGAAGAGGGATGTACAGGCATATGCAAGAGTGTGGCTTGTATGAGCTTTATGCAAAAGCCCCGAAAGTAACACACAAGAAAAATGAGGTGGTGTTTAAAGACAAATACTTTAAACTACATATAGTACTTGCAAAAAGCTGTTTCTGTAACATGGTTTTACCTTTACATGGCTTTTTAGTACTCATTAACCCATTTCCTCTGGCCTGTCCTGTCACTGCTCTACCTAGGCTTGTCCCACCTGCCTTCATCCAGTTTTGAGAGTCTGGCTCTTACTCATCTAATCACTGCCTTCCCACAAAGACAAACCAAGCTACTTCAACAAATATCATTTATTCATAGCCCAACAATGAAGGGAGAGAATATTTCCAAAAAATTCTAGTAAAGGCACCAAGCTTTGCATTCTCCACATTACTGTGCAAAAGGACTCCCTGTGAACTTGAGCAGCGTGGAAGTGACAACTGAGCTGACACTTGCTTTCCCTTGGGGCAGCAGCTGAACCACAGAGCACAGTGAAGTCTCTGGGACTCACACAGGAATAAGGCGATGAGCCTCCGCTACCAGTCAGCTGCAGGTGTATCACTGCATTGCATCTGTGGCATGGGATCAGCCAAAGAGCACGGTACAGGACTTACGCACAAGGCAGAAAGGCACACCTGAGCCAGGGGCAGGACTGGCAGCACTCTGTCCTAGCTGACATCAATACGCTCTTGCAGCTTTCAGGGTCAGACTGCCAGCAGAGCTGATTATTGCCACTGCACTCGCAAGAACTACCCCTACTCTATGCTGCAACAGAACAAATAACCTGAAGGAGCTGCCAGTAAATACAGGAACAACCACTGAAAAGAACAACTTCCTCATTTAGCTACTTATATCCCACATGTAGAACTTCTCATGTTTGCTCATCTCTTGTGCAGTTAGCTTTCTGCACTTGTACTTCTGTTCAAACCAGTTTAGCTACTTAGATGTCCACACACCAACTAGGGGAACTGAGATGAGGTCCAGACAGCTTGTCAGTTTACTTGCTGAGTAACACTAAAACCAAAAAAGCTCACACACCAAGGGAGTCATAGGACGCGTATTCCCAAAGAACAAGAATTCAAAATAATATAGCTAAACTGCTAATACCAACATCAAAATGAGGGAGAATGTTTTTATTGAATCAATCAACTCTCAGTAAGGGCAACTGATGTGTAAGCAAGCAGGCAGGACACAGATATGACCATTTCTATTAGGTAGGAGTAACTTCCTACTTTTGACTACTCATGGGTAGACAGACACAAACAGCCAAGACTGAATAACAGGAAACTGTAGGGAATAAATCTATATTCAAGATACTCTAATTTGTGCTCAACACATATGCACTAGCCTGAATGCAGAAGTCAAGATTCAGCCTGTTTTGGGGGATGACCTACTTCAAATATCTCTTCTCAGGAATGGGAGATCAAGACTATGACCAAAAGCCATGCACACAGCAACACACAACTGTAATTTGAGTTCATTTGGTCATGAAGACAAGCCCTTAGGGATTTAGTTCCAATTTAAAACACAAGCTATATACACAGTTTAATTAAAGCACTTCCACATTTAATTTAAGCAAAATAGTTTTTATCAGAAGGTTACACAAACCCAAGAGGCTGTGTTTTTCAAAACCATACTTTATTTTTAAAGGCTAAGAGAAGTATTCAGAACTGTATTTCTTAAGCAAAAAGATTCACATTTCACTGTGCAGGGTCATTAGTAGGAGAAAAAGCATTTGGGGATTTACTTTTTTGCAACTGCTGTTGAGTTCCTACATCAAACCAGATTTGTTTAAAAATGGTAACATCAGTTATGGCTTAAGATACAGAATTACAAAAGAGTAACACAAACCTTGAAACTCAAGTGGTGAACAGCTAACTATGGTCATTTTTTCCACATAAAGATGTTTTAGCCAAGACAAATAGAAGCAACTGTCTTTATTGGTAGCCAAATCCACTGAACATCAGCAGCACAGACACTGCTTCAAGGATACTCATTCTGATAAATGCATGTGTTAGAAGAATGTTCTGTCTGTTCCAATTACTTCACCTTTTCCTCCATATCACAAGCCTCAAAACCATGGAGGTATGAAACCACAACAACAGATTTTTTTTATTTTTTTTTAAACAAGAGGCTACAAGAAAAGATGGAAGACTACAGAATGTGGTGAAGAAAGAGTCATCACCTTTACAGAGACAGCAGGACTTTGACCAAGAAATTTTGATCAGCGAGCATGTAAGGACTCAAACCGATTCAGAACCCAGAGCTACAATTTTGTTGGGTATTCTCCCCTTCACCGATCTATAACTCTGCATGTACATGTTCTGGATGGCTTGCATTCAGTGGGACAGAGGTAGTGATGGGAACAAGATTCCTTCCCTAAAGTTTCCAAATAGATGCAACCTGGTAAGCATGGCCCAAGGAAGGGTGAGTGCAAGCAGCAAAGGGCCTGCCAACTGGGAAAGGACAAGAGCACAAGCACAGAGTAAGCTGCTCTCCCATACCCAGACTGATAAATAAAATGTTACATAAACGTGCTGGACAAGAACTGAACAAGTAACAAAACATCTGTGGCCTCAGCAATATGTACTTCATGCCAGGTTGTGCAAAGGATAGAACTGTACCTTTGCTGTACAGTTGTGATGATCAAAATGATATAGTATTTGCAGTACTGCCAGAAGTTCCAGTGTGTAACTAGCTAGCCTGATTATTCTGATAGTAGCTCTATAAAGTCAGTCACCCATTAAAAAAAAAGAAAAAAAATCTGTATTTGCAGACAATTCCTTTATCCAGTTAGTTCTTCAGACTTGTCCCACCTTTGCTATTTTTCTTTCCTAAGGGGATTATGACAGAGTTCAACTGTTAAAAGTTCTTTCCCCTTTGCTCAGTGAGAGCAATTTAAAAAATGGCATGTTTTTATCTTGCACTCCTGGAATACTACAATTTGTTGTAAGAGCATTCATTTAGAGAAAACTGTCTGTAATACTTATAATAAAAGTTATAATAAAAGGTTGCAACTCTTGGACAAGAAGGGGTGGTTGAAACTAGGTCATCTGAATATAATTTGAGTTCTATAAACCAATAATTGAATAAAGTCAATACTTGGGGCTAGAGAGCAGTTCTCCTTAGAACACCCCATTTCTCTTCTTAAGAAGATCAGAGGTAAAATGGTTTGTTTTATTGCAACACTGGTTAGCCAAATCCAATCCTTCCAATTCAGATATGATTTTTAAGAACCAGGGATTTTATGGTTTACTGCCAAATTTGGCAGACAATTTACTGATGAGATTCATGACCTTGGGATTGCTCTGGTACTTGGACATATTTGCTGGGTTCTGGGCAACATCTTGGAATGCAACCATAACTTCTGGATCCTGCAGGACAAAAAGCAAAAATAATTAGGGCATTTGTAAAACAATTCTACAAAAGTGATTATGTGGTTCCACATGAATCTAATCTTGCTCAGCTTTTACATGACAAGACTACATTAGACTTCTGGCAGGAAGTCTCTAAAGACAACCCAATAATACAGTGCATGTTGTTAAGGCTATGTCAGTAAACATCAGAGTCATTACTGAACTTATTACAGTAATAGTTCAGTGTGTGAGAAGTGGGATAGGATAAGAGTTCTGTTTTCCCAGAACAGGAGCTATCAAACACAGCCACACCTACTGTATTGTTTCTGTTCAGGCATCTTTCAAATGCATTTTGAAGGAGACAGGAGTTTGATATGTGTAGCATGCCTGATAGGATAACTCTACTCTGAGCAACAGCTAATTCTCATCCTTTTCCCATTTTTTCATTCTAGCAGCAGAAGCCTGAAACTGTTGGGTTGTGAGCAGACAATGTGGCAATGTTTGGCTTTTAAAAATGCATCTAATTCTCAGTCATTCCTCACCTTCGCTGAGAAATCACACTTGGAAGAGAACCTTGTTATCTTTTATCACACTGCTGTGCTGCAGTTGATAAATACATCCACATATTCAATGAAGTCAGCGCCCAAAAAAATAATAACTCCATCTTCTTTATTTAGTATGAGAAGCATTAATACCTTTTCCCCATACTTCTAGTATATCTTTGGCCTCCACTGAACTTGAACTGGTTTTACTTGTTTTACATGTGTATGTTTTGAACATAATGAATCTGTACGTATCAATTTTACATCTCAGCCTGGAGAAATGTTTCCATTATAAGCAGTATCTACAAAAATTCCAATTTTCTTTAATTCAAGCAAAGTGCAAGCAGTTGATTATGCTCAATACAAATCACGGATGTTAGGTGTAATTTCATCTACTGTTCGTTCTAGAACATTTTAGTATTTTCACCAAAAGATGCACTGCTCCCTAGACTTCTAACCCATTGCTACAGCAGATGCGTTCTTTGGAAACCATCAAAACCCAACCAGCGTGCTCAGAGCTGTCTCTGCTACAGTAACACCATTCTGTACCTATTCTAGCATCAGACTCAGACCAAACCTGTTTAACAACTCTGATCCTAAATTGCATTTGGTAGGTGTGGACTCCACTGAAAGCACCCACACACCTCAGTCATATTTATACGTTGGGAACCAAGAGTCCAGTCTTATGGGAGGATTTACAAATGTGTTGTCTCCCTTAGAAAAGATAATCTGCAAAGTATATGGAAAACAGAATGCTAAAGTTCAGGAAAGAGAGACTACATACATTCTCTCCACTTTACAGGATTCCCATGCAAAGAAAAAAGGAAGACTTTCACAACCTCAGACTTCTTGAAATGATTTCAAAATAGGGCATATGATTGTAAAGATTATGTCATGTTGTTAGGTCTGTGGTTTCACTTATATATGAATCTGGAACAAAAAGCTGAGTAAGTTTAGTCGCTAGTTTGTGACAAAGCGCACCTAAATTAATGTTAAATATCCAGTTTTATGCTATGTGTTTCACTTTCCTATCAATTCACAGCAAGTAAATTATTCTGTACCTCTGTGACTCCCTGGAAGCTCTCAACCTTACAGAGTGTTTATAACATCCAAGGTTTCACAATGATGAGCAATATTACCAAAATAAAGTGTAAGACTGAGGATATCAACATTTCTGTAGGGAAATGTTTAGTACATAAACTGGAATGGCAGCCATTCCATTAATGGTATGAGGGAGACATTCAGTTTTCTAATGCTCTAGCCTTTAGTTGCAGAAGGAAAAATAAACTTCCAAGAAAAAAGTTATCACTGCTTTTTTCCAACTTAACACATTTTGTTGGAAGTCTGTGTCTAACATATGGCTACATGTCAAATAAAGAATCCACAGGTTCATCTTACACATCACTCCTTATAAAAAAAAACTTCTACTTGACTCCAAAATGCAAAAGTCATGTGTCTACAGAAAGCAGCTGTATATACAAGATATGAAGTACTAGACAACCCTTCACATAGGCAAAACAGTAAATTAAAACATATTAAATTTCAGTCAATTCTTCTGGAAACTAGAAAGCTTAGGGGCAAATGAGCTAAAATAACATACATTAGAAGTCACTGCAGAAAGTCACAACTTGCTATCATTAAGAAGCTGTGAAAAGAAATGCAACAGAAGTTTTGCTGCTTCAAGCAAAAATAATAATAAAAAAATCCTGAAGAAATAAATCTTCAGGTAATGGAACCAGAAATCTTCCTCAAGAAAAAAATTTTTATAGTGGTTTGCAGAGATCACAAAATCACAGAGTTGTTAGGGTTGGAAGGGACCTCTGGAGATCATCTAGGCCAACCCCCCTGCCCAGGCAGGGTCACCTAGAGCAGGTAAGATTTATGCCAAGGACGAGCAATAACTTCCCTAAACACGTCCACAGGCAGCCATATCTGGTTCTTTGGTTGCTTCTATGGATGACAAGACGAAGTTAACAGCATAACCAGTTTAATCTTGCTTGTCTTCAGGCACACACAGTTGCCAGGTTTACTGAGATGTTAAGAGTCAGGCATATTTCAGTATTAGCTCATGGAAAATAGTTTCCAAAATGACAAGATCACAGCAAGTCTAAAGAGACTGAGGTGGTGGTCTTCACTCTTAGAATATTCCCGTTTTGGCACAAACTCCTCACTATGAAAAGCCTCTAGAGACTATCAGTTAAAAAGCAATTTTGGAGCGATTTGTGTGATTCAGTACGTTCAGATTTTTTTGTTACCTCAGATAACAGGCATAATAGCTGCCAGCTAACATTATCCATCAACATAGTCCATAGCTGCACCAAGCAGATACCAAGCAGTAGAAACTACTGTCTTTTAAAACTAGAGCTTACATGGCCACTTCAGAAAACACCAGAGTGCAGAGTTGGACATTTTAGGAAAAGGTGGCAGTATAGACATAGATCAAATTCTAATAAATCATATCTGGATACAAAGTTGGTACAAGAGGACAGTAAGAGACTCAAGGTTTGCTAACAGGCTGTACATGTTAAAGCCTGCCTGCATTATCAGAAAACATCATCAACACACATTCTTGCAACAGAGTCCTACCCTATGTTGTGGCATAGTGATCAGCATGCAATGGAGTTTTCTTAAAGGCATGCGACAAGCACTTAATATTTAGCTGCACCTCAACACTGTTTTCAGCAACCTCTCATCACAAACTCCAGTGTTACAGCAGGAAGTAGCCAGGTAAGGACAGCTACAAGTCAAGGGCCCTTTCTGCATGGTTTGCATGCAAGCCAACATTGCTGACTGTGGCAGCCTAAGTAAAGGTGTGTTTTCCAACATCAGCAACCATTAAGGGAATGAACTCACGAACTTTTGCATGGAAAGTGATGATTTTTTT
This sequence comes from Eulacestoma nigropectus, assembly GCA_013397775.1. NCBI lineage: Eukaryota > Metazoa > Chordata > Aves > Passeriformes > Eulacestoma > Eulacestoma nigropectus. Next base: position 2,642,854 of record VZTE01001811.1, read on the forward strand.
ATTATTCCAGGGCATACTGAAAAAGGTTCCCTTGAGATGCCTTTATTTCAATAAGCTGAGGACAATATGTAACTCTACTTTAATCACAGCAATCCAGAAAAAACAAACAAGACAGTGTTATTTACTTGATTATTAGAATGCAGATGTGACTACATAGCTCTGACTTTTTCTAGCCCACATGCCCTTAAAACTGGTGTTGTCAGACATGTTCCATTTAATCTGTTGAAATATTTTTCTTGAGTAGAAGTAGTCATGACACTGAGCAATTCATTAATTAAGCAATTAATCAAGCCCACTAGGGAAGTAAGCTTCCTGAATATGAATTCAGAAAATGTCCAGTGAAGAACTATTCTAATAATACTTTGTCTCTGGCAAAACCTCAAACATTAATCTCCTAAGAGAAAGGTAATTCTCATACAATATTATTAAAATATATTGTGTTAGAAAAATATTAACAATTTTTTGTTTGTGCATAATTATCCCTCTACAAAGTGTGCGCATTCAAAAAATGAGCAAGTGAATTATAATGTGTGGAAAACGACCATTTGAGAGACTTTTTCAAAAGATATGACAACTGCATACAGCACACAGTTTTGCCTATCACAGACAGCGGGGCAGGGGTAGTGTGTGATTTTTAATTAAGCTTCCATTAGTTTGCAAAACAGCTAACATTGCATGCAGACAGTCTGGTGTCACACACATCAGGAAAGAATTTTACAACAGAAACAAGCAAGCACCCCATTGCTATCCAAAAGGTCCCATGTTCTTTCCTCCCCTTAGGCTCTTAGGTGCTGTTTCTCGTTCAGAACACGTAGCTTTGACTTTAACAAATACTCACCTGCATGGCTGCAAGAACTTCAGGATCACTGAGAATCTCATTGAGACCTGGCATACCTGCCATTCCTGGCATACCTCCAGCCCCAGGAAAGCCACCTGAAAATCCAACACAAGAAAAACACATGATGAAAAACGCTTAACTCACCTATACAGTAACTGTGCTCACTGAGACCAAGACATACTGCCCTTGTCACATCTCTAAAGTCATGTCTTTTATAAGGCTACAGCTGGTCCACTCAAAGGAAAGCAGGGTCTTCACCTTCTCTTTCTGTGAAGACCTACATCTTATTTCATCCATGTTTTCAACTCAATTGAATAGGAGGCTTGTAACGAGTACAGTTCTTTTTTTGGTTAACTTAAATGAGGTAAGTCTCAAACCCAGGAACATAAGGAGTTTGAATGCCAGGGGTGAACAACTTAGGGCAGAAGCAGCTCAGTATTATGTCCCAGACACATTCCACATTTGGCAGGAACTTTAGGTTTTGAAAAATTGTACCACCAATGGGAAAAAACCCAACAAAACACCAAGAAAAATACCCCTGAAGCAAAATGCTTGAGGTTCTCTTACGGAATCCTTATTCAGCAGCTTCCCCAGCTGTGCTGAGTATGACACATATGGTCTCTATCTGGCTGCTGATCCAATTGGAACATGCACACAGCCTATCTCAGCTCTCAACTACATCCTCATCTTCAATAGCATTGGTACTTTTGTCTCTCCCTGGCTCATTGTATAACATGGAAAGCCTGATTTTTGTGACACTGTCAAGAATAACTTTTCTATAAGGCAATCTGCACTACCTCCTTTAAAAAACTCTTCTGTTTAACAACAGCTTGCAACCAGCACAGATTTCCCTCATGTCCAATCCAAATTTTCAACTTGAAAACTATTGCTCTTAAGCAGAATGGATTCAAGGCAACCTTGGTAATTAAGAAAACATTTTTATACTCATTTTTCAACACATTATCAAGCAAATTCTGCTTCTTTTGTTTTCCCAGACCTAAATTCTTTCATTGTTATTCTTCAATTATTGATTTCTGTCTTCCCTCTACTTGCTACACAGCATCAATTCTCTTCAAGAGAAAGAAACCCATCCCTCTTACCACTAGTGCTCCAAGAGTTATTTGTACACAAGTTTTAAACGTCACATAATATTTTTCTCTGTGTCTTGAGAACAAATGCTATAAAAGTTATAATACTCCATCTGGAAACAACAGCCACCCCTACCTCAAGTATTGGTGCTTAAAAATAAAATACCTGGGAAGCCACCTGGGAAGCCACCAAACTGAGCTCCTCCTGCCTGTCGTCTTGCTTCTTCCTCCTGCAGATGAAAGCACATCAATCCACACAAAACAATGGAACTGCAGCCTGTTTTCTACTGCCCAACTGGGTTTAGGAGAAAAAAAATAGCCGAGACTGTTTCAGGCAGATATGCTATCACAATAAACAAAGCACTCTACTATGTTCAAAACCGCTGACAAGAAATTGCTCTATTCTTAATTTTGTACATGATTGCAGGTTAGTTATGCAGAGTATGTTTCTACTGAATATGAACTGTATGGTTTGTTTTAGCTCCCCAACCGTATTTTTAGAACTTCCACCCCCCACATATTAAAATTTATCACTAAAGCACAAAAAAAAGCAAGCAAACTGTGCCAGGAATTGAGGGAGAGAAGCAAAGTATTATTCTGAATTTAAAACCTCCCACTCTGGGATACATAAGTACTTTAAGTGAAAACTATTCTGGAACAGTCATACAATAACTGACTTCTTGAAATACAGGATTAGTAGAGATTCCAGAGACTGTTTTTGTCACAAGCAATAAAACCAGATAAACTCAAATGCCCTCTTCTCCAGATTTCATTACCAGTTGAGTAACCAAGACAGAAACCAAATCTCTAAAATTTAAAACTTAAAGTATTTTTTCCTCTGTAATTCATTTAAACCAAAATAACTATGACACTCTCCAAATAATTAAGAAATATTAAAGCCTAAATATTCACCCTTTGTGCTTTCTCATGCTCCTCCCGTGCCTTCTTCACTCTTTCCATTCTTTCCTTGATTTCCTTTTCTTCACGCTTCCGCTCATATTTTCGTCGATGTTCTGCAATTTTCTGAGCCTGTCACAATGGAATACCAGGAGTTCCTATACATTTCTAGCATATCACACTGTCCAGATGTCGCAGTGTCGGACTCGAACACGCAGATTCAGACAGCAGGTCAGGACCACTCGGCAGGGCGAAGGACCCTGCCCACCTTTATTCTCACCTTTTTATACCTCTCTTAAAACAACCACACATTGGTAGATGAGGTTAACACCTCTGCAATTTTACAGGATAGGAACATAGTCTATCATCTTTCTCCGCCTTGGAGAAAGGAATGAACAACAATCTAGAAGATCAGAAAACATTCTATGCCGGTTAGAAAAACAAGAGCTATGTTTATAGAAAATGCATGAGAACTTCTACTACAAAAGTAAAAACACAGAACAGTAGAAAAACCAGGGCGACATCACACAATGTATTTCAATACAAAATATATGTAAGCATAACCAAGTGGTTCTACCAGTTCTTAAATTTCGCATCCTAAAAGCCTCTTTGTTTTAGGAGCCATTTGCTACTTCTTTCCCATGGAAATCAGTCATTCATGTCTACTCAACCCTGACTGGATTCACCAGAACATGCACTCTAGCATAGTTTTTTGCAGTAGTTTTGGGACTTCCATCATCGTTAGAACTTGAACATGTTGTTATTCCATGTCCCTTCATGCTTTTATGCTAAAATATTGATTTCTCTGGGGCTAAAACCAGTAACTGCCCTGGAAAAGGGCACAATAGGAAGTGTAATTCCTACTGCACACATAGCGTTACCACCGTTTCAGATGCCTCTACAGCATGTACAGACCGACACAAGCAGACCAAAGAATTCCTCAATCAAACCAAGAAAGGGCTGGTGGGGAGGAAGTTTGGTTCCTTTTACTAATTTTTTCCTCAAGTGTATTAAATCTACAGCCCCAGCGAAAGAGTAATTAACAATCTTCCCAAGGCTCCTCACTCAGGGCTCATTATAACAACAGAACTAACTGCAGCATCGCTTTCTTCAAAACAGAATGTAGCCTTATAAATCACTGCAAAAATGGTTCATGATTTCACAAATTGTGTAACGATGGTTACTCTGTAACATTCCTGTAACTAAAAAACCAAAATCAGGGTGCAAGAACAAAGATACTACTACCACAGTGGATACTCTTGTATGCTTTTAGAATACTCTTTAAAGGAAAAAAATTACTTTATAAGTAGCAGAGCTTTGATACAACTTATTTTAGCTAGGAGATACTCATGCCATACTACATCATTCCTAAGTGCATCTGCCAGAGAAAGCACACTGGAGGCAGCAGGAATGATAGAGAGTGAATGCAGTACATGCTATCAGATCCTGACGTCACTGCCATTTAATGGCTCGTTAAGAGAGAGGTAAGTGTTCTGTTTTCTTTTAATTGAAGCATAAAGAGTTTCCAAAGTTTAGATTTTCGTTATTTCTAAATATTTCTCAAAATTAACTAAACGGTTTTAGACGTTGAGCTGAAAGTGCTACAAGTAAAAAATTCTAGGAAAGCTTGACATGAATAAATTAGATGAATTCATCCTTTTCACTTACTAAAGATTTTGAAAATCACCCATGAAAACATCATATGTTTTTCCTAGAGCTACATACACAAATTCCCATGTAGTCAGCAACTACACATCAATGTATCACAGATACTCTGCTGTTTCTGTGCTCGAGCAGATTAACTGAGAAAGAAAAGGTTCCCCCTCAGTCAAGCATTAAGTATACTTCTTATGAAAACCAGTTGAGACCTAAGACCTAATTACATTAACCACAGATCAATAGTCTCCAAAACAGAAGTCTAATAGGTTGTAAAATGGTTTCCATTGTCATTTTGCTGAGGACAGCAAAGACATGGTAGAAAAGCTGAAAGCTGAAGTTATTAGACACAGGAATGTTTATGCATGTGGGGGGTTTAAGCTTGACTGGCTGCCAGATGCTCACTAAGCCGCTCTCTCACTCCCCCCTCCTCAACAGGAGAGGAAGAGAAAATAAGACGGAGAACCTCTTGGCTTGAGATAAAGACAAGACCACTCACCCACTACCATCATGGGCAAAACAGACTCAACATGGGGAAGATTACTTTAATTATTGCCCATTAAAAATGGAGCAGGATGATGAGAAACAAAGACAAAGCTAAAGCCACCTTCTTCCCGAAGCTCAGCTTTACTGCTCCATTCCCCACTCTTCCAGTCTGAAGAGCAAAGTGGGATGGGGGCTATTGTCAGTTTGTAACCCTACGTCTGCCTCTCCTTCCTTTTCACATCTTTTTCCTGCCCCACAGGATGCAGTTCTTCACAAACTGCTCCAGTGTGGTTGCCTCACAGGGTATGGTGCTTAAACAACACACTGTTCCAGCATGGGTCCTCCACGAGCTGCAGCTTCTGCCACAAAACCAGCTTCTGTGTAGGCTTCTCTCCACAGGCTGCAGTTTCTGCCAGGAGCCTGCTCCAGAGGACTCTTCATGAGGTGCACCTTTCTTCAGGCGTGGGATCTTCCACGGGCTGCAGGGTAGATCTGCTGCACTGTAGACCTCCACAGGCTCGAGAAGGACAACCTGCCTAACCATGACCTCCATTGGCTGCAGGGGAATCTCTGCTCCCATGCCTAGCACACCTCCTCCCGCTTCCTTCTTCACTGATCTTGGTGTTTCTGAGCGGTTGCTTCTCTCATATTTCTCTTCTTCACTGCCCTCCCTCTCACAGCTGTTATGCTGCATTTTTAAACCCTTTCTTAAATATGTTACCACAGAAGCACCACCGGCATCACTGACTCGGTCAGCTTTGGCACCAGCTGGAACTGGCTCCCTCTGACACAGGGGCAGCCTCAGGTCTCTCCTTACAAGAGGTCAGCCCTGCAGTCTCCACCTTCCCCAAACTTCCTATGTAAACCCAATACAATGCAACAGCTGCCATCTGTGGTGTGTCAACCACTTCAAAGGAACAGGCAAAAATACATGAAAAAGAAAGCCTGCTATCAATAGTGTTACACTGCTTACACAGAAGTTCCTCCTTAGAAGATTGATGGGGTCAGCCACGGGAGAACAGCTGAAAACCAGTTGTGCAGAGCTGAGGCTGCCCTCATGGGGCTGACTAACGAAAGTACAAACCACAGCAAAATGTTTCCTTTGGAAAACATGCTTAAGGACAAAGCTTTGATCAACTCAGAAATATCTTGGGAAAAAATCCTTTATCAGCTGTCTCTTGCTCTTCTGAAGGCTTTTAGTCTAGATTCTAAAATACCTGGCAAACTTCAACTTCAAGATTCAAACTCCAGATTCTTCTGCCAAAATTTTAAAAAGGAACATATTTCATATTTCGGTTACATGTCCAGCCCCACACACTCAATTTCTCTACACACAGCCATAAACAGCTGTTACTGAAGACAGAAGTATTTATAAACTCAGTCTGAAGTGTCGGAAGACACATGAACACATTTCTTCCAGACAATGCCTATTGAAGAATATGAAGGCAGCTAGGTCACTCAGACAAATACAGGAAAGACCTCCAACACTCCTCCCCACTTACTCTTGGCTGCACCTCCTTCAGCATGGCGCTTGCATCTTCATCATAATCCAGTTTACAGGCTAATGCGAGATCATGAGCAGCCTCCTCCCAGTGGCCAAGAAGTCTGGAATTCAGAAGACACCAACAGTCAGAAGGAAAAACTGAACACTCATAGTTCTTCAAAGTATTTAACCATGCATCACTCAGAATTTTTACCTAGAGCTACAAGGACTTACAGAAGTTTAATAATCATGGCATTTTCGCTAAGCTGCCCACTACAATACCATTAGAGGATGCTTGCTTGCTTCATATCCTTATAGTAACTTTTGCTTGAAGTAACAACGAGTAAAAAAACTCTCCATGAGATCATGTCATTGTCTGCTATCAAGAATGATCTAACAGGGAGAAGGTACCCTAGCTAAATACATGAAGCACACTAGGAAAAATATTCTGCACCACTAGGCACATGTTCAGACTACACATTCAGTGTTCTGTGCAAGCCTACACCACTACTACCACCTCAAGCTTAAGTGGACTCTCTTACTCAGCACTCAAACTTCCTGACTGGATGCACCATGTCTTAATTGAAGTGGTCATGTAAGCCTCTGCACACACTTCTTTACTATTATCTATACATATTCTTGATAATTAAAAATTTAAGCAAATGGTGGTATTACTAAATGGTCAAAGCACTTCCACAGACAGAGGTATTAATTGAAACTATGCTCCAGTTTTCTCACTCCTAGGCTTCACACTGTAAATTAAAACTGCAGACACTAACGAACTACTCTCTGAACACTAAAACTTTTTTTTTTTAAGTTATATTAGCATTTACTTCTTCCACTTTTATACAGGTCATAAGAATTGTCACCTTTTTTCTCTGATTTATTGCTATTTCAAAAAAAAAATTTAACTATACTTGGGGGGATGCATAACACTATTTTAAATAATTACACTCTTTGCTTAATAACATTTCTCAATCACACCAAATGGTTCCCTTAATAACCAGGCATTAAATTTACTATGTAGAAGACCTCTAGGATCTAAGGAATAAGGACAGCAGAGAAGTGCGCAAGAATTATAGGTTAGTAAAAAAACCAACAAACTAAGTAAAAACAAAAGACCTCCAAACAAATAAAACACGCAGTCCTAGATCTCATAATCTTTACCAAATGATTAGAAAATGTTATTCAGAAAAGCAGTAAGCCATTAGAAGATGAGGGGGGCAGGGGGGGACGGAGGACGACAGTACCAGGAGGACTACTCATAAATTAGAAAATGTTATTCAGAAAAGCAATAAGCCATTAAAAGATGAGGGGGGCGGGGGGGGACGGAGGACGACAGTACCAGGAGGACTACTCATAAAATGCCATGAATAAATCACCATCAACCTTTCTATTCTCTAAGACACATGCTCAGCACAATGGTTTCTTGGCTCACAGCTACTGCTCTCAGGAATAAGACAAACAATTCAGAGACACAGAGAAGGAAATAATGTGTGAACAAAACTATTCCCCCCAAGTAAAGATAATATCAAGTACAGGTACAGTTCATTACCTGTGTGCTTTCCCCCTCCATTTATAGGTCTGTGCCGAGTCAGGATTAATCTTGATGGCTCTGTCACAATCTCTAATGGCAGCATTTGGCTTCTGTAGTTTCACAAAAACACTGTGGAAACAAGAAAATTTATCATACATATTGAAATACCAAGTTACTAACTTAAGCTGGAGATAATTTTGGATGACTAACAGGCAAGCTAGTGAGATAATGCACTTGAAGAGCTGAGTTCAAAAAGATTTTATAGTGATAACAAAGTCGCTAAAATTTAGTCTCACCCTCCCAGCACTGTAGGTGAATCATTAGCAAAAACTGAAAGCATTCTTTGTTCAGACTCAAGCCTTGCCAGGAAGAATAACTTCAGTGCAGAAGGAGAAATACATAAATGCAAAGGACAGTTCAGCCCTATGGTGCTTGGGGTCTACAGCCAATGACAACTACCAATTTGAACAAAACAACAATAATATTCTGCATGCTGTATTGCACAGTCTCTAACTCAGTAACACAAAGAAAGCATGAGGAGTTATACAGGCTGCAAGGATCAACAGCTAGAGTCATGAGGAAAAGGAGATAGGAGATGAGTCATCAAAATCAAAAGCAGCAAAATAAACACAAATTCAGCAAGAATTTGCCCAATCCCTTGTCAGTTAAATGTAAAACCTGAAAATTTTACAGCACACAAGCATATGAGACTAACTAGTAGAGTGGTACTTTAGGAGGTTCAAGTAATTAAAAATCTCTGAAGGAAACACTAAAAAACATTCCTGAATTGACAAAAGTATTCAATATTCAACATATTCCATGTCAGAACTTCTACATCTACATCTAATTCTACATCTCCCTTTTACATCTACTTGAAAACAATTCGTCAACAATTCCTGTCAGTAACTTCATTATTAAGACTTGTTATAAAGCAAGCACAAAGTCACACATTCTCTTCTAGGAACAAACAGGCGGACTGGGTGTCAGGGAAGTGTCCCAAAGCTATGCCTCACCAATGAGAGCCATTCCAATGTTGCTGGCTCCACAAAGTCCCTAGTCTCTCAAACACACAAACCCCCCCAGAACCAAAATGGATTACTCATAGCACTTGATCGGTATGGCAAGTTTTACAATATCCTAATACATTATTCATTTCTTTCTAGAACAGACCAAATTGAGGGAACTTTTAAACTTCTCCTAACATTCTTATTTTTCATTGCTATACCCAGTCCTGAGAAGATATGGCACTATAAGAAGTCTTAAAATACTGTTATGATGGTAACAGCAACAGTGTATTAAGATACACAGGTGGTGTTACACGCAAAAACTTTGATACGGAAAGGAAAAAAAAAGCAAGGCAAGTACCAGTTAAGATGTACTACAATGGAACAGCTAAAGGACACTAATTAATCTCATGAAAGTTGAAGTTTTCTTTGAATAATACTTTGCTATGGGAAAGATCCACTAAATTATCAAATCATCCATGGTTAGTGGTCTTTTGTGTAAGAACAGAAAAAAAAATCCGCTTCTGCAACTCATACTTGTCCAGCCTTCCTGAAGAATCAGGAAGATAAAGATGTTTGTGCATTACAAATTCAAAAAGTTCCCAATGCATCATCTGCAGTCTGGTAGATGTTATTTGCAGTAAGGTGGGTATGGAATGGGCTGAGATACAGATGTGTCCTGTTCAAACGTAAGACTGTTGAACAGAACAGTCTACAGGCAGTAGATCTGGTCTACTAACAAATTCATTTAGCAGGTACAACAGGGAGAGAATTCACAGGATTCTTAATTAAGTTTGTATCTAAATAGAGTATCATTTCAAACATCATCTTAATCCCACAATAAACTTCAGATTTTACAAGTGTTTCTAATCCAGCATTATTCTACCTCAACATACCAAAAGCAGTATTGTTGAGGAATACTTTCAGTGCAGCTAGTTCCATGTGCAGCTGCAGTGTCAGCTGAAGACTGAACTCTCGTGATGAGAAAGCCCCAGGCAAGAACTGGTGTCAACCTTTGCACAGGGACCTGTGGCCCAGCCAGATGACTGGACACTCAGACACAGCAGGAGACCATGATCCCAGACTTTCACAAGCACAGACTGTGAGGGTACAAAAACCCAGGGCTTCCTTTGTTTGGAGTCCCTCCTCAGAGGCACCAGCTCAAGCTGTTATTTCGTTATTGCACCATGATTAAATTAATTTAAGGATCCAGATGTCTGAGACTTTGCCATGGGAAACCCAGGGTCAAGACAGTAAGGAAACCTGGTCTGACTGTGTGAGCGTGGCGTGCATAGCTGCAAAGGGGTTTCAGTCCCAGCTCAGTGAGAGTGTGACTTCCAGGGTACTCCTTGGAAGGTCAGAAAGGAAAGTATCCTTAATGTTACCACAATGCATTTTGGAACACCATTTTGTTATTTATTCTATTACCAAGATTCTTCATATGGCTGCTTCAGCAAATCTGGTGAGTCAAATATAAGAGAAACTGCATGAAATGAACACTTCCCTTTCCCTCCTGTGGTTTAAGTTTACACAGATCCTCAAGCTGGCTTATGTTTAGACTCCTTAAGGAAAATAACAGGACAGGCAGAAACATAAATCACTAGTTCATGACTCACCTTGCCCTCTTGGCATACAAGATGGCCAAACAAGGATTCAGCTTGATAGCATCTGTGAACAAGCCAACAGCCTTCTGAAGGTCCCCTAAATATAAGTACCAGTGAAGTTTCAATCATTATGTAATGAAATTACATCCAAATTCCCAAACCTGCCTTATGTAGTTATGTGCCTAGACACTTCTTAGATAGAACATTATCAACAAAGAAAAACCAATTTTTCCCTCCCTTATATTACTGAAGAACAAACTCCAAAATTAATGCTTGAGAAGAGATACTTTTCCCAGTTAAATTTGTATATTTAACTTTGAATGCAATCAAATATAATGTCACATCTTTATTATACACCTTTTCACTGCTTTAAGACAAACCACTAGAGACACTAATCATAATATGGAGGGAACTACTATAATAATCAATTTGCAATTAAGATGCTGCAGTACCTCGTTCTCCCCTCCCACCTTTCCCTAAACTATGGCTACTTTGGAAAAACAGTACTTCAAGAAGCTTTCATGTTCTAGATAGTTTTGGGTATCCAACAAGAAGTATGTTTGCTCTTCCTTGAAAGCATTCAGAATGGTCCAAGATATTTATCTTCTGTTTTATAATGGGAGAACCAAACCTAATGTCCTTGAATAAGTACTAAAAAACAATTTATCACCTTCACTGAGAGCATTTATTGCTTCAATCTTCTTTTCATTAGCTTGATCCGCCATCTCTTCAGTTACCTAACAAAATAAAATGAAAAACACACATGAACCCCCAAAAGCTGTAGAGTCCAGGCCAGAATTACCACGCTAAGACCGCGCCAAAAGAGAAAGCTTCAGTTTTCCAGTTCCAGAACCTTAATTTTAATTTGCATTGAAATCATAGTTCAAGAAAAGATTGTGATTTTAAGCCAGTAAGTTTTCTGTTTAGAAGAAAAAGAGCCAGAAGAACAGCTGGCTACACAGATAATAGAGTACTCATCCTCCCTCAGCTGTTATCCTTGATTACACTCAAACCCTCTTTCTGTCTTTCCTACTGCCACATTGAAAATACTTTGCTTACCTCCACATTTTCATCTCCCATTTCTTGAGGGTCATCGTTGTCTGGTTCAATTACTCCCTCATTATCAATTTCTAGGAGAAAAACAAAAAGCAAGACTAAGCTCCGTCTACAGAGACAGGATTTTCAGAATCATTTTCATGTTGGCAAAATGCAATAAAGTCACTATTTTCCCCACCTAAGTCACTCTCTTCACTTTCTGGTTCAGGTGATTTAACCGGCTCCTCTGGGTGTTCCTCTGCTTTGCCCTGAGAGAGACACATATTTGTAAGCACACATTATTTCTGACTGATGCTCTATTTCCACTCTCATAAATAACAATGTATTAGAAAAATCAGATCGCTATACAGCTGAACCATTTTATTTTTAAGATACTAATCTCCTTTTCCCTCCTCCTCAGATTAAGTCTATCACGTATGCAAATATTTAAGAGCCCAAATCTGGATTCATGAACTTCTATTATTGGTAAAGCTGGTCCTTCAAATTTTGTAATTCAATAACCAAAACCAAATAATCCCAATAACACCCAATTCAGATCCAGTTTTGCAGTGATTACTAACGAACCCTTCCAATCTTCCTGCCTTTCCTCACACATTCTCAGCATCAAAAACTCTCTCAATCTAATACTATTAAGCTAAGGTCCTTTAGCAGGCAACAATAAGCTGATGACAGTGATTTAAGTATTATTTTCATTTGCCAAGGTCTGAGATTGTTGCCATACATACTTAAAACATTTTTTCAAAAATTTCAAATGTGTTCTTATCAAACTCTAACTAAATCTCATCCGAAGCCCATAACTTAGTACATCCTGTCTATTATCACAGAAACAAGCTCCTTGTCCTCATACTTAGTGTCACACACTATATACAGTACATACACACAATCCCTCCATATAGCTCTAACTAGCCAGCAATTCCAGCATCCACTGTCTTGTTAAATAAGTTAAAAACCATCTTTTTTTCAAAAGAATTTCAAACTTGAAAAAATACTGACATAAATACCTACAGGGCAAATTTATTTTCTCCCTTAAAATAAATGAACAAAACCCAACAACATCTTCAACAATACTGCCTTAAAAATTTGATAGTTCAACTGATCACTTCATTACTTACCATGCTCATTAATATTTCTTCTCATGAAAAGATTAATATTTAATCCACTAATGACTAGAGAAGTGGTTTATAAACAGACAAGAGAAAACAAAAAAAAAGAAATCAAGACTCTGTATGGTATTTGCATTGCAGAGAACATCAGGCATTCAGGATTAGGGAAATGGAGCATGATAACACTTGAACTAGGAAGCCATCTGTAACAACTCATCTACAACATACAATGGGCAGGCTTCAGACTGAACTCTCACTTTCACCCCCCCTATCTGAGTGAAAACTGACAGCAATTTTTCCCCTTCTGCTGCTCAGTAATTTTGTTCACATCAATTTTCAGTGATAAATTCTTCATATCTCACCTTACTTGTCTCCTCTGTGGAGGCACTGGCTGGAGCAGGTGGTATTGTGCCTCCCATACTTTTCAGCAAAACAGAGAAAAGACAAAACAAAACAGTAAGATTATCAAAACAGTGACATATATTTTAATGATTTGAATCCTGATAATCTCAGCTTTTTGTTGTAACACAAAACATGATGATCCATTTCACTGTCAAAGCAGCAAATAGAGTACACATCCCCCATACTTATCTCACTGTAGTGCAATGCACACTGTCTGTTGTACAACTCCATTGAGACTCGTACTCACTCCCATCACCCTTCACCCACCCACCCTTTTCTCACAAGGAAAAGCTGCCTCTTGGCTCAAATGGATTTTCTTCTTTAAATGTAACTTATGTTTGAATCAAAACTAGATATTATGATTGTAGATATTACTAAAATTATTTTTTGAACAGAGGTCAAGCAATTAAAGAGAACAGCCTAAAATGCCTATGCAATTAAAAAAACCCTGCTGCCTAGGAAAAAAAAATAATTTCTCTTACATACTGCAATATTCCTGCTTTTCCTTCATTACAATTAAGGAGCAGTCTTTGTAGAGACAGCATTCTGTCAATATAGATTAAACTTCCACATGATATTGACTTCGGTTAGCAGCCAGGAATAAGAGGCTGAATTCTCCAGCTGTTAGATGGAACACCTAATCATACCTATGACAGCATGCCACAAGGAATACCATTCCCAGCCATCCCCTGCCCTGAATTTCCACCTACTGATGGTTTTCAATAAAAATGATTCTATGAACTCAACAACCAACTCCTTGGGGTCCCACACAAGATGGTTAGACGGGATGCAGGGGAGAGGAGAAGGAGGTGGGCAAACAGGGCTGGGCAGGAGGAACTAGAAGGATGTAGGACTATCTGCTGTCAGGAATTAATGCAACATAAAACTGTTTCCCAAGGATGCGAAGTTATAGCTTCTTAAGTCAAGCCACTGCAGCCCATTCTCCCCTCTTTTCTCCCTCCTGTCAGTAGCACCATCTCAGAGTCAGGCCTCAAACTGGCTGAAAACAAACCTAAATGAGGAGGGATAGGACAGTGATAGGGATGAACTGGGGGAGAAAGGGTAGAAGAGTGAGGAGTTGACAGGATTGATAGGTCCTGGCACGGGGTCCTGCAGCAAAAGGCAAGAAACAGCACTAAACTACTTCGCATTTACAAGGAAAAACTGTTTAAAAAAGCCAAAACCAACCAAGCAAACAAAACAAAAAAATCAACAAGTGACGAACCCCAGCATGTTCTGAAGCTATTGCAACAATCTCCATGTGTCCCCGGGATGTTGACATTACTTAATCGAAGTTATACTGCAAGGACTAAACAACTGAGAAATCATTATCCAGCTAGGCAGAAAACATGGAACACGTACTAACTGTTCCTCCTAAATTTTTGCCCTTGTAGGCTGACAATAGAACACATAACTCTCTATTAGTCTCTAAAAACCAAGGAGAGGACTACAGGGACCATCCAGTGAAGCCTTGGAACTTTTCTTCTGCATAAAGAAAACTACAAATTACAAAGCATTTTAGCAGAGCCAATAGCTAATATCCATGGTATTAGCTGGTTTTAAGTCTGACACCTTAAATCACCTCAAGACTGAAAGAACTTAGTCAGTCTCCTCTGTTCTCTTCATATCTCTCTGAAAACTATCCAAGTTTAGATCAGTTTGAGAAATGTTTACTAATATACATGCGTATTTTATAATACGCTATTTCATGAACTGCCAAGGCTAAACAGATTCACTCATAGTACTTGAAAATTTTTTTGCTATCCTGGTAATCTCTATTTAAACTACAGTTATAATCTCAGAATAAAAAGAAAGTTACTCTAAAATCTCTTAACCCAGTATTTGATTACAACGATTAATTACACAGCAGGGATATATGCACAGTTTGCAATGTATTAAACCTCAGCAGTACATGGAAACACGAGACACTCTCACAGGAAAAGGCAGGTAAGTGAGCTATAGAAAAAGCACAGACACAAACAACTCACAAAGAGTTTATATTGTGCGATGCCAGGAACAACTGGGAGTTGTCAGGACTCCATTGCAACAGTGACTGCACATTTCCACTCATCACAGCCACAAGAAGTGTCATGTTTATGACTTGTTGGAAGAACTGCAAATGTGATTTCTGCAACCACTTTTATTACTGACAACAAAATCATATTAAGAGAGAAATTGGATTACCGTGAATTCAAAAGGGCAAAAACCTATTTGAACAAAACAACAAAAAATTGCAAAAAGCCTTATTCATCAATTAGGGATTCTGTGTTTTATTTTTAAGGACTGCTATTATTTCTTAGTTCAATTGCAGGGTTTTGAAACATGTTTCCTTTAATGACTCATTTCATAATAATTCAAGTAAAACATTTGTATTTTTATGCAATTATGAAAAAATGGGCTTGATAAAATGAATGTCAAAACACTTTCCAAACACACTCATGCACTACTGCATGCTTTCTCTACAAAGAGAATCTATATAGAAATTAAATAAAACAGCTAGGCAGAACAAGAGTTAGAAAACAACAAGTGCATGAAAACAGGTAAGACTTAAGGTTACTGATGCAATATCAACAGCTAGTCAGAAATAAAGCATCCCATTCTGGCTTCATGAGTAGTCAGCATAATTTAAATTAGAATCCCTAGGTTTAGGGAAAAAAAATCAAAGCAATTAGCAGAATTTTAGTTAAAAAATTTAATGATGGATTTTAGTATCATTTAGTCATTATTGTAATCACTCATAACACTACCTAGGTAAACAACCCTATGTCTTTCAGATTAAGACAGGTAAGGCAGAGAGAGATGTAAGAGTTATCGAGTTTATTTCCACCTGAAGGCAGGCCATGCTGTTTGAAGCAGTTTCCAAAGAATGATCAGGCCCTATAAATGCACTTAATTGTTCTACTGCAAACAGCACTATTATGTAAAGGCAGAGGGAAACCCACCAGAATTCCAGACAGTTTTGCATGGAGAGTAATTTGGGTACCACTACCACCATCCAAGTGTATTATTTAGGCAAATACATAATTCAAATATGTGAAGAAAACCAGATAACTTGAGAGAGCTGTAGGAGGTTCTACTCTGAAGTATTTTTTAACTTTTGAGGTAAAGACATCCAGGGAAGATTTTACATGTAAAAAACATTCCGTGGCTCTAAATGTAACTTCTGTATTTATAAGACAAGCACCAAATACAAATTCTAAAAATTAATCTGGAAATTAAAGCCCTCCCCATTAACATGGAGAGTCAGATGGTCATCTTTCCACTCCCTAACACTTTCTTTGGCCAAAAGAAGTCAGTGTTCTTCCTCTCCCTCTTAAAGCAGTCTGTCCACATCTTCATATTTACACAACAGAAGTACTGGAAGAAACCTAGGGTAAGGCACTGAGGTATTTTATGCAGTAGCAAACAGAATAAAGACCTGCAGTAGGGTAAGACAGACATCGATCTCCTTCCTAGGCAGAGGTACATCCACTGCCAGTACTGCAAAGCCAAGTTCAGTTAAATACAAGTGGTTTAACAACCACAGTATTATTCAGATGCATAAAACACTTAAACATCACTGTAAAAGAACACCAATAAACACTTCATTGTAGCCATTTTCACTATAAGACATATTGTGAAATGCCGGTGTTTACTTCTATATATACCTGTGTATATATAAATATCTCTCTATACACACAAAACCCTGCTGATTCAGATTAACGCAAGTTTTCTAAAACAATTCCCACTTTGTCACTAGATATAAATCGTTTAAATTCGCTTTGCATAAAATGTGCACCTGAAAGCATGTCCCTCACTTCTCAAGAGTTCTTTAGTGTGGCAGCTATAAAAGCCAAGCAGAGGTGCCATAGCTGAACACAGGGGTTTTGCAGGTTTTCTGCCAGCAGCAAATAATCGCAACCCTTCCAGCCTCGTGCTTCTGGGCGCTCAGGGTGGAACCCAAAGAGGGTTTTTAATTGAGAAGCATCGGTTACGACAGGCCCGGCTGACACAGAATACGTGCAGCGTAAACAGCAGGTACCTAAACGGCTCACAGGGAGCGAAGAATTCGACTACTTTTGAGACAGTAAACTTCAAAGAGCAAAATACGTTTTGGACAGGAACTGTAGCTGCCAGGTTATTTTGTGCTTTTAGGTACCAGGATGTAAATCAACGTCACTCACCTCCCCACAAATTCGGCTCCTTTTTAAGACAGGCTAGCCAACTCTGCTGCGTAATGCGAGAATTAGCTCAGTAAGTATTACTCTGGAGCTTTCTAGGCTGGAAAGCTGAGCCACTGAGATGGCCGGGGGGCAGGCTTTTTGCAATGGGAATAGCCAACGTTAACGAAACAAAACAAAAAATTAACAAGTCTTTTTAACGCGCCAGGAATAATCCCAGCGGGAAGAGGAAGAGAGGGCGGGAAAAGAAGGGGAGGAGAGGGCGGGAGGGCCGCAGCGCGGACCGGACCGGACCGGACCCGCGGGGGCGACACTGCGCGCCCCCCGCTCCGGCCACGCGGCGCGCCCGCGCGCCGGCACGCGCTGAGGAGACACGCCCCCCTCCCCTCACCGCGCCCCGCGCCAGAACACCCTTCCCCCCTCGCCCCTTCACGGCCGCCTCCTTCCACGGCCCGGGACCGACCTCTCCACCCACTCGCGGAGGAAGGCGAGCTCCGGGGTGTGCAGCAGGCCCGGGTTCTGCTTGCACAGCCGGACGAAGGCCCGCAGCTCACTCAGCTTGCGCGAGTCCATGGCGGCACGGCGACAGCCCAGGCGCGCTCGTTCCCCCGCCCACCCGCCGAGGAACCTTCCAGCCCGCCCCGCCCGCCCCAGGGTCTGGTACCGCCCACCGAAATTGACTCCGCCCACTCCACGCATTGTCCCGCCCACAAAAGCCATGGGCGGGCCCACAAGCGCCGCGCGGCGCCGTGGAACCTTCCAGCCCGCCCCGCCCCTCCCATTCCGAGTCCCCGGCCTCGCCCACGCCAGTCGTGGGCTCGGCCCTCCGCGGCGTGGCGGCGGGAACGTTCTAGAAGCGGCAGCCGTGGCCCGGTAGCTGCGTTCCGCCCCGCGCGGCGCCGCTCTCCTGTTGCTGTGGTCGCCCGCCTCC